>VXAY01005118.1:2404535-2434592 GCA_013399855.1 Oxyruncus cristatus
CTCACAGGGCCCGAGTACCCCCCGGGCTCCGGTCCTGGCCCGTCAGGGAGGAGCAGGGACAGTCCTGAGGTCGACGTGCAGCAGAGAGAGAGAGTGGGAGAGATTTCCAGCTACGACAGATCGAAGTTATCGCCCTAGAGATAATAGAAGAAAACTTTCAAGTGCTGCAAAATTGATTTAGAGGCACTGTAAACCCCGAAAGTAAAGAAAAGACTTTTCTCCTCCTGGACTGATACAGGGGGGAGGGATAATTTTGTAAATGCATAACATTTGCTTCATAATTTTACCTAGTTAGAATTGTTGTAGATACTATTCTTTAGTTTTTATTCTGCTAGTAATAAATTTAATATTATTCCCCCATGTCAAGTCTCTTTTGTCTGTATAAAACCTCTCTCATCTTATAGCAATTGTATAAAAGGTTTAAAAAAAATCGGTCCAGAGTAAACCCACGACACCTTCCAACCTAAACCATTTTGTGAAATGCACATATAGCAGCTCTCAGACCAGTCGGACCAAGCACAGCCATGCCAATACAGTAATACTCATGTTTCAAATACAAGCAGCCAGGATACAAAGAAAGCAAGGTAGTGAAAGTACTAATAGATCTGCGCAGTGGGTATGGAGATCCAAATAATGAAATTGCTGTTGTCCTGGACACATGCCACTTTTACTAAAACAGGCCAGACAGTAGAGTCCACTGGTGTTGGAGATTTCTGCCACTGCTTTCTAAAGGGAACACAAAACAACATGTGGTCATAGACCACAGACTGTTTTAGAAGCCATTAGTCGAAGTTACAATTTCCATATTGTTTTCTCTCCAAAACAGTTTCTTTGACCAAAAATCTGAGAAATCTACACTGAGAAATTTACCATGGTGTTTGTCCTGAGGTACACACCTCCATGGATCTGAAATGATCATACAAACATCTGAAGTAGGAATGGATTTCAAATATTCACAGCACAAAACCACTACGCTTTACTATTCCTCTGAAGCTGATAGGCAATGGTCATTACTTTGGATTTGCAAAGGTGAACCTTGAAGTGAGAGTTCACCTGAGTTCACCTGAGAAGGTGAACTGATTTCCTCCAAGACTCCCAGGAAATCTGGGCAGGGTCCTAATTATGCTTACAAGCATGACATGACTTCAGCCAACCACATTGCATTGTTTCTCAGAAACCCTGGGGTCTTTTTAGGCATCTGTTCATAAAGAACTTATCCTTCTGGTCTCCCAATGGCAAGGACTTCCTAGAGATGAGCTAAGCTTAAACTTCTGTGCATATTTCCTCAACTCAGTCTTTGACCACAAGATACTCCTAATTTTTTCCTGCTGAAAGTGGGAGACAGCCAACCTGATTGCCTTAACTCCCACAACAAACAAATTCTTCCATATTTTGACCCCACTCAGGAGTCCCACAAAGCTCCATGCTCAGAAGCTGTATAAAGCTGCTTAGGAAGTTAAGTGATCCCTTTGCCCTGGCAAAGAAGATATGAAGCACTGTCACTTACTTCACTGAGTCCAGATACTTCACTCTCTTTTGCTTTTCCAGCATGAGAATTTTATTCAGATGAAAACAATCTGCTTGACTTTTAGTTCACAAAAACCATAACTAAAGCTAGGAAAGCCATGTCAGGAGCAGCTTTTGTACTAGTTGGGGAGAAGACCTTCTACGATGCAGAAAACATAAACATTACTCTTCATAAGCTACTGCAAAACTTTCCAAATAGTCCTGTAGCTCCAGAAGATTGAATGTGATGGCTGAAGGTATCCTTTTTCATATCCATAATTGTCAAAAAAGGATCACAGCACAGTGGGGCCTGGAAAGCACCTCAGGAGGTGTCTGGTCCAATCTCCTGCTCACACAAGGGTTAGTCCTGAGGTCAGACCAAGCCGCTCAGGGCTTCAACCAGTCATGGTTTGTAAAATTCCAAGAATGAAGTCTGCACAACCTGTCTGGGCAGATAGTGCCACTGTCAGACTGCCCTCAGGCAGTCAGGGGAAACAGTTCCTCCTTACATCCAGTGTGAACTTCTCCCATTTCATTTTATGCCTGTTGTCACTTACCTTCCTTCCCTATGCTGCTGTGAAAAGTATGGCTCCATCTGCTTGAAGGCCTCCCCCATAGAAACTGTGGGTTGTTGTTAGGACCCCCAAAGCCATCTCTGCAACAGGCTGAACAAGCCCAGATCCCGCAGCTCAAGCTCCATATCCAGCTCCATCTTGGTCATCCTCCATGAAATTGGTTCAATTTATTGATATTTTTCTTAAATGAGGAGGGGGAAAAAAAAAAAAAAGTATGCACTGCTCTAGATGTAGTCGGAATGTTTGCAATTATTTTATCTGATGCCACAATATCTTCTCTTGTGGTCTACAAATTGAATGAACTAAAAGCACTCTAATTGGAAACTGACTTGGATAATTGCCCACTGTCTAAAAGAGGTGCCAAAAATAGCAGCTTGCTTATTTAACTGGATTAGGAAAAATTCCGAAATCCTCAAGAAACTGCGATGACTTTCTGTTCACTTTCAACTATGCTTTAATAGCCTGAATTCGCATTATTTAAACTCTGCAAAATCACAACTAATTGTCAAGTGATCATGTGGTTTAAAAAAAAAAAATCATTAGCAGGTATAGAATATAATTAAAAAAATATCATATACTGATTAAAACCTGAGAAGATGTATCTTACTAAGTGCAGAGCACTGGAATGTGGGTTGGTTCCCCAGCTTTGCACACAGGACATTATCTTTTTATTCAAACCAATAAGGAAATAAGTATCATACTAAAACCTGGCTCTTTTTGTTTTGTTTTGCAAGCAGGAAAAGGCTTTTGTGGAAACCCTAAAATTCAAAATTTTGGTTGAAAATGAAAAATCTAAAAAATTGCCTATAATATTTGCAATGAGGCACATGAGATATAGATGATTCGGGTTGTCTAGAGAAGGTTGAGATGTTCTATAGGAAACAGCTAGATCCCATGAATTTTTCTGTAGGCTCAAGAGTCTCAATATCCAAAAATAGAACTGAATCACACAAATGACACAGCATGAAATGCTGCTGTATTCAAAATCGGATGCCTGCATCCATACCAAGGAAGCCAACGTTCTAATTCTAAATGTAAAAGCCTCTCTGAAGACACAGTTACAAATTTGGGCTGCGCTAAATGGAACCATATAAGCAACAGATTGGAAAGAGACTGATGTGTAATTATATACAGAGAAAACCTATTCTGGAGGTAACAGATGGGCTATCAGATGTTGGATCTGCTCTCACCTGCAGGCCTCATTCAGCCCTGCTGCTAGTAATGGAAGATGCAAGGGATCTGGATCTTCCTGTGCACACATACTATTTTTGTCCATGTGTGGGGGAAAAAATAATAAAAAAGCTCTATTTTCTTTGTGTGCTGGAGGTAGATTATTATTTTTATGTGTTCTTTTAGAGCAAAAAGAAATAACTGAAGTATAACAATAAAATAGGTCTCTGTATCAGGCCAGGCTTGGATAACTTTTATACAGTTGACTTTTGGCTATAAAAAACTGCAGGAAAAATCGCAGCCAAACTTTAAGAGAAAACTGCCAATCCTGCCAACCACCATTAAAAGAGAGTCTCACTCAACAAAAGAGCACACAGCACTGGTCAGCATCATGTGAGTTGGTAAAAGATATAGTTAAATAGGAGCTAAATCCTTCTTCATATTTGATTCATGTTCTCACTCAGTGACTTAGTTGGAATGGGAAGCAGAAGAAGGCAGGCAGAAAATGGGAGTAAGACATTGAATTATAAAAATAAAGAGATTTGAGCTAAGGATATCTAGAGATAGTTGAGAGTAAGTCGAGAATAAGAGCATTAGTTTTGACTCTACCTCCTACCACACACAAAGTAGACCAGTTAAGAGGAATAATTAGTGATCGACCACAAGTCACCATTTTATTAAACAATACTTCAAACTTGTACTGTTCACTGAGATGCATATATGGCCATTTTTATCTGGAACCTGAGCACCTGGAGAACATTTTGATGATGGGAAACAGCTCCATTTTACAGTTGTTTTGCCAAGACACACAGAAGCTTAAATTATATATGAAAACTTCTGAATCTTGTTTTATGCTGTCAACATCTTTTCATCTTTCCTTCTGGGATGTTCGGTCCATAATGCCTACTCTGTCACACAGTGTGCCAGCTTGAGATACTGTTCTTAGCTCAAAGAAACTGAGAAAGAAAACAAAAACTTTTCTCCCTGCTTTTGGTTTTGGATTTCTCACAAGAATCAAGGCTGCCTAAAGACTAAATGGGCATTTTATGTCTCTTGGAGTCCATCTAGTACTTACTGTCAGTTGGAAGTGGGCAGTTTGCAGCTACCACACAGATTTATTGCAAACTGTTTTTCAGGTGCTATTTTTTCCCCAAATGTCATTTCCACAGAGAGGTATTGTTATGAGTTGCTGAGATGCCTTTCAGTGGCCTGCTCCCTTGCTTTAGTCTACCTACAATTTACCTGAACAATTATTATCTTAGTGGGATAGGCCTTTTACTTGTCAGGAACTGTACCATCAACTTCAAAGGGCAGTTTCCTGGGAATTGACACCTGAACAGCCAGAGAGTTGTAATGAAAAGAAAACAGAGAAATAATAACAAGCTGCATTGTTAAAATATAAAGGGCTGCATTTTGCCCTCTGCTGAGATGCTTTACAAGGGATTGGGGAAATGGCAGGGAAAAGGGCAGGAGAAAATTATTTCTGAAGTGCCAAGAAGCAGTGTTTGTTTCTCAGAGGATCTATAGATTGGAAACAGCCATAACCTTTTTGTATCCCACTGACATATGCTGGGGATTAATGCTTATCAAATGTTGGCAAATGTCCAGAAAATCGGTAAGATGTATGCACAGCAATGGTATCAGCACTTTTGAGACATTCTGGCTTTCGCTGATAGTTTGAGGGAAATTCATTGGTTATACTTAACATATGCGCCTTTTTACTTGTCAGGGAATCGAACAGCCTGACAAATTTCATTTGGATAGTTTTAATATTGTGAAGCTCCAATCCTCTTTGCATTCAAATATTTCTGAAACAGAAAAACAAAAAAAGAACTGCAATTTTTGTTATGACTTAATTTCTTTCTGATCGTGGAAAACAAGTCTGTTATTCAACTCGTCCTGGTGCTGACTACCACAGAGTGGCTCATAGTAAAGCTGAAAAAACAGTGGTTTCACCTTTTATACTGATTATACTGCTAATTTAAAAATTGCCATTGAAATATTTAGATAAAAAATTGTTATTCTTTGCAATGGTTTACTGCTGTTTCCTCCTGCTCAGAAGCACCTCATTTCAAAACTGTTCTAAAATCCCAGGACCTTCCCTGGAACAAGGAGCAGGATGATACTAGCAGAAAGGCACCAGAATGTGACTGTGACCAAAATGGGAGCTGATCTTCTTGGAAGAGCTTTGCCTTCCATCAGTTGCTTCTAGTGTCATTTGTAGTGCAGGAATACAGAAGAAGCAGCCGAACAAGTTCCTGCGACTTTTGCTTTCTCTTATCCACAGAGAGCTTTGTTCAATTATGAATCATCCCTGAAGTCTGAGGGTGCAAACTTCCTGCTAGTGGCAATAAAGAAATAGTCTCTGTGAGGCAAGGCAGGTCAGAGATGGCTCTTTGAAGTACTTGAAAGACATAGTAATTTTTTTTCCCCCTCAGGCCAAAGAAAATTCAGTGATGACACTAATGAGTTGTTTTCTTCCAAAGATACAAATATCAGAAATTATCTCAACAGCAGCGCTCTTCACTGCAATTTGGTGACTTAAATCCTACAATTTCCCTCCTCTGTATGTAAAATTTTCAAGAAAGAGCAAAACTCTTTCAAGTAGAAGATTTTGCCTAAATACATTTGCTTGTACATCTTGCAATGTATCTCATTAGCCATCATCAAATTTTCTTCTTTTTCTACTGCACTTTTTTCATAAGAAATAGCCTTATCTTGATTGACAATTATGAAATTAATCCAATAGATATCACTGGGGAAGAGCACAAGTTTGAATTCTAACTAACCTCTGCTCTCAAGGTTTTATTTTTACTTTGAAAATAGATACTCTGTTTCTAGACAGAAATAATCCACGTAACTGAAACTAAGTATGCCTCCCAGGCTCAGCTGAAAGAACAACTTGCTAACATGCATTATCAGGCTCTCTCTTCACTGATCTTCTTTTGACCCCTGACTTTTATAGTCCTTGCTAAGCGGTGACCCCCTCTCTGCCTTTTTACCTAGTAAATATTATTTTTAGTTGATAGAAAACCCAACAAGCTCTGAAGGATCTGACCTGCTTGAGAAAAATCTCAGCTATAAGCTCTGACACTGAATGGTAATGTGGTGGTAATTGAAGCCTTGTTGTGCCTACAGTGAAGGGAAAAATATTATGCAAAGTCATACAGTATGATCTACACCATCAGTCAAACAGGATAATGTTTACATATGTATAAAATGTTACAGATCCCATTCCAGTTTTCAAATAATTTTGTATCACAAAAAGAATTGACCTTGTAAAGTCTTGTAAGCTGACTCAAATCCTGTTCTTTTAAATATCAACAGACAACCTCATAACTATGCAGGGATTTTTTTTTCCCCAGTGGCCCTTAGTTCAAAAGAGTAAAAGTCAAACGCAGTAATTTCATATCACTCATTTAAATTGTCAAACCTCGATTATTCACCAGTTACCTCTATATCTTCTCTACATCATATATAAATAACATCAGCTTGTAGCTTCTAGGTGCTTTGCTGAAATGATTGCCTCTGTGGATAACATACTGATTAAGGGCAAGACCAGTTATTCCGGCAGGAGAAGAGAAACATGAAAAAATCAAACCTGCTTCCTCTGCATCTCTCCTCACTGTGGAGGTTGCTTGTCTTCAGAATGATCTGGGGAGCCCTTTGGATGCCACTGTTGCCAACCAGAGGACAGTTAATCAGCAGAGGAAATACCCATTCTTCCCTGAATTGCCAGAACAGTGCTCAAAAGCACATAGGCCACATATATATATATATTGACCTAAGGGTACATTATCTTTGCCTACTTCTGTACCTTTCTAGAAACAGGAACATACAACTGAGTGAATAATGAAGCTCAGATACACAGAAACACAACAAACTAGGATAGATACATCAACAATATTGGTTAAAAAATAAAAAAATCTATGAAGAACTTTGAAAACTGAACAATACAGGGTACACTGAAAGGGTGGTCCAGGGAAATTCTTCCTCTACGATACAACATAACATAACAAGGAAGCTTCACTCATGGGAAAAGGTTTTTTTGTTAAGACTCATGGATTTCTGCAGTACAAAACCACCAAAAAACAACACTGGAAGAAGTCCTCTGTAAATAAATGTTGACTCTAAAAAAATTGTGTGGTCAGCTCAAACATTTTTTCCTACTTTTTCTTTTACTTTGAGGCAATCTGTGAATATCATACCCATTCTTTTGTACACACAAACCCATTTTTATAGAAAGCATAAGAGACCAGAGCATGCAAGAAGTTTGGGGGAAAAGATTTTTATCTATCCTTATAAGGATACGGTGTATATATATATATATATATATACTCCTATAAGGAGACTACTGTGTAATGACTCTGATTGTTTTCCTACAGAGCTTGGTGTGAATTACCAGCTCATTGATCTAAAAATCCAGGGTAAAATGAGAACGGGGGTATATCTCAGAATAACATATTAAATTCACAATAAACAGCTTTGTCAGTGAATGATGATCTGGGAATTCTTTCCACAATAACCTCCTTTTGGTCTCCAAAAACATCAAGGACAACACTTCATAAAAAGTTTAATTGTCCCATTGGAAGAAACTATACTGTGAGATTTATTGTTATTGTCCCAAGCTTGTTTCAGATCAGTGAAAAAAATAGGGAATAAAACTTCCAAACAAACAAACAAAAGAAGAATAACCCATCCTAGGTAAGATCTGCCAAAATTTTGTATGAATCAGCATGCATTACTGAATTTCTTTCGACTCTACATTTCTAAGGAACCATACTGGATATATTTGTGAAAAGCAAAAGTAACACTGCCAGCTGTGGTACCACATTGAAATGAAGCAATGAAAGAATGGAAATTTTAGAGATTTACCTCAGGAAAAAAAGGTTTAGATGAAGCCCCTGAGATCAAGATGCTAGGTTACAAAGTTTATATGATCAGAAAGTTGTATCTGCAACACCTGCTTCACTGATGCACTGCCCACATTGTTCACCTTACGTTAAACACAGTAAAGAATGGATAAAGAACCAGCACCTCAGGCAGTGTAGAGTCAGTTCATGTCACCAGTTGTCACTCTGAGAAAACCCAGCAGATATGACCAGGTGGACTTTTTTGCCCCCCTCTCCAGAACATTAAAAATTCCTCCTAAAG
Organism: Oxyruncus cristatus; assembly: GCA_013399855.1. Taxonomy (NCBI): domain Eukaryota; kingdom Metazoa; phylum Chordata; class Aves; order Passeriformes; family Cotingidae; genus Oxyruncus; species Oxyruncus cristatus. Next base: position 2,412,941 of record VXAY01005118.1, read on the forward strand.
TCCAACTGGAGTTATTTCTTTACTACATGAAAGGAATAGAGACTTGAATGGAATATAGAACCCCAGATGCATATACATAAAAACATTAAGTGTAGTTCCAATAGCAGGAATTTAATAGAGCTCTGGATTTCACGAGGTTGGTGAACAAACACCACCAATTTCTAAAACACATCGACGCATCTACTCACAAGAGGGTTTTTTTATTATTTGTCTAGAACTAATCCTGCCACTCTCATCTATCTAGGCTCAAAGTGTCTCAACAGACACTTATGACCTGTGCAGGTTTCACTCATCCATGCACTACTGTTGGCTGCAGGACAGGGAAGCCAAATGTCAAAACGGTAACAGAAAAAAAAGACAGCTCCTCAGTTTTTAGCCCAACCTGTCATTCATCTTTACATCAAACAGCTTCAAGGTACAAAAAGTTGGAAAAGTTTTTAGTGTACCTTTAGGACAACATTGCCCTTAATTCTTTTCATTACCTCTTACATGTTCTTTGCTATTCAAACTCGTTTATGATGCCTACATATCTAAAACAGAAAAGCAGAGGCATGCAAGGCACGGGATTTGTGTAGTACAAGATATCCAGGTGTCGCTCTTTAGAAACACAGATTACTGCAAGTGGCAAGGCAGATGACCCAGGGGTGATCCACAATGGCCAGAAGTCTGGCCACGAGAACATCTTCTAATAACAACATTTACAGAGGCAGGTCTTGCTAAGCAGACAAGCAGCACTCTCTTAACCACCTTTGAAAACACCACCTTTGAAGAAAAAAACTCATTAATTCACACTGAATACTACACAGTAGCTGTGGAAGGATACCTACCGTTGTAAGAGGAGGAAACAGTAAGAACAGTTGGGTAGTGCCATGAGAGAAACTCAATCTTTTTTGTGATGAGAGCCTTTGCCCTCAATCACAAATTCTTTCTCAAGCACATCAGTCTTTTACATTATATAGAAACGAATATCACTGAAAAGGAAGGAAGGAAGGAGACACACATGATGTGTGATGTGCTACTGCCCGGTGGGCATAAAAGAAACACACATCAGGTATTTCCCATTCTCCTCCGTCCAGTGATATGCATGAATGTTAATACTGCACCAGCACTGAGAATAAATCATTTCAATTAGCCAATAGGTACTGGTTGAACACTGCAGGAGTGTAGCATGGAACCCAATAAGGAGGAGTTTCAAATTAAAATCCACGACCCTGCTCATGTGTACGGGCATGAGCAACAGAGAGACCAGTCCCTGGATCGCTCTGAAAGGTGGATTTCATCTGCATGAGCGAAGTAATGGGTATGTGTTCTGTAATGAACATGAGACTGGTGATGTGATGGCAGGAACCATCGCTAATCCTACGCTACAGAAAGAATCACCCCACTTTCTGTCAGATCTGTGAAAATACATGGTCTGGTTTTCCACTCACATGAGTTTTATTCAGCTGTTACTACATTTTCAGGGAAAAAACTCCTGATTTTTAATCATTGCAAGGAGGAGGAGGACTAAGACTAAAATACTTCTAATGAAATAGGTGTTCAAACAGTTTAGTGAATAATTCAATATGAGTAATTCATTTGGAAAAACTGTTATTTTTCCCTAGTCCTGAACAGACCAAGAATAGACTGTGAATGTTTAGCATTTATATGCTACTTGCAATTATTTGTGAACTACATCAAGCAATTTGTGGTCTACATATAACTCAAACAGGAAATTATGATTATTAAATAAAACATAGAATTTACAACTCCCATAGCAAATTATGTCTTTTGACTAATTTATGTAATGAGCTTTGCTAGCCTGCCCTTCATGGATTTCAAACTGCATGTTCAATATTTGCAATTATCTGCGCAGACAGCAGTTACATAAGTCATCTGATCAGTGACAGAAACACTACCATGTGGGACGCAGTCAAAATAGCAAAAGCAGCATATTCTAAAATTTAAACATTTCAGAAAATACTGAAACATGCAGTCAAAATTTACAGCTCTTTTCTGTTCCAAAGCACCGGGGGAGGAAGCTTTTCCCATCTTCAGCAAGTACTAGTCTCTATACACATACATGGAGGAGGTGGTATGAGTGTGAGGTATTGCTTGTTCGCTATTTTTATCCAGAACATTAAGTGTGTTGCTTAATGTTTTTAGTAGGTAAGCAGCACTGCTGGTTTGTCACTGGGGCTGGAGAGGGAATGGGGTGCAGCAGGAGAACAAGCAGCTTAGCACATGTGAAAGAAAGGCTCAGGAAAGGCATGGGCATGGACATGGACAGCCAGTCGAGACAGCTTGAAAGAAGATTTGGTCCAATTTTCAATTGGGTAGGATCTTGATTTTGGGTAGGATTTCTCCTATTCTCCTTTTTTGAACCACATTTAAAGCTAGGATGTGAAAAACTACATGCTTTTGATCACATCACCCTCATGACAGTTGCTGACCCCCAGTTAGACTGAACTGTGGCCTCACTGAAACATCTGGGAGCTTGGTCTTTAGATGGGATGGAACCAGAATTTCACACTGGACCCTTAAAATCTTGGTTGTGCTCTTCCTCTCTGTTCTTATTTAACAGTCCTACTAGGTCCTCTTACTTCTAACTGCTTTATGCCTCATCCTCATTACTCCTAGATACTTTTATCTAGCTAACTGAAAAAACCTGAAATAAGCCAAAATTTGATATTAATCAACTTCCACGGGCTACTAGTGCTCATTTTAACAGGCTGCCTCTTGTCATTGGTATTGAACACTGCAGAAAAAGGGACAGGGACTAAAGAACACCATAAGGTATGCTTAAAGCAAACAGCCCACTGCTAAGACATATATGACAGCAGCCACAGTGACTCCTAAAAAGTCTGCCCTAGCTTTGGCACAGCATGACTGTCAGCAATGGGCATTTCCTTACTATGAGAAAGCAGCTCCACTAAACTGCAGTGCTGCCTACCACTCTTATGTTGTCTGAAACACTGAGAAGGAGATAGCAATCTATCAGAAATATAAAATAAAAAAACAAGTGCTTTGAAAATATACCCAGATAATAGGTCAGCCTATCCTATTATCACTGCCTTCTATCTTTAACAACTCCATGAGTTGTTTTTCTAAATAATTTTTATATTTTGCTTTTCTAAATAATTTTTTTATTGTTGTCATCTTCCCTCTCTCACCTTCTTACGTTCTCTTACTACTTCATTCAGCAGTGAAGATGGCAGTTTTTAAATCTAAGGTGCACTGAATGTTAAGGACCAAAAATTCATATTCAATGACTGAAATAACTGGCCTGATTTTCCCCTGCACATACAAATCTTCTTTTGTTGTGGATGTAGATGATTCTGATGATACTCCTATTACCAACCCTGTAATACAGTTACAGCTATTGAGGTTTGTGGTATTGTGTGCAAGTCAAACTGATGAGTTACTAATGAATCTAGTTATCTGCATAGTGGGGATGATGTCTCCTCTGCAGTCACAGATGTGGACAGATATCTCCTTAGTTATTTCATCCAGAACTAGGGCTCCACCTGCATTCGCAACTCCTCCCTTACACTTGATTCCTCCCCTTTGTGAATCTATTTCACACTGTAATCCCTTATCATGAGCACAAATGTGAGAAGTAGGGTGCAAGTGCTTCCCCAGGCCGTTCCCTTTCCCCCACCCATATGCATCCTATCACTGTCAGACTCAACAGGCCACACTCCCTTGATCTGCTAGTCATTCTTTTGCTTTGAAGAAAACTGGTAAATCTACCAGAGGAAAAAGGCAAATTTTGTTCGCCTTAAAGACATCAGAATAGTAAATACTGCCAATTTTAACAGAGCTTGTGTCCCCCAACAATTCGAATGAAAAGCAAAATGATAATCTACCTCTGACTCAAAACCTCTCCCACTTGCCTGAATGCATCTGATACCATGATAAAGAAAATACTGGTGAGTTTGAAGGCAGTACTGAAATGCGTAATGCTAGAAACACAAACTTTGTTTTTCTAAATAAGAAGGTGCTTTAACAAAAAGTACTTTGATGAAGGACTAATTGCCTCCAAGTGAGGACATTTGAAAAAAAAGATGTTACAAGCAGCTTCTTACTTAGAAATTAGCAGCCAGGTTCAATAAACAAAACATAAAATGTAGGCATATTATTGATGTAGATACTGATGCAGATAATGTAGGAATAATACTGCTATAAAGGGTTGAATTTGGTGAAAAAAGCTGATGAAATAGAATAACTGATGTTAATTCTACCAAGGCTGACTTCAAGTAGCTAGTGTTCAACCAGTTTGGTTTTTATATGGCCTTGAAAGATATGCCAACTAGAGCTGCTAAATCCATATTGCAATTAGAAATGGTTACCTTTGTTGATCAAAAAAAAAAAATGAAATGGAAGAAAAGAAAAATAACATACCATGTTCACACACAAAACAAAAAGAGCTATATCAGGGACATCAGGGAAGGTGGAATACTATAACAACACATTTTATATTGTTATACTATTCCACCCACCTTAATGGAGAACCCTTCGGTGTGGCTACGCCATAGCCTTTCGAATCCAGATTTCCTCCCACTTTCATGGTGTCACATGGCTTTCGTTGCTCAATGTATTCATTCATGGTGGACTCCAGCAGGAAGGCAAACTTGCCCTTGGATTTGCGGACACGAGCTACTCCCTCTGCAGTAGTCCTAGTGAACACTGATGGCTCAGCTGATTTCATGTAGGTCCACATCTTTTCATACACTGCTATTTTTGATCTCTGGAGAAAATCAAAAAGAAGTTAGAACAAAAGAACGTTGCAACATTTCAGAATGGCACCGCTCAATTAAAATCAATCATACGTAATTTTTCAGACAACTGAGGTTGGGGAAATCTTGGATGAGGATTTTATTTGAATTCCATGATTATTTTAAAAGAAACAAGAAATAGCAGTATCAATACTGTAATACCAGATACTATTTTTAAGTTCTGCTAGCCTCTAGCAGTCAAAAAGATAACTGCAAAGCTGAATTTACTTTTAGATAAAGGCAGTTCACACAGTCGAAGTATTGTAAACTGTGTTTTAGGGAATTACATATGAAATAGATAGCCACAATAAGCCTGTATGGTATAGAGAAACAGTAAAATAATATCCCCATAAATACTGAGCTGAATCTTCAAGCATTTCTCTCACCATCAAACCCACAATAGCTTAAGTAAGATTTCTGCTTTTATAATTCAGAGTTCAGAATCCATTCGATTTACATTCAGAAAGGCTACACAATATTTGAAGACATGGTTCACAATAAAAGATGGAAACAGCAAATTGGAGCAAATATGCTATTAAAGGAAGTGGAATGCCCTAAGCATTTATCTTAAGTAATTTGGTATGATTTTAGAAAAGCAATATCAGTGGATTTATTTTAAAAACTCTGATACAGCCAGTAACTGAGTAAGAAATGCTCTTGCTCAAAGAATGAACAAGAATTCATGGCTTAGAGTGCATTAATTGGAAATTTTCCTGTCTGGGAATGCATAATGTAACTACAGGTGAATACTTAGGTGAAAAGAAATAAATTCTTAATAAAAAATAAAACCAAAAATCAGCATGGAAAGAAAGGTAGGAGATGTTGTCAGAAAAAACTGAGAAGTTTCCCATGCTCATTAGATTCACCCAACAACTCCTTTACTTCCTCCAGTAATAGGAACATATACATGCAAACCAGCAGTGTGTCAGCTAAACACTACACAGTGTTTTTATAATAACAGATGGACCTTGTCTTCTCTTATGCATGCTGCAAAAAGGACTTTTTAACCTAATGCTCAAGTCAGCCTTTATTTGAGTCAACAGGAGTTTCTAGCTAAGCAACATTTGGTCTATGAGCTTGTTCCCATACTGTGTGAGCACTCCAGGAAAATATCCATTATTATAAAGCCCCAAAACAAGGGGCCTTAGAATATTTAAACAAATACCAAATCCTGTAATCTAGATATTATTTAAATTGACAATGGCTTTAAAAAGTCTTTGTATAGGTGAGAATAACTTCTCTGAAGCACTTCTTTTTACCAGTTATTGAATGATTGCCTAGTTGCTTAGAAAATAATTTGTTAGGAACACAAGTTTGTCTTGAAAAGAAGTGGCATTTAACCAGAAATGTTCAATAAAAATACCATATAGCAGAACATCATAAATTATCCTTGCTTTTTTTAGTTTGTCTATATGCATAATTTTATCTTTCTGTCAAATATAATAAAATTTAAATCAACAACAGCTGTGTATGTCCATAGTCATATCCTGCTTTGTCACCATTTCTTTCCACTTTAGTCACTGCTACTTTTCATTTACATAATAGTAGCTGGGAGTAAAGCATAAACTAAGCCACTAATGCATTTTTTTTTACACTGATGTAATTTCATTGATTTAAATTTATAGAAAGAAAAAAATGGAAGAATCAGTCATAATTTCAAGAATATTTTCTTGCCTTTGTCTGCCTTCACTTCCAAACATTTCTTGCATCTTAACATCCCTTACATCGAGTTCTTTATAAATTAAACATATAATATTCACTTTCATTTAAAACTAAAGCCATGCAGCACATAAAACAGGGCACGATTAGTAAGGGGAAACAATACCCTAAACCATTTGAAAAAGGCTGCATTGAAATATTTGATTTTTTTTTTTTTTTTTAGGATCTAATTTCCTTTGCCTATCAAAAGAGAAAAAATATGGAAAGTCTAACAAAGTATCTTGTCCGTAAGAACATTTTCCTTTCCCAAAATTTCATTTGTTAACATTCAATTTCTACATGTCAACTCAGAGTGAAAATTGAAGAGTGAACCAACAAATATTTCTTATTATCATATGAGGAAATATTGCAGCTTTCCCCTGCAGTCAGCCAAGCTGGGATAATTTTCATTTTGGGCTTTGCTGAGTAAGACTGCTAAAACTAACTACTTTCCCTCTTGATCAAGCTGCTCAGAAAATGCAACTCTCATTTGATCTGAATCAGAAGATAAGAGTAAATAGCAAACAGTGTCAAAGTCTTCTTTTTCTTTATGTTGGCTTTAAAATGATTTTTCTTTTTCTGTTTTCAACCTAGAATCAAAGTACACTGAACAGGTTTTCAGAGTTCCTGACATTTTGATCAGAAATCACCAAATGATGAGAAAATGTCCTAAAGGCTCATCTTCAGCCAGATAATCACCACTGACACATGATTCTAATACCAAAAAATGAAGACGATTGCTTCCAAAACCACAAAATGTTAGACTTGGCACACAAGTCTTCTTGTGCTATTGTTTCAGGCTAGGTCTTAATTTATGTATTATGCAAACAGTGTTTATGCAAATATTGTCTGTTGATACTTTATCTTTGTCTCTGTTTTGTGCAAAGTATTTTTAGAAATAGCACAACCAATATCATTAAGAATTGCTATACTGTGACAGAGATTAGAAATCGTTTGATAAGAGGGCCTCAATTGCACCATTTTTTAAAAAGTGATCAACGCAGTTCAAACCTCGATAAAGCTTTAAATTTTGCATATGCAACAATATTTAGTATTTGCAGTTACTTTTAATGTTTCCCTCTGTATTTTGAAAGAAAGGAAAAAATTAAAAGAGGAGCATTGATTTTCTTTTTTTTCCCATAACCCTTTAAGATTGAAGTGAAAGGGCTGTCATTTTTACTTCATTATCGTGTCTTCTCTTGAAGAAGAGATCTTGCATATTGATTCAAAACAAAAAAAGTTTCTGTGTTTGCAGGATGATTTAAAGGAATCATGAAATTTTCGTGACCAATAGTGTTTCTGCATCAAAATACCTGGCCTCATTACTTCAAAACAATGGTTTGTGCAAGTGTGCTGAAACTCTTAAGAAAACAATCCATTCCTTTGCTCTTCACTATTTCTTTGGGAATTAATTTTTGCATCACCACCTAAAAAAACCTGCAAGCACTGGATACTCTTGAAAATGCAAGAAGTTAATAAATCCAGTTACATAAATTTGCCTGGTCATCAGCATCATGTTTTTAAGTATTACCACAGCTTCACCCTAGTTGAAAGCACTGTTTGTACCCATACACTGTGGTTACCACCTCAGCTTATGATGGACTGAAACTGGAATGTCCAGAATTAAATAAATTTCTACAAAATGAACTAGAGAAGAACCTATGGGTTAAAAATAGGTGAATATAAATAATGAATATGAGGGACTATACTCTTTCCAAGAAAATAGGAAATCTGGCCATCTCAGTACCAACATATTTCAATTCTCAGAAAAAAACCCTCCTGTATCTAATATAATGCCACCATTTTTGTACACATCTGGTACGAAATTAGGGCTTCTAGGGACCACGAGCTGAGTTTCTACCACTTGGGATACAAAATAAAGCTCCCAGAGAGCATTCGTAGAGTAATATTGTGTATACCAACACCCTCTATATAGAAGAAGACAGGCGTAGTTAGAAACTTGGCGCTGAACTGTACCCATTAAAAATGAGGTACCAAGCACCCTAGCCATTTGAGTTACCTTTAGAGTCCACACAGAGGCAGACACTTTCATGTGTGATTTATTTCACCATAACACACATCCCATACAGAATGCACAGGGCTGCTTTTCTTTCTCCAGTGTCTACAGAAGAAAGCTAGAAAACTAGGTTAAACTGAGCTCCTTGATCAGTTCCATGATGTGAAGGTCACACCACTATGTGTTTGTCAAGTATATCTTATAAGTCATCTTTTAACAGCTAATAGAACAGATTGGCAAGCTCTTCTATGGGTATAACTGTCACAATAAAAAGGTTATTTTACTACAAAGCTTTTGGGAGTCACTCAGAAGCTGCCCTTGAATTGATATTGTCTGTAGTTCACAAATCCCATGCAAAATTTTCTTAATGGTGCACTGAGTTCAGTTTGGCCAAATTAAAAACAGTTAAGGTGCATGGGAGTACCTAACCCAGAACAGTCTCCTTTCAATTAGGCAATAAGAAGAAATTATCACTCCATCTTCCTGACTTCTAATAATGCCTTAAACTCCACATTTCAGATAAATAAAGACCTTAAACTGTGTAGTTTTCCAAGAAGGATTACTGGCTCACAGCATTTATTCAGGGCTATGTTCAAACACTAAACTTAACTCAGTCAGATGAGTTTAACTTTCATCGGCTAGACACATGAAATAAAGCAGGAGGGACTCCTTATCATGTACTCCTTATGATGTCCAGGCTCCCTGTTTTCCAGCTGATGAATGATGAGTATTACATACACTAACGCAGGAAAGCAAATGAAAATAAAGCAATCAATAGAGACAGCACAGAAAAATGAATGGCTATTTAGGCTATTTCCTAGTGCTCCAGCCACATCCCCTCGAGTTAAATTTTCTCTTTATTATCCATCTGAAAGTCAGCATATTAAAGAATGCATTTGCTGCCCACCCCCCATAGACCCTAAAGCAAAACTCACACAGCCAAATCCATAAGCAGAAGCAAAACCTGCAAGACTCCATATTACCATCACAGGCTTTCAATGCTGCACATCAGTACTGTAGCTTCAGATGAATCAATAGTGCAATGCTGCTTTAATTATCACTGGCTTCAATATCCCCCCAGGCACCTCTTTTGCCCATGTGACAGGATCAATAAGCTTTCCACAAATTAAAAAAACTGAAAACTCCAACAAATGGTCTTGTGGGGATAAAAACACAGCTGAAGTATTGCAGGAATTACAAACTATGTTACGTATCATTGCAAAGCAACATTATTTCACACTTCCAAGCATCTTATAAGAGCAATTGGTAGGGAGAGATGCTCTAATAGATATGCCAACTTACTCTGAAGAACTCTTTGGTTGACCCTGAGTCCAGTGTCCCATAAGCAATCTCGGTTTGTTTGGCAAGGTCTTCTGCACTTTCTATGGGTGAGACCATTCGCTCAACAGTCAAGAAAGCAGCGAGGTTAGCAGTGTAGGATGAAATAATGATGAGCGTGAAGAACCACCAGACACCTCCAACAATGCGACCTGAGAGGGATCTAAACATGAATAAGATAATGCACTTTTTCCTGTCTCTTAAGCCACGGAGAGAGAGAGAGAGAGAGAGAGAGAGAGAGTGCAAAGGCACCATTATTGCTGACCATGTGTCATTAACTAACAGTCAATGGGGAGAAGATCATCTGCATTTTAGATACAAACAAACACTTTTACTCTCAAATCTTAATGTCTACAATACCAAGTCCACTGTACTATTGTGTATCACACATATACAGAAGCTTGAATGCTCTTGAACAGTAATCTCAGTGGGTTTATTATTTCAGGACATGCCTAAAATCGGAAAAAAATTGTCAAAAATACTGTATAGGCAATCTCTTTTTGGAGACAAAAGTAAAGCATGGTATCTGCAAATCAGTAGCATTCTCTGTTTCCTCTTAAAAGAAACCTGCAAAAGTCTTTGCACATGGATTATGCTTGCTGTAGGATTAAAATATTTGTGTCACCGAAACTCTTCAAACATTCTACAAGCTACTGCAATCATTTGAACATTCACATTTTTCTTATTGAAGAAGCAAGAATTTTGTGGTAACAGAGACATTTCTGTTAAGTAAAAACTTACATTTTCCTTTCCAATACCAGTAATCTGATGAGAAGGCTGTTGAGGAGTAATGTCCATCCACTCTTAATCAGTACCAGCTTTATTGCTAACTTCAATAATAGATGGGTTAGGCCAATGCTGAACACTCAAAATTTCACTGCAAATGGCTAAAATGAAGCATTTAAGTTTGAAAGATTGGGTCATAATGTTTAATTAAGAAGCTGTAGTTACTGCCCACTAAAGTTCCAGAATATCTTAAAAGGTTGAGAAAGTCAGGACTGGAATCATGTATTAGATCTGAGGCACGTGCTCTGTAAGGCACAGCATAGGGTGGTGTCTCAGACCCAGGAGGTCAAATATTGTCTCTCATAGATGGCGATATTTGCAAAGCAGCACTGTAGAACTTGACAGGGAACAGAAACTGGAGATTCCTTGATGGAAGGCAAATATTCAGCACAATTTTTTGGCATTTCATAGATGTAATACAATGGAACTACTCTAGCAACAACACTGTTCCTCTGAATTCAACTCAGCGGAATTTCCCCTGTGTGTACCTGCTGCTCCTGAGAGCTGTTTGTGGTTTATGCACACTGACATTGGTAAAATAATAGTAATGACTGAAATTCAAAGCAGATTATCCATTGCCCTTGCCATGGTTATTAAAAACAAAACAAAACAAAACAAAACAAAAAAAAAAAAAGAAAAGCTTCCTAAAGAATAAACTTCAAAACACTGCCAGGAAAATTAACGAAGGAAGATTTTATGGTTCAGTGTTGAAGATAAAATGCAAATGTAAGAAGATTTGACACAAACCTTGGGGAAATATCACATCCTTGTTGCATAAAGGCACCCAGGGAAAACCAGAGGCTGTTGAATATGCCAAACTCATTGGGAGGCTGGTCACTGGGTCCTTCTTTCCCATCCTCTGGTTCTTCTGTGTGCCACTCATACGGACTAAACCTGCTAACTAGGAACAGGACCACACTGACACCAATGTAGGCAAAGACTATGCACATCCAGATCTCATACGCCAAAGGGTCCAAGAAGGAAAACACTCCTGGTTTAGATTTCTGGGGCTTTTTGATCATAATGGATATCCCCAAACTCATAAAAGGCTTAGAAAAATCAATGACCTCTTCTCGTACCAAAGTGATGGTCAGAGGCGCAACAGCAATCTCTGCTTTCTATAAAGAAAAAAGAAATATAGATGTATAGATTAATTGAAGTTGGTTTATACACTCACCTAAGCAGCTAATTCCATAGGTATGTTATTAACATTAGGACACTGTGGCTTAAATGCTCTATAACATTGTTCTGCTTTTTTGTATCACACTCTGCATTTATTCCATATGCTTTCAGTAAAACACACTGCAGGTTTTTAATTTACAGAAATATACAAATCCTTAATTTTTCTGCGAAGCAGAAAACTCTTAAAATCTTATAGAGGTGAGCAACAGTGTAGGAAGATCATTTTAGGCATTAATTTAGATTTAAAGTAAAGGAATTCAAGGAAGAATGAAAAATGAGAATGATGCTATAGTCACTGAATGTAGAGATATTTTTTTTTTTTAGGATCCCAGGAACAGTAATTTATTGTCATATTTTCATAAGACATAATCATTTTTCAAGGGAAACCAGCTCATAGACTCAAGGAAGCTCCAAATAGCATGAAGCCGCAAAGGTGATTAACTATTGCTATGGTTCCACCAAACTGCACACAGTTGTCTTGACAGAAAGGTAATTCAATAGGAATGATCAGATTTTAAACACTGGAAAATGCTAAGTATACAGAAAATAAGTGCATGAAATCATGTGATAAAAGAATAAAAAGTGTGCTGAATCAATTTCCACTAGTGTCAGGAATATTTTTAAATGTGTTCCTAACATGTTTTTAGAATGAAAATGCCAATCTTGAATGAATCATTATTGATTATGATTGCTAACAATGATGTCTGCTTGAAATATAAGATATTGTAGCTAAGGTAATGGATCATTTTTGTCATTAGGGATGCAACTTTATATTAAGAGTTGCTCCTTGCCTTGTCTTGTATGCTAAAACTGTCATTATAGCAGCACTTCAGATGGGAATTGCAAGGGGAACTGGGTCAAAAGATGCACCTGTGGGAGGGGAACAGATGCAAAAGCTGCTGAAATCTTTCTTCTATTCATCACCATGGTGCTGTGTGTAGGTACAGTCACAGAGCAGAGCCTGTGGACTGTTATATAGCTTATGGGCTAAGGAGGGTAACTGAGCATACTTTGTGAACACTTTGTTGTTTCAATGAGATTAAAACATGCTGAAAAACAAAGATGGGCTCAAATAGTTTAATCCAAGTGTTATGTAAATAGCTTAGGTGACAAAGAATAAAAGAAATTGAAATGCAGGGGTTTTTTGTCATCTTAAAACTTTGAAAGAGATAAATGCATTTAAAATAATATGTGTTTTCTATTTTGAATACACTTAAACTGAGTTATATATATTTTATGGAATTTAATTTTAAACTAATTTCGTGTAGTCAAACCTTAAACCTATCTTTGCAATTTTATAATTGTGAATAATTCAAAAGAACTGACTCATTACAGTGCAAAGGTCCAAAAATGCAAACTTGTATTAAAATTTCTATATATTAATCATCAAATTGTATCTGTCATTCTAAAATATTTGCAGTGCAAGCACTTATACCATTATGTAAAGTTATTACAGTTTAAGTAACACATCTAAAATCATAATTTTGCAAAGCTATCTCTGGTGCTAATATCTTGGGTAAACATTATGACAACACTGCTAATTCTCTGAATTTTATCTTAAGTTTTGTAATACCAGGCATTTCTAAAAATTTTACTTCTTGATGCCTCCTGATTACATGTCTTACTGAAATAGATATTTTATGAAAATACGTATTATATGAACAAAGATACCATATCTAAAATATATTTTTTAGTAGCCTGAAAATTGTAAAGTGAACTTTGTTTCTGTAGCCTAAGGATTGTAGGATGGTTTGGGCTACTGACTTTCCTGCATATTTTTGTATTTCATCTCACTCATAAAATCTTTTTGTCCTAGAAGAATGATTTCCTTCTTTAGAGTCAATGTTTTTTATATTTCTAAATTTTGGTTTCTGATAATACCTAGTGTGGAGTCCTTGAAATTAACTAAGTGAAAGACTCATGGCAGTTGTGATCTATTACTGCCAACCTTCTCTGTATTTGTCACATAGTGGTATCTTCATTAATGCAGAGTGAACAACAGACCTGGTCAAGGGTCTTCAAAGGTCTTGTCTAACAGGTTTTTTCATGTGTCTGCAGATTACCACTTGGACTAAAATACAGATCCTTGAGGGTTGTTAGTTGTGAGTTGGAAAAGTGACATTACCATTTTAGTGTCAAACAAGGAATTTTAAAGACCTACTTAGCACATTGCACATCATATATGAAACACTGGATAAGATTTATCTTACCAAATTTAAATGTTCAAAGAGGATATGCAGGACTTGAACTACATCAGAACTAGCTGCAACAGTAGTTGAAGAAGTTTAAGAGGAGAAATAGGAACTTATCCAATTTCTTTACAATGGAGATCTAATATCAGATGATTCATAATGTAGATAAACCCATTTAATGTCAATAAATGTAAAGGGACACTATATAGCTAGGTCAAAATTAAATGCCAAAAAAACCTGAAAAAAGTGCAGCCTCCGCAAACGGATAATAGTATGTATTATTTTTATGAGACTACTGTGTGCCATGTTAAGGCCTACATACACTCTTCATTGTGAAAGCTAAATGATGACAATAACTGTGCATGATAATTACCAGCAATCGTGCTTTGCCCAGTTAATGTACACCATATAATTATGGATTTAAATGATTAACAATATAACTATGGTGCAAACAATTAATGATTTTGTTGCCAGTGAAATCTGTTTTGACAAAGACTAATGATACTTCACAGTTGAATCAACTGCATTTCTAACAGCATTTCAATCAAGGCTGTACCACTACCAAATACAGATGAATTCTGGATCCCTCCAATATTTTGCAATAAGACAAGATTGACTCTGATGGAGAGAGATATTTTCTTCTCTGGAATACATCATTATTGTGACTAAAATCTATGCTTGGTACAAGTTGTGTGAAGTTAGTAAACCTATCTGAGAAAAATCACACAGAAAGTGATTTCAATCTCAGCAGCTTGTGGTTTCTCAGATTTTAAACAGAAATGAATTGTGACCTTTTGTGTTAAGCAGTAAAAGAGCAGCATTTTGGGTCAGGAGAATAAATATTTAATTGGAACTGACTGTTAGTGCATTTGGAAACACCTGTTGCATATGCTTAAAGCTATTTCATTCCCAGCCAACATTTTTCCTGTGAGGTAGATATCGAGGCAAGTAGAATTCACATGGACTACTGCATGCATTTGGATATATCAGGGAAAAATGACCAAGATTTCCTGGTAGTTTTTAACAGAGTTCAAAAACCAAAACCACCTCCATCACGACATTCCATACAGCCTTAGCAAAACTTTACAGAGCAGAACTTCCTATGCTGTTTCCTCTGGGACATGATGGAAAAATCAACTGCAGAGTTTAGGAAACAACCAAACTGCTCTGTGCAGCACCTGAGAGTCCAGGTACCAGAACAATCAGTGCTGCATACAGGTCTCAAGGGAACACGGGATAAAACTGTCACATGTCCACCCTCAGTAACATGAATAGGCATAAGGGGCATTGGGGTATGGTGCAAAGAGCAGGAAAGCAGAGGAGCCTTTTATGCACAGAAAGGATCCAATCACACTGGCCAGCACAAAACTGTCTGTTAATCCTTTAATGTGGTTGGGAATTAAAAGCTGTAAATGTTTCCCAAACAGATCATCTTGTTAACTTGTTAATTCAGTTGGAAATTCTGTCCCAATCCTGGCTGCACATAAAAAGCCTTGCTTGAAGTATAGCCAACTACTCAGAGTACTTGTGTTTGTCATTAGGAGATCTATCAGAGAAAATGAACATACTCTTCTAGCAGAGCTTTGCAGCAAAGGCTCTGGCTAGCTGATTTTTCTGCTTTGCGGAATAGGCTTGGGAACCTGATGCTCTGTAAATCATCTGGCAAGAACTCAAGGAATTTGCAGGGAGGATGCTCTTGCGGGATTCCCTATGGAAATCTTTAGCAGCAAACTTTGTAAGTTAAGAGAAGGAACAATTTCCTTTAAAACCACACCTGTAAATTTAACACACTTGGTGTAGCTCTTGGCCTTAAGCCCAACCTGCAACTGACAGCCTGTGTCGCTACCGTGAAAGTCACCTGAGCTCTAAACCAGCATGACTGCATTCAAGCTGCTTATAGGGAATGGTCTCTCCCCCATCCTAGTGTCCAGGTGGGCTCAGGAATTCTTTTGGACAGCAGCTATGGACCAAAAATATAGCAGGGACCATTGCAATTTAGCAAATTTGTCAGTCAAGTTCCAAAGCACAGGGACACTCTCTGGTGCCACTGATACACTAGGACAGATATAGGCTCAAGGAGCCTTTGGACAGTAGAGCAGTGGGCAAGAGCCAAACTTCTCTTTGTTCTTCAATAAAAAAGCAGTTCCAAGAGCCTTGCTGCAACTTAGTCCCTGAATTACAACGAGACTGCAGCCTTCCTAAACAGAGAATTGGAAAAAGCCTTCCCCTCAATCTCTTCCATTACAAAAAAATTAAGTGTTAGTCATTCATTCTGGGTTATCCTCTTCATGCAGGTGATTTGCAACAGGTTCTTCATGCCTGTGAGCTTTATTGCTTTCAGCTGTGTTAACAACCACAGGCATTGACACATCTGTGTGATCTGCCTAACAGCACTCTGTATGCCACTGTAGTACTAGGACAGTTCGGGTTTGATGAGGTAAATTTTTCACGATAAAAGGAGGAAAAAAAAAACCCAAACAGAAAATGAAAGTGTCATATCAAGTTTCATCTATATTTTTTCAACGAGATGGTAGGCCACTGAAAATATGCATCTCGGCAAGGGAATCTTCTCATAAAGGGTAAAATTTCTTGGAATATTGAAAAAAACTTCTGGTGTCAAACAGTGCTTAGCCAATGGTGTCCATGAGTTTGCTATTGCAATTAAAAGCCAGACAAGGAGTAACCTAGATAGTTGACAAAGTAAGTCTGACAAATCTTTGCTTTTTAATAGCCTATGAGTTGAGCTGCTTCCAAGCCACTAAAGTAGATACATGTGCCTGGTGATCGTCAGTTTTTCTACTCTTCAAAGATTTACTTGAGGTTGGTTCCTTCATGAACTTCCAAGAACATAAAGAGTTTCGTGAAGACCATTTGTGAAGAACCTTTCCATTCCCATGAAGAGGTGAAATCCCCAACATTCTGGGGCACCTTTTGCCACACTCCTACAACCCACAGACGGTTTCATTCTGCAGAGTCCCTTGAACTGATGCTAATGGAGAAGATGTTGACAAAATTTATCAGATATACTTAGCTGACAGACGGGAATTGAAATGGAGCTGCTAAAAAAGCCACAAGGCCTTTGCCACATATGGCCCAAATCATCACTGGAAATGTGAAAACTGCAACTGTGGACGAATCAACCGTTATGCAGGAGTTTTATTACATGAAGTTTGAGGCATATTATGAGTTCATTGGTGGAAATATTCTCACCTGAGTAGTTTGAGGATTTTTTTTATTCCATCACTGAAATGAAAAGTTTCACTAAGAATTCTGATCTGCTCTCAGGGCAGATACTAGCAACTGCAGCCATCAGCAAGCTCAGCTCTGAGTTTTGCTACTTTTGGTAACCTCAGATACTGCAAATATTTATTTGGGCTTGCTGGAACTATTTCCATTAAATAGTACAACTTTATGTGTCAACAGAATTGTTAATTGTTATGCTATTCTGAAGAATCCTTCTCCAGATCACTGTATAACATAATGCTCTCAGTTATTAACTTACCAACTTTGCTCTTAGATTTTCTTACTGATGTTCATCTTAAAAGACTGTCTTCATTCTGAAATTGCCTAATTGTGTACTTTCCTGTAGTGGTTTGTTACATACGTTTAATATATAATGGTGGATTCTCCATTTCTCAAACTAGAGCAAGAGTCCTATCTTTTTTAAAAGATCTGTCCACCATTCCATGAAAATGAATTAATTGAGTGATATTCTTCCCAACTAAGTTTTACAATGCAACAGGAATAGATGATCTCTAACATTAATGAATTTTTAAGGGATATGCACACTATGGATGTTCTAATGTTACAAGGTACTAGTTGAATCAACAGTAGAACTTGGATGAAACTATTTGTTTTTCTCTTGAAAATAGGTGAAAACACAGAGGTCTGAAACAAAATTCTGTTTCTTTTTTGTGACCCCCAAGGTTAAATAAAATGCATATGTACTTCCTATTTTATGACTTATACTATGACAAATCCTGCTTCAAAAATTGGTATGCTTACCCCATAAACAAGTTCTCCCACCATCCCATTCCAGATTTTTGTCTCTGGATCCCTTGCTCCATATTTTCCATCAGGAACAATGGCAATTTTGTACTTGATACCAATATGTTTTGCAATTTCTGATGCCAGATCTACACAGTATCCTTCAAACTTGTCATTCCCTTCAAACGTATCATGGTTTTTCTTGAACATAACATATGGGGCTTCCTATAATGAAAGAAGCAGAACTGTAAAGGAGAAGTGCACCGAATACACTCTGAAAAAAAAACAAACATGTCAGGTACTGACTGAACAACACACACTTTATCAAAAGTTCATGGGTAGTATTAGCACATTCAAATTAAAATATATGAACAGAAATCCCTCTGGAAAAGTATACTATTTACACTATAATTTGGCTTATACGTTTCACAAGATTTATCAACCTTACTTTGTTTTAAATGAAAGACCTTCGTGCAGTATATGCTAAATTTAAAGCATAGAGGTTGCATCTATACAATGCAAAGGACCATGAGATAATGAAGTTACAATGCACATTTCTGACTTCAGTAAGTAAGCATATCCTCTAAGTTAGTGTGGTTGCTGTCTGTGTAATTTCAGATGCAGAGCCTGAACGATTTGCTTTCTTGAGGTTTAGAATGCATAACTACTAAGAGGCTACATACATTTTAGCGAGAACATAGAAATATATTCCCAAGGAAACACATCATATCTTCTGCTTCAAATAAACACTGCAGATTCTGCAAGGTCTTTTAGGATGAACCTAAGCAGTATGCATGACAAGAATGGTATTCAGTTGACAGTGACTTTACATGTGGCATGTAAAAGAAGTACCAAAATATTTTTGAGAGTCGAGTGTCACCGGAAACAAGTAAAACCTGTCTTGAAAAGTGGATCTTGCATTCCCTGTGGGGGAACCATACCATCACAACATTGAACATTACATGACTGGGATATCAAGGCTACATTTTTCTTTTTGGCTCTGTGTGGACTCAGACTTTAGCAATCATTAAGTAAAACTATACTTCCTGGTGGTATTTTAAATCACTTCACATAAATTCATACTTATATTCATATGAATATATTAAAATCACTTCACATCATTAATATTTTTCTAATATAAAGCGTGACTAAAGTCACCCTTCATTTGAATTTACATTGCAAAATACTGGCAACTTAAGTTTTCTGTATGCTGGCCCTCACTAATTTTGGGTCTTTCAACACTAACATTGGTAGTACTCTGCCCTATTCACTTCTTTTCTACAGATAAAATTAGTACAAAAATAAAAATAAATATAAACGTATGACAATGTTTCATTGAAACTACAAGAACATCAGCTGCAAGCAACAGCAGTTTTGTAACCTCTGTTAGGTGTTTAACAAGGGAGGAGAGGTGTGATTACATGAGTGTCTTTTCCTATACAGGGAGAAAAGCAGAGAGAAGGCATCCTGCCCTTTCTTTGCACTAGGTGTTGATTTTGGGAACTATTTTGGCCACATGTATCAACTGTTCCTCCCTCACATAGGTTTTCTGTTCCCATGAGAGGAAAACCCCAAATCAGTGTCTTTCCACATGTTATTGCACAAAAGTGATTTAAAATAAACAGAGGCAAAAATCCTCTGCCTCCTGTCTGTGATTTAGCCAACTGCTAGCTAGAAGTGCAATCAAGTCTCTCCAGTGCCCAGCATTTCCGAACTCTCCTTATAAGCTCCAGCTACATTTGCTTGCTGCACCTCAAAAGCAATTGTTTTCCGAAGACCAGAATCGGCGACTGCTAGCTCTTCTGATTCAGCCACAAATCCCAATCAAAAGGCACACAACTAGAGTCACACCAGGAAATAACAACTCTGGAGATGGGCACAAAGAAGACAGACACAGAGGACGCCAGGTCAGCCTGCTCCTTCTTCCAAAACCCAGACACTGTGTTTCTGCCTGCACCTCACCACTGACACGGCTTCTACAGAAAAAGCAACTGTTTCTGCGCAGCAAAGCCAAGTGACAGATGCCTCGTTTTTCCTGTTAAAGGTTAAATGATCTTCAGCCCTCCTCCCCAGGAGTTCTGTGAGGGAACACTGAGAAGGGAAGTGGGGGGGCCCAATACTGTCTTTGGTAGGTAAGAGCAGAGGCAATCCTATCCAGTGGAAGGACAACCAAGTGAGGACTCAGAAGGCCTGGGTTCTGACAGGGATCTGACTTGGGTGACTCGGAGGAACCACACTGGTTCTCTCCCCATCCACTTTCCTTTCTTCACACTGATCATACTGATTTAGAGCAAAATACAGCAAAGAACATGTCTTATAATGCAATTATCTTACAGCGTAAGGTAATACCTCTTGCTGTGACTACTTTAAAAGAAGCAGCAATTGAGTGGGATCTGCCAGTGTGAAATGATACAATTAAAGATAACAGGAACACCTACGACGGTTGTTCTATGTTGTTCTTTCCCTCCTACCTATTTTATACAGAGTAAATAACAGTTTCTTTAATTGTTGTGCCTACATTACCTGCCAAATAATGGGATATCTATATTCAAGGCAGAATTTGACGGGGGGATGAGGATAGGACTGAATGTGAGTTTCTGATAAAGACTGTCTTAAAAAAAAAAATCAAATAGCAGCACTACTTCTAGGTTTTGTACCTTTCAGACTTTGAGGGTGTTTCAAACTGATTACGTATGCAGATGTTATAATAACAAAATGACACTGAAAGGCAAGCTTTACTGGTTTGCTAGCAAGTAACTTACAGAGATGACTTTCAAGGTCATGCTGCAAAGTCATGAAATATCTGAATTGATCAATAGCATGTACTCAGCCATATCTTGATGCTCTTTTCTAGCTGTGGCACTAAAAAAGACCTTTTTTTTCTGTATAATCTATTGCAATAGCATTTTCTAAATTAGTAGTAATGTTAGTGTAGCCATGCCAGTCTAAAGATAAAAGACACACAAGACACTTACGGAGAGAAAATGTCTTCTATTTGATCAGCTGAAATAGCTGAAAACACTAGTCATACTTTTTCACTGTTTCCAGTTACAGCGTCTTGTCTAATATAAAGATTAGGTCTCCCAAACATCTTTGTATTTACTACATTTTTGAACTATATGCTCTTAACCTACTGATGTAAAAAACACATCTGACTTACTGCTGAATGAGGTTTAACATTGCAATAGTTGCAAGATTTCAGTTGCTTAATAGTATTCTATGGGGTAGTGAATCAAGGAGAAGTCCACATTGAAATGATCAATGACTAGCACGGAACAGATATTTGAAATGGTGCAAGCTTTACTTAAATAATTCACAATTGTATAACAATACTTAACATTTGTAAATACAAGTTGATGTCTGCAACAATTACCTTTATAGATGTAAACAAATCATTCCACCACATTGCCACAAATTCATGTGTACAGTAAAATGCTCACAGCTGATGATTCATACTATAAGGGAAGCTGGAGAAAGTAACTAACCCAGATACCAAACAGATCTATGCTTGGCTTTCCTATTCTAAAGTTGATTCCAAATGTTGCAAAAATAATTTGTAAAAGTGACATATATTTGTGCAAGGAAATTTCTGCTTTTTAGAACAGGACTTGTACACATTATCACACTTTATTCTGAAAGAAATTTCCGTAAATGTCAATGGAAGGTTTTTTTGGTGACCTTTTTTTTTTTTTTTT
>VXAY01005118.1:2434629-2497971 GCA_013399855.1 Oxyruncus cristatus
TTTCTGAATAAAGTGTCCAGGATTCGGTTTGAAGTCTTTATTACTGTCGTGTAACAAACTTCTTTTTTTTTCCTCCAGTCTACTGAAGAATTCAATTAATAAAATTTCTAATGAAAAAATATTTTTCTATTATGAGAAAAAAGGTTATAATTAGAATTTTTGAGGTAAGTCTCTATCAAGAGTATATTAGTCAAAACAATGAGGGTGGTTCTCAGTCCTCTAATGAAAGTTACCTGTCACCTGAGACACCCTAAAGTATTTGACCCCAAAGTGCCATTCTGCAGGTCCTTTGTGCTGCCCCTTTACAGAGAGGTAAATGGGGGACAGGCCGTGTATTCTACAGCATCTTAAATGTCGCTGAATGCAACTGAATCAATACCCTTTGTAAAGTCATCTACATTTGGGTGACTCAGTTGAGAACTGGATCCTGCCCTTGAAACTTAATCAGCCAACACCAAGGATATCTCATTAAAATATTGAACTGAAAGCTACAATGCGGATGCAGCTCATATACATCAAGCTTGGGTTCTAAAGGATTTTTGTGATTTTTTAAATTTTGCAGAGTAAGTACAGAGTTGGCTCTATCATGAAACGCATTTGAGAGTTCGGATTAGTGTTCCCAGCCTACTTCCCTATATTCTACCTTAACAACTTGTCAACATAGTTCTCAATTTCCTAAATTAGAGATGATCATTCTTCCTAAGTCACTTTACCTCAGTGTTAGAGCAAGGCTGCAAATGGCATCCCTCCTCTGGCCATACACTGAGCCTACTGTGCATTTGGAGGTCCCAGCCCACATCCTGAAGGGAAAGCTTCTGCACACAGATAGAAAATCTGTCCTTTTCAGATGTGCAGGAGACTGGGCATCACATACATAATGTGCAGGAACCATAAAGAGCATGGCAACTGATAAAGAACATCAGCTGCTCTTGCTGCCTTTCCCTCTCTGGGCTGCTACTTCACCAGATGACTAATCAGGGGATAGGCTGAGTGCCTAAACACAACATGTAAAATAAATTCTACGTGCTCTCACTTTGTTACAAATGAAGAAAACATTCTGCCAAGTAGAAAATACTGTACTAAGTTCTTTGAGTGCAGAGCTAACTCATTGAAATGCACTTTCTACGCAATAGTTATACAGCCACACTACAGCAAAGTAAGCATAGACTCGTGAAAACTGAAGAAACAGAGGAAAATCACTTTGTGCTATTTGGCTTCAGACAAAAATTAAAGCGAGCCATGCTGAAAACTTGTAAACTTTTCCTATGCTGCCATGACACCTGCCTTTGAAGACTGAAAAGCCTGACAGCACTGTTTGCAAACGCTTTTCAGTTTAATGTTGGAAAATATGCATGCAACCAAAATTAAACGTGTCATCTACAGTGGCTTAAGTTCCCTTCAATGTGAAGAGGGCAATGAAGAGGCGAAAAAGTCTCTGTGGCATTTGCAACATGAAAGTTATTCTAGGTAAATATACCTTTTCTTTGTGTGTGTGAGATCATATGCTTGTGGATGTTAAATACATTGCCCTAGCAGACCAATAGTAAGAATCATGGTTCTATTCTGCCTTTAGCATCATGTGTGCAGCTCCCAGTGGAATGGATGGGAGACAGGCATGATAAGGCAGAAATCACCATATATTCTTATTCAAACCAAATTCTGACATATTTCTCTTGCACTGTGATTTTGAAACATGGAAAGGGCACACTTTTGGTCAAGAAGCAGTGCTGCTTTCAATTAATTGCATTTATCCAAAAATGACATGCTGCATAAACATAGGGCATGCTTTGGAATATTAATTCAGCTTTTTGGTTTTGCAAATAATCCCACCAGTCCTTTCAATACAGGGGCTGGAAAAGTTCTTTTGAAGATAACATTTATTATGCACATCAAAATGCTTCAATGCAGACAGGACAGGCAAGATAACACATTTTAAAAGGTTTCTTGTTTTCTTTGTTTTCCTTTCTGGCAAACAGGAACATTTTATATTACTCCTCATTATTATATTTTACTTGCTTTTCCTAAACTTGGAGCTATTTATGGAAATTACAGTATTCATGTATGATAGCTTCAGTCAAAGATATCAGGATTGGTATAAGAGGAAAATTTCGACTGAAAGCTTGTTATTCACATCGTTCTCTTCTCAGCTTGGCAAAGTTGAAGGTTAACGTCATCTGTTCTACACATTTCAGATTAGTCACAGAACTTTTCTTGGTGGTTCAGTGCCTGGTCATCCAGTCAGAGGAACAGTAATCCATATGGAAAAATAAGCTCAATGCTACTAGACTGGTGGTTAATACTTGAGCCTTAGTTAGGAATGTTCGCAGCATCTTGGGACTCTTTTCTTCCTTGATCAATTTCTTAAAATAGGATTCTTCATCAGAGGCTGAAAAGAGGAGGACTGTACTGAAGTATACTTTTTTCCATCACCAAGTCTTTTTTTTTTTTTTTTTTTTTTTTTTTTAGGAAAAAGATACATATATTTAAAATGTCCCATGCAAAAATAAAATTAAAAGTTACACAATTTGATTAGGAGTTGCATTCTGAATTCCTGTATAGCAGTTTGGTTGGCTTGTGTCCTGGAATGATAACCCTCAACAGGAGATTTGTTAACACATACTTAATGTATAAATGCTGACACACATTGCTGAAAATGTGGTAATTAACTGCACTTTTAGTAAGAAAATGTCTTGATGCTTTCCTTTGGATTATTTTGAACTCCATACTAGCTTAGAAAAATTATTTCTTGACAACACATTCAGAATATTCCTTCCCATTTGAGACACAGTTTATTGGGTTAACATGTCTTGTCTAAGTGAAGCAGGTGAAAAGGGCAGTGAACTGAGACGTAAAATCTTAAAAGTGGTCATGTAAAGGTCACCCTTTGCCAGTTAGCTTTGACAAAGATCAGCTTTAAAGGGCATGTCTGACTTCAGAGGAAAAATTGTTAAATATTTTGTTTAAAATAGATATTTGTAGAAACAATTGTTTGGAAAAACTGTGCATTTAAAATGTAAATGAATGAAGCAACTGCATTCTCCTTTGCAACCACTCTTTAAAAGCACCATTATCCCAGAAAATCAAACCACAAATCTATTTAGATTTTATTAAAATGGAAATTCTATTACAATGCTGAATAAACATATTAAGAAATATGTCTAAATGCACCTACTAAATTCAAGTTTTCATTCACAATAAAAGTAGATAATCCAATTCTGATTGGCTGATTGAACTTAGAATTTTAGCTCTTGATAATGTCAATTATTGAGTTCATAATTTATTGACAAAAAGGGACACTGGCATAGTCATCTCGTTTTACATCCTCCGTTCTATTCTGTCATTTGAATGTTTTGGGCTTTTCTTTTCTTCTAGTTTCTTGCTACTTAAGATTTATGAATTAGAGGTTATAAGAACTTGTATTTCTGAGACTTACTTCAGTAAAAAATGGAAAAGACTGAATAAAAGAAAAAAATGACCACAATTCAATTTTAAAAACCTAATTTGACGTGAATCATTGTATTAAATGAATACCAAAAAAACCTCTGTGCAGACATGACAGTCAGTATAAATAAGATATATGGCTCTCACCCTCCCACTAACCTAGGAACCAGCAGACTAAATTAGATCATAACTAGAAATGAGATTGTGTCACACAGCAGTATAAGCATTAAAAAAAGAAACACCTTACCAAAATTGTAGTGACAACTACTGTTCTATTCTCAATGGCTGCAGTGTCATTTCCAAGTGTAGGTTCATGCTGAATCAAAACTAATTTATCCATGTCATTCCAATAACCAACCTGAAAAATAAAATTTATATAATTTACAGTAAGGTCTACATTCTGCATAATTACAAACATAAATTATTATAAGAACAACAGAGTGATCCAAAGATGATTTTGTGCCAAAGGAAGTGCTGTCACATTGGATACTGGGGTACACATCTAACACTTTGAGTGTACCACTTAGCACCACTTCTGCACAGAGACCTGATGTCACTGCCACTGAGCAGCTCCTGAAAGATCTCAGCTACTTATTTCAATCAGAGGCACAAGTTAAATCCCATTTTCATTCGTTTGAAGCCTTGCTGGGGCATAAACAAGATATATGAATTTTTGCTCTCCACAAGAACATTTTCATTCACTAATCCTCTAGATCTTCCGGTCTTAGAGGAGTGAAAGACATCTAGGTGACAGTTTTGCAACCCCATTGCTAATCTCAATTCCTTGCTCCATCATGGGCCCCTCAGGAGACTCCAACCCAGAGACTTACACCAGGCTTTTTCCACCTAACTGCTGGCACTGATCTTTTAGTACCTACATTAGAAGCCCTGTTATTCAAGTTTTCTTTACACTCACAGGACAGACAGCACCAACAGACAGTGATTCAGCTCATTCAAGATAAACACCCCTCCTAGAAAACTGCTTGCTTTTCCACTGACTAAAGCATGATGACAGTGAATTCTCTCTAAATGTATCTCTAGAAAGTGCCTACAGGGAGGTGGAACACCACATCCACCTTTTTTTCTCCTTGGCTTCATTTAGGCTGCCACAGCCCTTTCCAGAGCAGTCTTTAGGTGAAACAGCTGCTTTTGTTCTTTGCTAGAGATGAACTACTCTAGAGTCAGATTTGAATCAGTCATTCTTGTATTCCCATGGAAGAAAAAAACTACTCTCTCCTTGCTCCTCCTTGCCCATTCTCTTTTCTGCAACCAGATCATGGTTGTCTGTGCATCCACTAACAAGGCTGCCGGGGAATGGCTCAGTGGTTGTTCCTCTGACCCAGGACTAACAGCACTCAGCTTCATGTCAAATGGACAACATGAACACAAATGTATCAGTAGAATGGTGTTGTAATCCTACCTAAAGGGGCTCCCCAGTTTTCTGGGAACCTAATGAACTGGGAGACTGATCCTTCTCCCCAGCATGACTTAACAGACGAATAATTTAAAAGGCTCCTATCAAAGAGATGCAATTCAACCTGAGACAGCTCAGTTTCCAGAAGCACCTGGGAACCAGTCAGAAGTAACTGCCCCTTCCCCACTCCCTTGATTAATTAGGAATTCATGAGACCAAGAGCTGGGAGAGAGGAATGTCTTGTCCATCTTACTAGAAAAGGAAAGGGAATTTTAGTGGAAAGCGGGCTTCAGGCAGAGCTCCCGGCAGTGTAACTGCCAAAGGACATTCTGTGCCTTGGTTGAAAAGATTTCAATATGATGGAAACTGGCTAAATGATCAAATCAATTATGCAGTCAATTTATTTCTAACATTATTGGAAAGTCCTGACTAAAATTCACCATCACATAGGATTTTGCCTCCATGATGAGGAGAAACCTCTTATTTAGTTCAAGGCAGTGATGTGATATGAGAGTCTAAAAGGGCAGGGGAGTGCTTTTGGTTCCTAGTCTCATATGCATTATATATATCCTGTATACTCTTAAAAGAGTCAACCTTCCTCTTGATTTTTACATTTACTATTTCACTTATTTCCTTTTTGAAAAAAAAAAAGTTATGGAGAGGTAAGTTGTTTTAGCAGTGCCTAGAGCCATATGGTTGAACATGAGTGATTTTTTTTTTTCTATAGGTGAACCAAAGAAGTACAAACTCTGCCCATGCACAAATTCTGGCATATTTAGCTGAGATGTTCCTTTTCATTTTGTGATTGCTCTTACAGCACAGAAGCCTTGATTTAGGTGTCTGCAGCTAATGGGAAACATCAGCATTGCTGATACAGTGGAGTGGGAGGTTTTCTTCCTAGTAGGATGCACTTCTAACAAATATTCTTTTTTCATCCAGACAACCATACAGTCTCAGATACAACAGATTATTGAAAATTTGAAGTTCTTGTCAAAAACTGTGACCAACTAAAGGCAGAATAGGTGCACCAAAACCTCTCAGTCTGGGGAATTCACCACGACAGTGAATGATTGTTTTTCATTGTGCAATTCCTGATGGCTATAAAGTTCAGAAGGAAAGCAGAAAATGAACGATGTACTGCATTATAAAAGTTAGTACCATATGAAAATTCAGACAGAGATAAAGGCATTTTTTTAAAAATGACAGGCATTTTTTAAAGTACCTTTAGCTTGTGTGAACTGGTGTGAACACATACGTGTTCTGTTCAAACCTGTGCTAAAGTAACTTTGGAACTAGATTATTGAATAAATAAGAAAGATATGTCATGACACTTGTATAAGTATATAGATTCACAGTCACTGTGAGAGCACTAAATAACAGTATGCTTTTCTATACATACTTCAAATACACAAGGAAAAAACTGCTCAAAGGACAGTATTGAATTCAGCTATTAAAGTGCCTCCAATTTTATTTGTATTGCAATTAAACTTCACTGGAGTTGCATCCACTTACATGGAGGCTGAGTTTGTCTTACAGGAAACACTATTGCAAAAATTATCTTCCTCAGAGTAAATTTGTCATACC
Source organism: Oxyruncus cristatus (assembly GCA_013399855.1). Classification (NCBI taxonomy): domain Eukaryota; kingdom Metazoa; phylum Chordata; class Aves; order Passeriformes; family Cotingidae; genus Oxyruncus; species Oxyruncus cristatus. The sequence continues at coordinate 2,441,069 of VXAY01005118.1, forward strand.
AGTTTGGCATTTGATTGAATAGTGTCATTTCTGAAGGCCTGTGCACCTCATAGCAGCCATGAAGTGGTTCAGAAGTGCTCCTGCTGAAACTCACAAGACAGCTAAGGGTAAGAGAATAATCAAAAATTTTGATAATCAGTGTTCATGTTGCCCAAATTGGAATTTAGAAGCCAAATCTTAGACTGGCTTGTGCACGTACATGTAATGCATAATGCTTTAATTTTTCCTTTCCTTTTTTTTTTTTTTAAATTATTTTGCTGACACGATGCATGGTAAATGACGCAATCACACAATGATTGAGCTGGGAAGGGACATCTGGAAGTCATTTGGTCAAACCCCACTGTTCAACCTAAAGCCAGTTGCCCAGGACTGTGTCTGGATAGCTTTTGAATATCTCAAAGATGAAGACTTCACAACCTCCCTGCACAACCTGTGCCAGTGCTTGGTCACTCTCAGAGTAAAAAAGCATTTCCTAGTGTTCAGAAGGAACCTCCTGGGTTTCAGTTTGTGCTCATTGCCTCTAGTCCTGTCCCTGGACATCAATGAAAAGTCTATATTGCTTGATTGCATTACTCCAGTCACAGGAGCCATTCCATTCCATTTCTGCGATCCTTGTCCTCACACCCATCCCCTCACAGGTTTTGTTATTGTTCTGCAGAGAAGAAGCAAGTAAGAAATGCTGCATAAATTAAACTAACATGAGCATTGGCTATATTTTTCCATTTTAGCAAACTATATGGAAGTCTGTCTAGCTGTGCCATTTTCTAATGATCTATTCACATATTTAAAGCTGCGGGCAACAAAAATCACTTTTCTAAAGGTTAGAGCCATGCACTACTCTGTCTGGAAAGGCTAGTTTTGAAAAGATATTGCTGAGTGACTCATAAGTCATGTTATGTAGGACATGAGAAGAAAACATTAAAGGTGAAGGCCTCTTAGTTCAATTAAGTATAGTCATTTCTCACGTATTATATAGGGTTTGTCAGGCTGGACCACAGAATTGGTCCAGTGATCACATATAAAGCACTACCTAATACATGAGAAATAAATTCTTGTGAGTAGCCAGATCTGTCAAAGCTGTTATGTCTTGTTATATCAAAGACAGGTAAATGGCTTAAAAGTGGCAGAGAGGCATGACTGAAAGGCAAGAAAAGGACCTTGGGCCTTCTAGCACAGCACAGACATAGCTCCTCTATTTGCAGCCACCCTCCCCTCAAACTGCAGACAAGAAGAGAGGATGGGGACATCCCTGCAGTAGTGCGAGCCACACACATCTCCCAAAATAGGTTAAAAAAGACTAAAACATCAAACCTTTTCAAAAGTTTGCTGACAGCCAAATTCCCTGATTAGTTACAGAAGTTGTGATCTAATTAACCACATCTTTTGGACCTTGCCTTTCCTCCTGTACAACTGGGAATAGAGGAGGGAAAGGGCATATTTCCCCATTTGCCTTTGATGTATCCCAGCCACCCATATATCCTCCTGGCTGCCAACAGTGCAGCACAGAGCCAGGAAGGAAGCAAGGTCAGACACATTGCCTGGCAGGAGACAGGGGACTGACTTCCCAAGAGGGAGGGAAGACAAACTCCCCTTTCCCAATCTATTTTTCAGCCATCTGTCATACTTTCAAAAGACAACTGCACCAATATGCCTTATACACAGGCACACGCTTTTCTTTGGTATACAGCTCTATATTGTGAAATATTGGCAATTTTTTCATCCAAGTGTATAATTCTGCTCTGGGTCTGCAGTTTAACACTCTGCCTCCTCAGCACTGTGGCAGGCAACTGTCTCTGGGGACACACAGTTCACCTGTGGCACTATTTACTGCACTTGTCCCCTCCAGCCTAACAGCAGAGCGCTGTTTAATTCAATTTTGATTGCTTTGGCTGTACTCAAGCAGCCATGAATCTCCTATTCACTATCACCTCCTCCTTTTTCTTGTTCTGATGACCTCACAAACAACACAGGCCACAGTGATTCCAAAGGAAATAAAATCCATGAGCCTGTGTACATTTTCTGCTTTTATTTGTTTTATACTATGACAAATGGACAAATTTTCAGCTTAGACAAGAAAGGGTCAAAAAAGTACTGAGTGATAATGAGCAGTCAGACACGGAGGATCTGCTTAGACATATATTAATGTGCATTTGCCTAAGTTACAAGCAATGAATTAAGCACGCAGGATTAGATACTGCAAATAATTTCAGAAAATGTAAGTATTCAGGGCATTCTCTTTTCCTCCTCTCTCCTCTTCTCTCCTTTCACCCTTAAAAACCCTATGTCAGTAGCAGCCTATGATTTATGTTTACACAGAATGTACAAATTAACCTGCTTAAAAATGGCAGTAATTTTAAAGACAGAAATCTTTGGATAAGATACAAAGAATATCTACTGTTCAGAGTTCTGACCATTTTCCATCACCCAGCTGCCTAGCAACATGCCATCCAGCTGGTTTTCATTAGTATGCTTGACTGACTGACATCCCACCACTCCAAGATGCACGCTTGTTTTCGTGTTTCCCAATTTGTTGCATTGAATAACAGCATCTAACAGAAAATGCAGTTTAAAAATACCTTCACCAGGAATGTTCTCCATGTATTCAAGGTATTATATCTTTTTAAACCGCGTAGTCCACTTTAGTAGAAGTTTGCATAACCATTTTATCGTATGTAACTCGTTTATATGACATGAGGACAGTAAACACTGTCAGCATGTACCTTTCGAGGACCCGTGTTTTTCAGCTCAAAGACATCCATGGTGTAGTTGACTCTGCGACCATAGTGGTCAAACTGAACATTTCCTGTCAATCCTTGTATTCGAACCTAAACATGGAAGAAAAAGCATCATCAAGATCCAGCCTTGTATTTTTTATTTCAAATGTCACAGAGCAGTGCAAGTTATCCTGGTTATGTCTTTAGATTACCATAATAACACTACTGTCGAAGAGTCAGGCATTATAAAGCAATAAATTTGGCTACTTTTCTTTATATTCCTTTTTCTTGTCAGACCATGCTCAAAACAGGCTTAGATATGTCAGTATCTAACTGTTGACAAAGACACACAGTGGACCTCCTCCTTCTTCATGCTGTGCGGCTCACATCTTCCAACTGCAGGTTCTAAAGAGAAATACATTTTTTACCATTCTCATCAGTCCTGCAGAGTATCTAGGGTCATATGAAAAAACCTAAGGGATGTTTCACCTGAGCTCATGTATCCTTTAAGCTCCCACTCTGGTGGATTAAATGTACAAATTGAACATATACTGCTCATTAAGGTAAACTTGACAACAACCTTAGCCCCAGCAAAGCAGCTTACTATCACAGAAGATGGGTGATATGCAAAGGGCTTAAAAAGAGTATTTTCAAAGCATCAGAGTGAAGGACAGATGCAAAGCCATAAGACTGACTGTGGGAGTTTTCCACCACATGTCTCAGGTGAAACCAGAACTCTGTTTTTCCTTTTGGTACTTTACTTAGCCACCAAAGGATGACACTACACTACCACACCAAACTGCAGTCATCATCCCAAAGAAGTCATGGCCAAATTGGTGCTAGCCTTGATTGTATCAGGATCTGGCCATGCAAACCGCTTTGGCTGAATTTGAAGGCTCATGCTGTCTGCCCAAACACAGAAGGCTGACTTAATGCTTCTCTCAATTGTTACAGATCTGTTCATCTGCAAAGAGTATGTGAAGCATACAAAATGCTTTATTTCTCTCCCTAAGAGTCAGAATGTAGACTTAAATCACTTATTCTTTCCCTCTGTCCATTTCTATCTCTGCTGATTTTACTCCAGGGCTGAAACCTTGGCTTCTAGGCACAGAGCTGCCAGCTCTGTCAGCAGTCACTTCTCCTCAGCAGTTTCTCCTGAGCAGAGCCTGCTCATTTGCAATGATTTAAATTCTACTGCAGGATTTTTATTTTCTTACTGTCCCATTCAAAGAAAAGGCTAAATCATCTTGACAGAGATCTGGAACTTTCTAGGCATCCATATTCATCAGGAATTCAAAATCCTGACATCAGAGAACAATGGCTCTGGGTTATTTCTTCTTTAAAGAAAAAAAAGTTACTACCTATGTGATTTCCCTGGGAGAAGTCTACTTTTATTGAAGATGACTGAAACATATTTTAAAGATTATATTATGTAGCTATATCTTTTTCCTTAAATGACAATATCTGTAAAGCCAGGTTATTTGCAACAGTAACAGATGAGCTCTCCAGTTCAGTGGAGGAAGTCCCAACTATCTTAAAAGGATTAACAGTAGTTTCAAATAGTAGTAGTTTCCCTCTGCCTTCATTTCAAGTTACAAACCAGAACAGCCTGAACAGCCCAAGCTGTTTCCAAATGCCAACTAAAAAATAATTTCTCCTTCTCCATTACTACTCTTGTGCATACTATCTTCCAAGTCATACAGTGTGTAACAAGTATCCAATATTCAAAAACATCACTAGAATAAAGCCTCCTTTTACCTGTTTTAATGTCCTCTCCATATCAATTCCTTGACCCCATGGGGCTGCAGGGTTGGCAAGACAATCACCGGCATTTCCTCTCCTTGAAATATCAATTTTCTGTCTTCTAAGATTACGGAAAGTTTCAGCCATCACAAGTACTCCATCATATGTCAGTGCAGATGTATACTAAAGAGATGAACAAACACACTGCTTCAGAATTGGCATGTCTCTAAAAAAATCACCTGTCTCAAATATTTCTAGTTTGATTCATTATGCAGCAGTTTCTACACCTTCATTTAGTAAAAAGCTCTCCTCAAAATCAAGAGCAAGTTTGTCTAAGAGACAAATGCAGGACATTTCAGTAGCTGCAGCTTTAAAACTGTATTTCTTAAGGGTAGAAAAATCTGCATCTTAATAAATAAAAGAAACAAATTGAACTGGAGATATCAAAATCTTACATTTTTTCCCCATTTGTCTTATACATTAAGGAATAACCCCATCCACCCAACTTACTCAAAACAAAAAGAAAGAAACAGTAACTCACTGAGAAAATATAACTGAAAAAATGCATGGTTAATGAGCAGACACCCAGGCTACTGGAATTGTTAAGAATGATCAAGAGTAGGTTCTTCCTATTGGAAAACCTGTGTTGGCCCTCTGCCTGATACATACACTGAAGGGTCCGTGTTTCTGCACTAACTACAGTAACTGCTTTAGGTTGATAACATGCCAAATTAAACGTGTACAGCAAGTGTTCGGCAGATGTTAGCCTGAAGCCACATAAACAAAGGGGTGTTTTCTCAGTATGGTCCTCTGATAAAGATACTGCATCAGGAGAAGTTGTTCACATGCCCACGGCTGCTACTGATATGCCCTGCAATTTACAAAATTTAAATTCCCTTATTCAAGTCTAATTTCCTTCCTTTCCTTTCCCTTGCATGTTGTAAGCTCTTTGAGACATGGTTTATCTTTATAATCTCGAATTTTAGTTATCCCTAGGTGAATCAGATGTGATTCCAATTAATCATGCTGACTTGTCTGAAGAAGAGAGCATCATCCTGTTCAAGTGGTAAGAAGTTCTGTAAGTTGAATTGTTCCTGTCACCAGTAACTGGGGATGTCTGCACTCCACAGCCCACAGCATCCTTGTTTTTTGTTTTTGTTTTTTTTTTTTTCTCCAGAACATAAATTTCTAGAATGTTCACTGAATTATGTAGCTATGCTTTGTAATACCTATGTTGATGCCTTCTCCAGACTTTGCCAATTTCCCAGCCAAGGGAGGACTAATTGCTTATCTTTGCCCAGCACAAAGGGCCCAGCACAAAGGGGCCCAGTTTCAACTAGGTCTGATATACCTTTGTGCATATAATAACAGAACTATTTTAATGAAGTCATACTTAGAGCTATACTGTGATTTGCCTGCCAGGAAAACTATATGTGAGAAAAATATTTTGTTATCAGTCTGTGAGGGATTAGGATAGAGGAACACCGGGATGACATTTCACTTTAAAATCATGCCTGAAAGTGATTACTACACCAGGTTTTGAGGTGGAAAATTTCCAGAGGAAGCTCCACAAGAAAAAGTAAAGGTAGTAAATTTATGAGTACTATCTCATACACAGAAGGATTCAGCTCTTGGGAAAGCTCTGCACTCTCAGTAACCTAGATAATTAGACTAATTAATGTAAATTTTATTGAAATTAAGTTGTCAGTTAAGCATTTGACCTTTAATTGCTGTCGGTAAAGGGGTGAAGTTGGAGAATAAGTGACAAAGGACATTCAAGTACATCAGCGAAATGTGCTGCAGCTTGTGTTTCCATCATACAGATGTAAGGATAGGCATGATTAGTTGCCAATAATAGTAAGATCAACTGCCTTCTCCTCTGCCTAAAGATTCATTCATGTATTCAACAATGTTAATCAGAAATTGGAGCACTTGAGTGATATCTTTGGTAGTGCTTCAGATCAGCCAGTACCTTTGGTGGGGTCTCGGATCCTGGGTATTCTCTCTGGTCCAGTTTCTTCCAGCGCTGCATCAGCTTAGCTACCATCGGGGTACTGAAATCTACTAGCTGAAATCCAGTCACATTGGCTCCTCCATGCATAAATCTCTCCAGAGAAATATCTTTGAATCCCTAGAAAACCAATTTAAGATTTTGTTTGCCCTCCTACACCACTGTGGGTCCAATCTGTTCTAGGCAACACAGTGGCATAAAGAATGCACAACAGCAGGATTCCATCAGAAGGCAAAATTTAAAACCAGAGAGTAATGTTGAACCTTCATTGATAATTTCCATTTGTGTAATAAAGAAACAAAACCAAGAAATAAATTTCCCACATTATTGCTAGGGTGGTCTTGACAGCTAAGCAACACATTGCTGGGAATGGCAGGCAGTTTTTGAAGAAATGCCTTTGGCAAATCAACTGAAAACTGCCTGCAGAATATTAAAACCTTAATCCAATTTCCATCAAAGTTGACAGATTTGAATGAGCACTGTACTAGTGCTTTAAATAATGCATTCCTCTTTCTTTGCATGTTTGAAAAATGAACACTATTCTGTAAATACATTTATTCCAGGATTCGTTGTTTCGGCTGAAAATGTCTGAGATAATGAGATACTACAACAGACATTGGAAGGCAAAGACAGCAAATGAGGATCTCACTGTTAGTGCAAGGAAAACATAACATAGAATCACACGTGATTTAGGAGTGTTTTAGCTATCAGATCTGCTATATATTGAAAACCTAGACTGACCCCCAACATTAAAAGAGAAAATAAAGTACATATACCTCCTGACTTATTAGTTTCTCTGGTTAATCTGTTCAGCACATATAAAGACAAATTTTTTATTAAAATGTGCTTTTAGGGACAGAACTGAACTTCAAGAAACTGCATAATGCAAACTGCTAAAGTACTAAGAAGGAAGAATAAATCTTTCTGCTCCTTTCCTAGCTGCTATGTTTAAGGTTACCTCAGAGGTATCTTATTTTTATTTTCTTAAATTCCTCTGATTGGCATTTATAAGTGAAAACAGAAGCGTACACTTAACTTAGAAAGATTTAGGAAAAAAATTTGTGGGGTACTGACCCAATATCCCAGGGAAAAAAAAACAACTTGTAAAGACAGATATTTGATTCATGTCCTAAGGTATACTGACAGTAAATATAAAAGGTGACACACCAGGTCATATTACCCACATTATTGAACAGATAGTAGATAACAAAGTGTGCCCCTGCTGAAGCAGAGGAGTAGATGTGCCTATCTCCCCTGCATACCCCACTAGCAGTTCACTGCAACATCCAGTTCCTTGTTTACAGCAACTATTTTGCATGAGAAAAATTACTTGGGGAACTATAAAATTGTAATGCTTAAAAATGTAATTTGTAAGACCTAAGAGAATAGACATGTCTCATTTAAAACACCTGAGGCCCTAAAAATAATCTGAAGTGATCTTAAGTTAAGGTACAAGTACAGCAAACCACAATAAAATATTTCACGTCAACTAAATTTCCTTGAGGGAGAGTAGAAAGAAAACAGTTCAAAGCATACGTTAGATGCTGTCCTACATTCACTGTGCTTTGTCAGGCATGTTTTTGGCTTAAAAAAGGAGTTATTTTAATAATAAAATATTGAATTTACTTTTTCTTTGCCCTCTTCTGAACGTTATCTGTGGGAATGTCCAGTTTAGACTTAGATTGAAAATACCAAACTAGTAATTTGACAGGAAATAGCTGATCTTACATGAAAATAAATGTTCCCTGTATACAGAATGAATGTAGAAAAGTTACCTCTAGAACTGTTACATTACTAATAATAAAAAGATGAATCAAAAATCAGTGCAGTTCTGAAAATTCTAATTCAGCCACAAGATACAGTCCTAGCAGTCCTCTATGCTACACTGATGATTTTTTTTTAAAATTCAGGGGGGTAACACTGTGCCCTTCATATCTAGATGGCTGTAACAACAAACCCAAGTTCTTTTACATATCATAAAGAATATATTCTGTACAACCACATATTAGAGATAAATGGGAAATGTTGTATGAAGCTATAACTCCTAAGTAAAACTGAGTGTTTCACTTACCAAGCAGGAGTATAATTCTAGAAAAGTATCTTACCAGATTGGCAACAATATAATGGTATCCTTTAACATGCTTTCCCACGCTCACAATCTGTGAGGGAAATAAAAAGAAAAACAACGTCATACTCTTTTTTCTAACACAAGTTATATAAAGTTAAGAGTCTATCTCTAATAATGTAACTATAACTTTCCAGGGGAATGATCATGGAAAGAAGTTAAAATTGAAGTGAGTAAAGTAATGAAATGGTAATCTCAGTGTCTTCTGTATTGAAAATGTAGCTATGGTATATTATTTTTTCAAGTAGAGCAATTATCCATGGGATACAAATTCAGAAGGAGGACGTCACACAGTAGCTACAAAGCCTATCCACTGATGTACTTATTAATTTGCAATAAGTGCAGCATTTATGAATCACACTGGATTTTCACCTCTTGTGATCAAAGCTGCTCGCCCTTGAGGTGGTCAAGTACTATGAGTGTTACTCAGCTCCCAGTAAAACAATAAAGACTTTGGGAATGAGCGTGAGCAAGGACACAGCAAGGATAGTGAGGCTGCCTTTGAGTGTTTAACCAAAATATAGCATGAAGTGATGCAAGAAGGCAAAAACCCACGATGTGCAGCTGCTACAGTCCTGACAGGGCAAGAACAGCCACAGGGTTTAGACAAAAACTATATCAATGTGCCCCTTGTATCAGTATTATTGCAATTTCTATGATGTAATGACTCTAATGTGCTGAAAACAAAACATGAGATCATATTTTGTCAGTAGAAAAGGTTGATAATAGATTCATTGCAGACTAAAGCTGCTTTTACAAAAGAAACTAACTACTACCTGTAAAATGCAGATTGCATTCAATACCAGTACAGTCCTTTGAACTCTTATTTTTGATAGTCTACCACTCATTAAGAAAAAGTTTGCTTGCAGCCTTATGTACTCATCTCCACAAGGCATTTTACCTTCCCTCCAAATGAATAAATTAAACAAAAGTAAAATATTCCCATGAAGTGCAGGTTACTCAATAACTAATGGGAAACTTATGGATCTGTCTCCTTGCCCACTTTTGAAACTTAGCTCTAGACCACGTTTGAAGAATTGACAACTTCTTGCCTTTAGGGATCACATCTCATGTTCAAAAGACAGAACAAACATTCACTAAGTCTTGCAGTCCCTTTTCTCATTGCCATAAAAAAAAAATAATACCACATATTGGAGAGGAGGACAAGTTGATGAAGAACTAAATAGTTTGATCAAAGACAGCCAAGGATCCAGGATCTAATTCTGGAGTAAGAGTTGGAAATGTTTGATTCCTGACTCTGTTGTTCCAGTAAATCAGTTCCCTTTTACTGCAGAGGGGAAGGGAAAATCCAAGGGATGTGGCATAAATATATTGTCACAACTGTTTTAATTTCATTATTTTAAAGTAATAAAGTAAATAAGCAATTTTTCTTTTATCCTTTAACTCATTTCCCAAATTTTACTTCATAAGTATAGTCTATAGCTAAAGTGTTTGTATTTAAAAAGAAAAACAAACTTAAAAAGCCCCAAAAGACACCACACCCCCCAAGCCATGATTCTTAGCCTTCATATAAATGAATTTTAGACTCAACAAAACTCCCATTAAGATCAGTGATGGCTGCTGCAATTTTATTAGGGGTGACAGATAGAGGGAAGATACAATTTTCCCTATTACTAACTCAACACATGTGAGAATGCTGCAGTCAAGTAATTTTTTTGCATATAATGAAAAGGTTCAAATCCTGACTGGTTTAATGGCTTCAGAAGGAATGTGATTCCTCATACCAATAATGCTTTTACATCTCTAATCATTCAGCAGTACATGGTAATGAAAGTATTTGCCTCTGTATTACATGGAAACTGATATAGATAAAAAATTTGCTTTTTTAAATAAATAAAGCATCCCAGTTTGAAAGTTATTAAGTGGACTGGTATGACTTAAGATCATAGAATCATAGCAGGATTTGAATTGGAAGATACTATAAAGATTATCTAGTTCCAACCTCCCTGCCATGGATAGAGACACCTTCCATGAGACCAGGTTGCTCAAAGCCCCATCCTGCCTGGTCTTGAACACTTTCAGGGATGGGGCATCCACAACTTCTCTGGGCAACTTGTTCCAGTGCCTCACCACCCTCACAGTGAAGATTTTTTTCCTTGTATCTAAGTTAAATCACCCCATGTGTCAGTAAAAAGTCCATCTCCAGCCCTCTTGTAGTCCCCCTTCAGGTAAAGGAAGGCTTCAATGAAGTCTTCCCAGAGCCTTCTCTTCTCCAGGCTAAACAACCCCAACTCTCTCAGCCTGTCTTCACAGGAGAAGAGCTCCAGCACCCCGATAATTTTCACGATCCTCTTCTGGACTTGCTCAAACAGGTCCACGTTTTCCTGTGCGGAGGACCCAAAAGCTGGATGCAGCACTCCATGTGGGTTCTCACCAGAGCAGACGTACAGAATCATCTACCCCAACCCAACCTTCTCCAATCACACTGCTTCTGATGCAGCCAGATGTGGCTGGCTCTTCGGGCTGAAAGCGCACATTGCTGGGTCACGATGAGCTCCTCATAAACCAACACCTCCCAGTCTTTCTCCTTAGATCTGTTTTTAATCTATCCACCACCCAGCCTGTACTTGTATTTGCACAAATACCTGTCCCTGGTGTCGGACCTTGCTCTTGGCCTTGCTTGAATTTCATGTGGTTCGCACAGGCGATTTATGTGACATGGTAACTGTGTATCAGATCCCCAGCTTTGGCAAATCAGTGCAGATCCCCTTGAGCTCTGGGAAGTTGACCCAGTTTTAGCAATTAATACCCTTAGTGATCTGTTCCCTGGTTTGGTTTCATAACACAAATTTTAATCATCACTGCTACATATCAGTCATATAAAACAAAGACACGATTAACCTGCAAGCGTTGAGGTACAACAGATAGATGTCCATTGTTGTTACAGTCAAAATGAGTAAATAATGTAAATGATAAAGCAGATTTACTTCTGTCCATGTTCCTAGGGAATGCAGGTAGGTTATCACTGCAAAATTCCTGGATTTGATGTGAATAGTACATATTATTTTTGAAAAAAGAAATTTGAAATTTTCATGATATTCTCTCAAAACTAATTTCTTAGGGTAAGTGATAAAAGTACACATTTTTATACCATCTAGTTGTCTTGACTTCCTTTATAGTCTGTGGAAAAAGCAGGCACTTTGAGGAAATGATTCATCTTATTTTAAAGCATATGTGTAAAATTAATTAGACAGCCTGTGCCCTGAAAGTGCCTATTTTTCTGCACTCACTAAAAAAAGAGTTGATGGTGATTAGCACTGGTGTAGACACCTACATTTTATATCCCTAATGTTAACTGAGATGAATTTCACTCTAAAAATGTTGATTATGTAGATACAAAAAAGAATAATTGTTTGTATTTTCAACCAAGATTGGATACAATTCTGATTTTAAATTTGAAAAGTCTTACAGTTGTTGATCACGCACAGTTTGAAAACCAGGAATTGATTATGATTTAAGAAAAAAGTGCCTGTTTGGTGAAACATTTGTGAATATCTCACAGTTTTGAGTATCCAAAATATACATACAGTCACTTTTCTTCCTCAGTACTCAAAGCTGCAGATTATGATCTACAAAACAGGATATGAATTCTTGCTACCTGAAGAACCACCTTCCTCTACACTGCACTTCTACCCTGAGAGAAATTGGGCCAATGAACTTAAGTCCTTTTTTACAAGGGAAGGAGTTTGACAGCTACTCAGTCTGGAATACAAACTCTTACACTTTCCTTCTCTATTCTTTAATTAGTTAGCAGTTTCTGGAACTTTGAGAGATGAGACCTCAACCACTCCATACCTGTAAGAGTAGATATTACCCAGAACCAAACATAGGCCTGAGATTTTTACAGATGAGACAGTGTTCCAGAAAGCCTTTGCTATAGAATTTTATTAAGTCTGGAGGTACCTTAAAACCCAGGTACTTCCTTGTGCACCCCTAAGTTCAGACCAAAAGGCCAAGCTCAGTCACAGTCCAGAGAGAAGGTAGAAGAGCATTGTCTAACATCTACATTAGCAAGTAGGGCAGCTGGTAGGATAAGATCTGTACAGCAAAAGCTGTGGTGTTAAGGAGTTAGCATCCACAGCACACATTTCAGGAATTTTCTGTGGACTCTCTAACCTGGTCACTAGACTGAGTTCACATTACACTTCTGGGCACATCTTGTTTGGTATCATCCAAATGAAAACAAGTTCATGTATTTTGAGTCCAGCTTTGACGTGAAACCCAGTAATCTGGAGATTCACTGTAAAAAAAAGCAAAGCACATTCCTGTCACCAACTAAGATACTCTTGTGTGCCAGAGGTAATCAAAAGTAACTACAATTACACCACTGACTTTAAAGTGTAGTAAAACCAGGGCCAGTGAGATGTGAATCCAACTTAGGCTTTAGGCACTGAACTTTGTGTCTTTATCATATGACACTGTTCTTTCCATTTAGATAAACAACAGCCTAGCCTAGGAAATTCAGAAACTATTCTACTACTGAAAAGAAGTCTTCTTTGATTATTTTCTTTTTTTTTTCCCCCTCTAAGTGGCAAGTTCACTGACTTTGATAAAACTATTTGCAGACTTACATCAGCATCAGAACACAGAATCTGGTCCAAAGTCATCCTCTGTTCTCTACTACTGCAAAATGGATATTGCATATCACTCATTTTAAAAGAATGCTTAACTTCTGTAGCATGAAAAGTCCCTCGTTATGATTTCCAGAGGATGGAGGTCAGTACCGCTGGAGTACAAAGGACTTATTTTCAGCTAAATATCTTCAAAGGGTGATAGTTGTGCATTACCAATTGGACTTTAACAAAAGTTTTCCTCTTTGCTATTGTGTCACAATCCACTGCCTTAAGAAAAAGAACACCTGCAATAAAATGAAGTCTGTCTAACACAATATAAAAAGTGTGCACACTAAAGAAGGAAGATTGAGACCTGACCTGAAATATTGCAGCAGAAATGGCAATGATATAAACCAGAACTGAAATGGGATTTTTATACAATATCTGAAGCCAGGACAAATCTTTTACCAAGCCTTAAAAAAGCAACTGAGAAACAAGCCTAATTTTATCAGCTAGTGCTCAGAAAAGGACATGGTTGTTGGGGAAACGGTGGACAACCACCAGAGAGGACGTTAAAGGCAACAAACAAAGCAGAGGTGGCTCTTTCTCTCTTGTGAAGGTAGGTGCTGAGCTGGAACAGAGGCATGCACACCTGCCCCTTGCACAATTCAGCAAAGAAGGATGCTTCCCACACAGCCCCTGTGTCCACCACCAGCTGGCAGGGCATAGCCCTATGCAGTGCAGGAAGCTGCTGGGAAAGAAAACCTGTAGAGGTGACTCCAAGGTCATTAAGCAGTGCCCCGAGAATGGTTAGTTGCTTCCTTCTGCTCCTAAGTGGTTTGCACTCGAAGTCTGCTCCCATGAAAGGCTCACTCAGAGCTAAATAGGATATGCAGACTTGAAGGGTAAAAGGAGGCAAGGAAAGAGAGGAAGGGTGTAAGAAGAAAGGTCACTTCACAAATCCTTTAGAACATTTGTATTTGTCCTTTGCCTCCTACTGCCTATTTGTTCTTTCAGTAACTGAAGTAACATATTTCTCATGTCCAAACCTCATCAGTTGTGTGCTGCGGTGACAAAATGTGGTTTTATTACTGTGCAGTGTGGGACTAATACTGTGTGCAAAATCCCATCTGCTTTACAGAAATGAGGCTATGCAGAGTCCCTCCCGGCTCTGCGGGGTAAGGAAACCGCTGGTGGCAGTGCTGGCAGCTGGCTCCTTCAAGGAGAAGAACTATCAGTTTGCATTGACATTATAGTGTTGCATAGAAGCAACTCCATAGACCTAAAGGGGAAAAAAAAAGCATAGAGAGAAAAAAACGATGAAGAAAAGCCACTTCATGAATCTTCCAACCCCTCTGGGATTAAGAAGAGATACGCACAGAGTTGCTACTATGTCCCTGAAATAGTACGAAGCCCAACAATGCTGCCACCAGCCCGAATTACTGTGTGCCATGCACATACCCAGTTCTTTGTCTAATGATTTGCTCCTGTGGTTCTGTGGGAGCAGAACTAAACGTGCATTTTATTCATGCAAATCTAACAGACACAGAGAAAAACTGCAGACAGTCCATGCCATTTCTGACTCAAGAGATAAAGATATCTTCATTATGCCACTTAACTACATGCAAAAGCAATGCCATCTCTTGATAAATACTTATCTGTGTTGTGCTACTGATTGTTTGCGCCAACAAGCCTCTGTGCTCATGAAAAACAGGGAAGCAGAAGAAACTGTGCAGGAATGCTTGTTTAATCCATGTGTCTGGTTAATTTTGGCCTTCCTGTAAGTATTATGTTGCAATTTATTAAAGTATGCCTTTATTATTATTTTAAATTAAGTATGGTAGTGATCTAAATATGATTTGCAAAAATGTCAGTTGCTATCTTCAGCTGGTGGACACACTGGAAACTGAGATGAGAAAAAAAATGTTTTGAAAGCCAGCCAAATTTGCAACTTGATCTATTTAGGGAAATTCATCAGTCAAATTCAGCATTACCTTTTCAAGTCTAGCATTCCTATGACAAAATATTAAGGGCAGATGAAGAATAAGTGGAATTTGTCAGCTTCTGTACTTTTCTCCATACAAACATTTATTTACTTTCATTTTGATGGTAGTAATAATAATAATAATTTTTGGTGTGACAGCTCGATCCATTTTACCCCTCAGAGACATTCGCTTTTCAGTGCAAACACATACATGATACTTTCAGCAACATATCTCAAGGTTCTTCCTCAGTGTTAAGAAAGCTGAGGATCAGCGATGTTAAACAACACATCCACAGAATCACAGAATTTGCTGAGTTGGAAGGGAACCCACAAGAGTCATTGAGTTCATCCCTTAGCCCCACAGGACCATCCCCAAGAGTCACACCATGGGCCTGAGAGTATTGTCCAAACACTTCTCCTGGGGAGCCTGTTCCAGGGCCAAACCACCCTCTGGGTGAAGAAACACTTTCTATTATCCAACCTAAACCTTGCCTGACACAACTTTAGGCCATTCCCTTGGGTCCTGTCACTGGTCACCACAGAGAAGAGATCAGTGCCTGCCCCTCCTCTTCCCTTCACAAGGAAGTTGTAACTGCAATGAGGTCTCCCCTCAGTCTCCTCTTCTCCAGCCTGGACAGACCTCAGCTGCTCCTCATACGGCTTCCCCTCAAAGACCTTCACCATCTTCGTTGCCCTCCTTTGTACACCCTCCAACAGTTTAATATCTTTCCTATATTGAACAACTAAATTAAGAGAACTATGAACATCATTCAAGATACTGTGCAGCTATTTCCTTATCATGCTTATTAATAACAATTGTTAGCTGTTATTAATTAGTGGTTATTGGTTTGTAATTTTTACAAGATAAGATTAATGATACTAGTACTTTACTACATGAAAACTTTACATCCCTGTTTAATTTTTAATATTACACAGTACAGTGTACATTCTTTTTATTATTATGTATCAGCTACGCTGCGTACATTGAAGCATTAAATCTGTGCCAGATGCTGCGTAACTATTTTCACCTCTGTGTTTAAAGGCAAATACAGCCCTGGATGAGCAGCAAGGCTTGATCTTGCTGATACAGAGCACTGATAGAGCTGAGAAAAGTACTCATCTACTGGGAAACATCCTATTTAATTCTTAAGGGCTGGGGAGGGCAGGGAGCAAGAAAAAAATACTGGAATCAGCCTGTCTGGTAGATCAGGAGCTAAACTGATGATGTCTAGCAGAAAAACTGATTCACTATGCAAAATTCAGAAGAAAATGCTGCTCACAGTGGACACGTTGGAAGGCTTTGAACACACAGAGTGCTGAGGTTTGAACTTTCTCAGATGGAAATGGGTGGGAGAGGATGGAGCTGCTACAGATGGAAGAAGAAAGGAAATCCATTGCCATTTGTGCAGAAAGGAGAAACATTTTTTTCTGAATATAGTCCTGTGTACGTCCAGTGGATATGTTTATGCACATATCTGTGTGTACAAATATAGAAACAAACACTGTAAATGTTACTGCATATGAAAAGCCTGAGAAAACAGAAATTAGGAGTACCAACACTCTCTTTCAGAAAGAAGTAAACATAAAGGTCCTAGGCAAATGCAATTACAGTTAGCTTGTGTTTCCAGTTTGCTCTGCTGAGCTACACATTACAGAGACACAATTACACTAAATTTCTGGCAAAAATTTGCCCCAAAGGGTTATTGAAATAAGTAAGAAATACTTAGTAGCAGAGAATGAGGAACCAAAATGCTGGAGAAGCATGCTGCCTGGCTTAGTGAAGGAATGTGGTCACACAATGTATCACAGAGATTGATCTGACCACCCTGGTATTCCTTCTAGATGTTTCTGATGCCAGCACATTACAGGTTTGCAAGATTCAATACAAAAAGATACACACTTACAAGGTATTTCTATCTCAAGAGCTGCCTATAGGTGTGAAAACAGAGTACTTGGACCTCATCTGTGTACGTATGTGCCTTATTCCATGGCCTGACTGTCAACTTGACTCAAAAAACACAGCAGGACAGGCTAGGTACACACTGCATAGGAACAGGCTTTGCAGGAAAGCTCTTGAGGTTCTGGTAAATGATTTAGCCACAAGCTGTTCATGCACCCTCATGGCAAAGAAAGCAAACAGCCTCTTGGACTGCACTGCCAGCAGGTCGAGGGAGCTGATTCTTCCTCTCTGCTCACCTCTGGTAAGGCCCACCTTCAGTTCCGTGTCCACTGCCAGGCTCCCCAGTACAAGAGAGACATGGACATACTGAAGCATGTCCACAGAAGGGCCACGAAGGTGACTGAAGCATCTGTCATGTGAGAGAGCAGCCTGGAGAAGAAAGACCTCAGGCAGATCTTAGCAATATGTATAAATACCCAACGGGATGGTGTAGGGAAGAGGGTACCTGACTCTTCCTGGATGGTAGGAATAGGACAAAAGACAAAGGATGCAGGTTACAATACAAGAAATTCAAGCTAGTTATCAGGAATTTATTTTTTAATATGAGATAGTCAAGTACTGAAACAGGGAATAAAGGGGTTATGTGATCTCCATCCTTGGAATCATTCAAAATTTGACTGAAGGAGTAAACGGATCTAAGCTTGCCCCCCCGAGCAGTGAGAATGTCTAGATAACCTTCAGAGGTGACTTCCAATCCCAATTCTGTTGTTTTGTTTTTAGAACAGAACTGCTCATGTGAGCACTTCACAGCCTGAATTTCAAAACTCGTTCCAAAATCTGTCTAAAAACAAATCTCAGAGCTCTAAGAATCCAGCTCCTTTTTTTCTGGTACCTGATTTGCTCTGCAGTGCTTAATATGTGCTGACAATGAGAATTCTGGCAGAAAAAGAAATGGGGGAACAAAACTTTTTACTTCTAATTTCAACACTTCATGTTTTTGAAATCTTCCTTATGTAATTTTACATGCCCTTTTCATATAGATTAACAGCAAAAAGGAAAAAGTATTGAAAGACTAAAAGAAAAGGGCTAAGTATTTATAGTTAATAACATTATCCCTCATGATCTAAATGATTCTTACACTTTCCAGCTTAATTATCAAATCTATTTGGAGTATTGACTGTATTGTACACCTGAATACACTTGTGAACACTGCACTAACTAAAAGAAATAGCTGTTAGATCAGCTATTGATGAGCTAATGACAGTCTGCTTCTCCAGTAATAAGTGTTATTAGTGTCTGAAGAATTAAAATGAACAAATACAATAGCTGAAAAAAAAGTTTTCACTGAAATATTCAAAATTTGTTGTGATATTCTTCAAATCTGACCACAGTTTTATTGTTTTATTGCACTTCAATATTGCTTGCAAAGCAGCAAACAAAGAAATAATGAAAGAAATCTATGACATGTATTTACTAAAAGCAAACTATCCCAACTAAATGCAAGTTCAACTTAGGACACAGCAACATGACATTTCCTTAGATGTGTATTTTGCTATACATTGCTATACATTTTCAGTCACCTTTCCTAAGGAAACCCCTTCTGTGCTACTGAGCTCTCTGTGGGCCTGTCTACCCATTTTTAAAAACATTTGGCAATTTCAGCTATATTTGAAAGGATGACAATGCCTCTAAGACATTGTCTAAGACATTAAGTCTGTACAGTCCTTATTAATACTGGCTGCTGGGTGGAAAAGACCCATATGTTTTGGCCACCAAAAGCATAGGAAGCACCTGGACACTACACCTCCTGTCTGACAGCTACTAGTCAGCACATGGGTAATGATGACCTCCATGTATTTCTTGATTAGCCAGAGTAATTGCTATTTGTTTCTTGCTCAGTACACTTGTGTGAAGAAAGAATTTATGGTGCTTGTGGAAGTGGTGGTCCAGGAGAAAAAAAAAAAAACACAAAAACCAAAGGGGTACATGTCTTTTGACAGCATATTTGTTTTGAAACACAGATTCTGTATTGCAGATAGAAATTCAGTAAGCACAGTTTAAAGTAATGATTTCCTAATTTTAGTAGACACCCTCTAGCCTTAGGCTGATTTGACTTGTGATTTTTGGTGAATAAGCAAAAACATACACTATTTTGAAAATGCAGGAAGAAAAAAAAAATTAAAAGAAGGAGTAAGAAAATAAGCAAAACTCCCAATGAAAAGTGTGCTGTATGTAGCAAATTACTACTTTGGCCTGGACAGTTCAGATGCTGTACAGTTTGCTGCTGGTGTCAGTGGATTAATTGGAAGGAAATGGAAATCATGTTACAGTGAGTTTTAAACATTTGTTTTGTCTTAAGCAGAAAGTTCTTTGTATTAAATTGAGGCGAGCACTTTAGAAACACAACTTGGAAAGAAGAAATACAGAAGCAGAGAATTTTCCATGTCTCTCACTGACTTTCATCCTGTGATTCAAACAGAATATTTTTGTGCTTTTAAAAGACCACCTGCTGAAAGCATCATGAAAAAAGGGATGTTGATAAACAAGGACATAACAGTCCTTAAAAGAATATGAATCACTAGAAAGGCATTCTGCTATATAAGCTATAACTGTTACATAAAACTCTGGAGATGTCATTTTATCTTACTGTGTCTTTGTTTTAACTCCCTTTTTCTATCTTGCCCCAGTCAACTGCAAAGGTAGTGGTAAAAACAATTCCTAATTTCATGCCTTCAGGAAAATTGAACTTCATCTCTGCTTCCAGTCACTTATGCAATACAAATAAATGGCCACTATAGTTTACTTTCTGAATTAAAAACTTGTGGTACATTTTTTATTATGGCTATATATGAACAGATGAAACAAACGGCCAGGTAAGTAAACTGGGGATACCCTTAATCAGATTTGGTGAGATCACTTAAAAGGTTCTAGAGAACATTCAGTTAAGTATCAAAAGTTGTCTGAAACTGTTAAGTATAGATATGCTTTCTCCAAAATGGAAACACACCTTCTGAAAGCTGCAGAAAGCTTCATAAAATCACAGAATCCTAGAATAGTTTGAGTTGAAAGGGACCTTAAAGATTATCGAATTCCAACTCCCCTGCCATAGACATTTAACTGCTTTTGGGGCTCCTGCTCAGAACTGAAACACTGGTTTTGGGTTATTTCTGGGGGTGAGCAGCAGTGGTCACGTCGAGCATTGAATCCCCTTGTGTTAAAGATGGTGGAGCTGCCTCAAGCACCAGCACTGTCAGGGCTGCCCTGAGAGGCCACGGTGAGGGAGCAGTCCATGCCCAGAACCACACTATTCCCAGCCATACACCAAGTCTACACTGGTCAGTCAAAATGGGTCAGGGCATGCTTGCCCTTCCCGAAGAAGGGCATATCACTTAAAATACCATCATCACATATCATGTGCATATCACTTAAAATAGGCAAGTAAAGAAACCACTTCTGACAAAAGTCTTGATGATTGTGTGCTGTCTTTTGGAGCTTGGAACTGCAGGATGATAAGGCCTGCCAGGAGAGTGTAAAGAAGTTTCACTCCCAGGTAACAAAAAGGTTTTCCTGGTTATGGCTGTTTTAAGATGTTAAGCAGGTAGGGTGTTCTTCTACCACCCTGAGAATAATGGATAAAAAGGAGCTAAAATTATCCTGGTATGTTTAAGTTAGAGCAGATTCTTAAAAGCAGGTGGAGAACTGCTGGCTCAGATAGGCTGAAGACACTATCTGTCTTACTGACGAACCAAAACAATAACTCTCTGACCAGTGCAAAAATGGATGTCTCGTTCCAGGGTTGCATTTAAACAGGGATTTGAGCTGTTTAAACAGGGGTTAGTGCTAGTGCCAACTAGAAACTATCACTAATACCGGAACCAATCAAAGTGTTTCCAGTAACCCCCAAATACCTCGAGTTGCTACTGGAAACTGTACAGTCCTATGTGAGTGAGCGTGACCAAGTAGTGGAGCATAGCTTTAGCAAGGAAATCATCACAGTCTTGGCATGTCCTTGAGAAGTAAGAATCAAAACCTTTGCTGAGACTAATACAGGAGGCTGCAATCCAAGTAAATCAGGTAGAAACACTTGTGTGCAGCCTGAATACTCTCCCGGATTTAATGTAATGCTGGCCCTACTGTCCCTTTCTAGGATGGAAATCTGAAAACAAAACTCCCATCTCTTTATACTTCACCACAAAAAGAAACTCAGTCTTGACCCTGCCCAAAACATCAGTCTCACCACAGCAACATAAAACCTGAACATGATGAAAAATGTTGTGCACAGGGGGAGGCGGGGAGTCCAGGAGAGAAGTTTTCTCTGAAGACAGGTCTCAGGTACAGTGTGTGGAGGTAGCTTTTATACATACCAGGGCACACAGAGAGGAGAAAATAAATGAGAAAAGATAATGAACTAAGAAAAATACAGGAGACAAAAAGAAATAGGAAGTGGTGACATTGAAGTTGCACAAGAAGGGAGGAAACAGCAAGGTGCTGATTTTCTTAGCTGGGCAGAGAACAGAAGACAACAAGTCAAATAAGTGGGCCCCAGGTATGGTCAGGGGAGGACCACATGAACTTACTTCTTGACACAGCCAGTGAAAAAGTTTCCGGGCTTCATCACTTGAGGTACAGAGACATGAGAAGTGTGAGTGTGTATATACATGGGCAGTCACTTGAGAAGAAACTCACAAGCCCAGAAGCCAGTCTCCCTCCCTTCATTAGCATAGATTTAAGGGAAAAGCACTTTGAGTTACAGTCTCATTACTGAGATTTAATTACTTTTCCTAAATGTTCTGCAGAACATTTACTTGTACATTGCAAAGTATTACAGTATAGTCACAACTTAGGCTCTCAATTACAGGAAAACTAGGCAGGAAAGAAGTTGAGTTAATTAGGCTCACTGAACTTCAACAATTCCTCTGTGTATGTAGGGAAGAACATGCCAACTTTTAGTCCATCTGTGAAGCCACCTTCCCTGTCTGCTAGAGGTTATTAAAGCCTTCATGGCAAAAGGAAAAAATCAAAGGCTGATATCTGAAAATGGGTGTTATTTTGCATTTCCTACATTAGGCTAGTTCATTTTTGCTTCATTCCTATTTTTGACAAACTAAATGCTTTTGTGTCTGAAACTATTTCTGACTGCCCATCCTTAAACCAGCACTTGGTCTTTGAAGGTCATATTGGAGCCCCAAACTAGCATTCCAGGCCCACTTGTAGGACAGCCTTTCTAGGAAGACCTGGACCTTCACAATGGATAGTAAAGCTGCAGCTCTTCTACATACTTTGTCTAGCCTGGCTATAATGCCATTCCTGCTTATACAGTGACTGTCCTTTGGAAGGATGGAGAGAATCTCCAGGCACAGTGGAGAAGAAGGGAATTCACATGATACATGAATTCCAATTGAATTAGGTCATGTTTAAAAATTATATATTATATATAATATATATATAAAATTATATATTATATATATTCAAAAATTAGAATATATACATATATATAATATTTATAATACATAGAATATATATATATATGTAGGCAGTCACAACTGAGAGAGAAAAAGTCCACAAGCCCATAAGCCAGTTTCTTTCACTTCCTTAGCATAGATTTAAGGACAAAGGTTTTACACTTAGGCACAAATAAATACAAGTACAAAAAAAGGTTATTTCCTAGGTAAAATTTATCCCACTGCAAATTGGACAGTAGACAGATAAATCACTTCCTAAAAGTGATAGAAGTATGTTGCATTTTAGGTGTTAACTCCTACCCCCAGCTCTCCCTGTGCAGTTAAAGAAAAGAGAACTCAATTAGCTTTCAGGCTTGCCCTGTAGAGGCGTGAGACAAATTCACCATGTCTGATTCAGTCTATTGTGGCCATGCACTTCATTTTTATGACTTAGCATGCCTGCATTAACTCCCTATCTTAGGCATGGAAAATCCAGACTTGTATGAACTGACTATGCAGGTGCCAACCTAGGAGTAAAATGACTAGCAGCTTCTGGGTGCAAATAAGATGTACACGTGAGATCAGGGAGATCCAAACATGTACTCGATAGTTTCATTTTCCTTTGAAACTGAGTGGATAATTAGTAGATACACCTACACAGGATGGTGGGTGTAATTCAAGACTTATGGTAATAGAACATACTTTTTTTATGTCACATTTGCATGCCATGTGAAAGAAATCAGGTACATCATGTACACACACACAGAGCCGAGAGAGAAATCGTTTTTCTGAATGTATTTTAGAAGACCGTCACATGGGTGTTCTGTTTTAGTATAATATAGGATGAACTCGGGGAGGATTTAATTATAAGCTATAGAAAGTATCTGTCAAAACATAATGGCATTCAGCATATAAAACAATATAACGGCCAAATGAATATCTGTAGCAATATGGCATTGTCTGTTCTTCTTTTCACAACAGTCATAGAAAAAGTTATTGCTATATCAGCCACACTATTAATTCTCAGTTTCCCTCTTTACCTTCTGCCAGTGAAAGCAAAATTGATGTATATATGTCAATGAGTACTATTTTATGCATTTATGAGTACTATTTTATGAATTTCTGTATTGAAAATGACATTTCATTTTTCAGTAACTTCAGAGGCACATGCATCATGAACGTTTTTGCTAAAAAAATCTTCAAAATTCTCTAATGCACTAGCCAAGAGTAGCAGCATGGTAGTGGAGGGTTCAGCACCAGTAGATGGCATTCATTCCCTGCAATTCCTGCAGCAGCAGTATGTACTGAATGGTGAACCTGCACCACAGAATTGTAATATGTGGGATCAATTGAGAAGCAGATAGTTAACCATAAGTTGTTTTCCTGTCATTTGACAAAATTTTCCTTTCAAAGCACTACTTTATTTTTCCATCACTCAAGGAAGAGCTTATACATAAACACTGTATAGAGACAGATTTGCTGCATCTGAGTGGCAGGGTTTGATATTCACTTTGCACACTGGTATAGATACAATCCAGTGCAAGCCAGCCTGTCTGGCCCCGTATTTTCTTTATCTAATAGCAGCTTTCCATGAGTAACTGATAGAAGAACCTGACATCCCTTCCCAGTTCAACAGCACCTTTATTCTACTGTTCTTCATGTTTCTAAATACTCTGCTAAGGTAATAAAACTACCAGTTTAAAAATTTGTAACAATGATTTTAAAGCATGTTATGGCTAGAAATACACAACCGATGCTATCTGGCAAACAGAAAGAATAAAGATTTTAACCAAGTTTTTATTCTCCCTCAAACAAAACTGAGCTTTACCCCCATGAAGGTACAGACTAAGAGCATCTTGGCAATTCAGCAACACCATGTTGTTCGACCACCCCTATGACTCTGATGCAAGATGTATCAGGCATGGAGGTGCTGGGAAGCGGGGCCAAATATGCAGCTGCACTGATTTCTGGCACCCTTCTCTCACAGACCTCCCAAGTGGGAAAGGAGGGGCTCACTGCACTGACATGCTGGCTCCTAACACAAGTAATAAATACGAAAAGAAAATGGGGCAGGCAAGTGGACATACAAATATAGGCCCATGAAGAAAAAAAAAAAAGAATGATCAATTTAATTTCCATTGAGAAAATAAATGAAATGTGATGCACAATGGTGTCTCATATGGAGTTTCAGTAATGTGCTTACAGTGACATTAAAAGCAGGTATTACCTGTTCTAAGAGATTCTGAAGCCTCTCTATCTCACAGTCTATTACAAATTTCTTTTCTTGCCTTCGGTCCAGATCTTCTAAAAGCCGCCTGTAGCTGGCATCGTTAAAATTCTCCACACAGATGGCACTGACTTGCCAGCTATTTTGTCCTGCTTTTTCCATAATAGCTTGAAGTATTGAATAACCTAAAAGAAAAGGATAAAATACACTAGTAACACAGGCATTGCATTTTTTGAACAGAAATTTTCCTTAATCAATATTATGTCTCTTAATATTTCCTCCTGCAGAGAAGGGAATAAAAGAATATATGTATCCCTACCTTTGCTACCAGTCATGATCAGCGCACAGTATGCAATTAACAAAGTTTACAATTGATGTGATCAGAATGCTGGGAGTGATTCATAGCATTATGGATAATCTTCATATGATTTATACACACAAAAAAGTCTTCCAGCCAAGCATTCAGCTTCTCAGACTGGTTTTGTACAGTTTCTGTATCTGGGCATTTCACAGCACAGCAAAGAAAAAATCTGAGCCTACTCATCCAGCAGAAGTATTTGCACACCACAAAAGCATTCCAATCCTTAGCATTTTCTTTTTTTTTTTTAAAACATTTAATCCAAGCAGTTTTTAATGCTTCTTAGTAACAATTCTTTGTTTCATTTAATTATACTTATGCATATATACACCAGTATAGACATATGAATAGAAATCATATTGATCTGTTTCAGAGATTCTATAGAGTTTGAATCAATGTATGCAAAGAGATTAAAGGCTAATGAATGAAGGGTACCCTAGAAGCATTAATTGTTACTAATGGCAGGATTAGTGCTCTTTATCAGGAGCACTATTTGTTGCCCCCTTTGTCGTCTTTGAGCCCACTCACAGAATGGAAAGGCAGTGTCCTGTCAGGGGTCACCACCTGAACCTTCAGGGCAGGCTCTCTGCCTTCAGTCTCAGGGTATCCTGGCCCACCAGCCCTTCACCTTCTTCCTTCTCTTACTTTTGTTTTTTGTTTTTTTTTTTTACCTCGCTGGGGATGTGCAGTAGAGACAGCAGAAGAGCTTATGACATAACTTAGGACAGCTTGCAAGCCCCAAATTGACTTGTTTAATCAATTCCTGAAGCAGGAAGCACATATTATTCTACCTTTTATCCAGAGTAAGTGGTGAACTTGCTTAAAGCAATGAAGATTGTACACCTCAGATGCAAGTTAATGTTTGAAAAAGACAAAAAGGACAGAAGGACAGATATGTTTCCCAATAATACGTTCATACAAATGACATAATTCAAAGAAGGTTCCGCTGCCTAGAATCACAACAAAAAGTATTGTGGCTTTTTACTCATTATCTGGCAGAATTTTTCCCACCAGCTTTA
Organism: Oxyruncus cristatus; assembly: GCA_013399855.1. Classification (NCBI taxonomy): domain Eukaryota; kingdom Metazoa; phylum Chordata; class Aves; order Passeriformes; family Cotingidae; genus Oxyruncus; species Oxyruncus cristatus. The sequence continues at coordinate 2,467,165 of VXAY01005118.1, forward strand.
AAGAAAAGATTTCACCTCTTAAAAATTTTCTTCAGTGATATGGCTACCCAGTGGTAGCCTCTTTTCCTCTTCAACAAGAGGGTCCCATGTACGAATGCAATGACCCCCAGATGTAATTTTAATGCACTAGAAAATGCCACTGCATGACAGATCCCCTGTAAAAGAACTATCAGATATTCTCACAGATTTCAAGAGGAATCTTTGTAAGTTACACTTCAGAAAGAGCACTTTTGAGTGTGAAGATGCTAAATAATTAATTATCAGAAGACCTACAACGCAACCAAAATCTGAGTTTGCCTACAGTCAAGTAATAAGTCAACAACAGTGTTATCAGAATATGAAGATTTTAGGACACATGGGAAACCAATTTCTCTTGCAAATCTAGGAGTAGCTATTTTTCTACTGGATCCTATGATATTTTTAGTCTTTGAACTATTAACTTAAAATCTGTATTTTCTTATCACTATGACATTATGCATCAGCACTCAAAATGAACATTCATTATATTTTTTGTCCAATTCAGATGACATATTTTAGATAAAAATGCAAAAAATACAATATATAAAATACAGAACATATCTCATAAATGAGACATTTATTTTATGAAACAGTATTTTATCTCAGAAAATGAATTCAAATACTTAATGTATTGAGTATCAAAACATTTCTGTATTAAGCATATATTTTTAACCCAATGACTGTTATTTTTTTTCAAAGATCTATACAGCTTTCCTGTTAATTGCGACATAATCATTCTGCTTTTCCTGTTGCTATATTCAGTTTCCTTTTGTCTGTAATTATCTCTCAAATCATGTCGAGATTCTTTCCCAAACATTGTGTTTCTTGCTTCATTTCCTATTCATTTCCATGTATAGACATCCATTAAAACCATTCCAATGTTACAGAGGTTCCTGCTTCACTTACATGGTAACTTAGATTTGATCTTTGTTACAAAGGCAGTCAACATTTACTTAAGTAAGTTTCCTGACACTAATTAACATTTTCTTTGGTTCAGAATGAATAGTGTTTGAAACAGCAATTGACATTCCCTCCTTCCTTTTTTATTTCACTTGGACAACTTTACTAAGATGTGTTTTGATCAAAATGATTAACTTATCCCAGCATAAAGTGCGAAAATATCAGACAAACACATAGAAAACCTTTTCTTCTACCTTGGATCAAGGTTTGACTTGCCACATTTCATTAGCAACTGCCTTCATTCATGCATTTGAAGCTTCTGTAGCTTCTTGTCAGTAGCTGGCACTTAGATAAGGGTTTTCACATATAGCATAACACAGCTAAAACAGCAGTAAGTGGATGTGATGCAATATTCTCCATCAGAAGAGTTCAGAATCCCTGCACAAGTAATCAGTGGTATGGTCATCTATTCAGTGTGCAGGAACAATTTCTAATATAACAGACTGACAAGGACGGAGTTTACACAGAATGAATAAAGGCATTCACAGGCTCAGTTGGCATAAAAATTAGACATGCTGTGGAGAATGCTTATTTGTCCAAAATAATTGGCTTCAGCTGACAGGGAAAAAAAAACTTAGTTGCTGCAAACATTTTATAAGGCAACCCCCCCCGAAACTAACCTGGTATAATACTCAGAAACAGAATGTGGCATTTCCATTCAGACAAAATTCTTAATCTTTCGAAATATGTTTGCCCAAGTAAAGACAGCAGACATGAATATTACAGCTGTCATCTAAAAGGTATTTATTTTCTAGTTATCTGCTGTTTATCCTCAGTTATGCTACAGACAGATGAATGATTCATTTTTGGTGATACATTCTGTCCCATGTATTGTGGAATACTATTTATTGCATAAAAGCCAACTATAAAAGCCCTAGGCTAACTCTTATCAGCTGAACTGCACAATCCATGCTTTTCAAAACAACACTATTTAAAAAAATGTTTAGGACTGTGTCAATACATAAAAGTAAGCTAAATTATTACAAATTTTGATAGTAACCCTTCCTCATCAACTAATTCAACTTTGAAATGCAGATAGCTCATTTATGAAAAAAGACAAATGGCTGTGCTCAAGCACAACTTGTTGAAGCCTGGAAATCTGTATCAACAAGGTCCTGGTCCTTCATGGAGTTCGTTCACCTTTTTTTTTTTTTTTTTTTAATTATCAAATCTGTGAACACAAAACACCAATACAACTGCCTGGAAGGTGAAGCCCTTCCCAAATGCAAGCACATTACATGCAAGCATGGCTTCTTTTTTCCTCTTTATGGGACTAGAGTCTGCGGAATTTTCCTTAAATGACCTGGGCTGAGAAGTCTGCAAACTGCTTTTTTGTAGGTCATTGCTTAAATGTAGATACTACTAACAACTGCTAAAGGACCAGTAATACCAATTTCACCTCAATATACTGGAGCCAAAACAGAGACAGGACGAGTTCACAAAGATTTTGTTTTCCTGATCACTTCTCTCCTTGCTCTCCTGTTCTCTGGTCAGGTAGAATTGGGAAGATCTTAACATACTGCTTTTTAATTTTCCCCCTAAAAAAACCCCACACAATCATAATCTTTGGAAAAAAATCCCAAACATGAAAATGAGAAGTTACTCCATTTATTTAATATAAAATTAGAGCTGGAGATGCCTACTGCAAAAAACTTACCTATTCAGGTTGGTACTACAGCTAAATACCTTAGAAACAAAATCTCAGATTTTTTTAAGCCTTATTCCCTCATTCCACACTCCATAGGCATTTTTTTCATCACAAAATACATCAGACATACAAAAATAATACCAGATGTGCACCTGGTGCTGTATCTGTTTAGAGTGAGATTAGTACTCCTTCAGAGTCAGATATCTTCTGGAGGCCAAAGTGTGTAAAATGAGCAATTTTGTAGTTCAGGATTCCTCCTACTCACTGCAACAGTGCCATAATTGGAGCCTATACACAACCTTCCTCCACCCAAGTAGCTGAAATCATGAGTAATATTTTTGATTTTAAAATTTCAGTTGCCTTCCAGGCATTTTCATTTGTTCTCTGCTATACCAGCTAGGCTTTACCCTATCCAATTTCATTTCAACAGTCAATCATTTATTTTCATTTATTTACATTTATATGAAAAGTAAAATCTGATATCTAAATCTCTTCAGCATGTTTGAAATAAACTAAAGAGATAAAGGAGCATTGTTTTGAGTTATTTTTCTGCTGGAATGCACATTTTGGTTTGTTCCTTAACTTTTTTGTTTGTTTGTTTTGGGTTTTTTTGTTGCTAGTTTGTTTCCCCCCCACACTTCCTTGCTTGCTTTGACCAGAAAATATTTCAGCGGTCAATTACATGATATAATTAAATTTCAATAACTTTCATTTTCCAGCAGCCCCTTCATGCTGGGAAATGTTTCCCCAACCCTCTAAGCACATTCCTGATGGTCTTGCTAGGAGACAGAAAGCAAAGTGGTTACTTGCTCCAAACAGTAGTGCCCCCAATAATAATTCTCATTTTGGAACTTTTGCACAGTTACTTATTATTAATTTTCTACAATGAAGAGGATGCAATATTTACAAATTATGACTGTATTTTACTCTGGCTAGCAGACTGACAATACTGAATCACCAAGTTAACAGGTTAATATGGTTGGAAACAGCATATGAAATACATTTGTTATGGCACCAGGAACAGAAAACATCTCTGACAAACACGGATCTTTTCCAAAGATGGGCATCATATACTGCATGTGACTGAAATGCAAATTCATTTGCTCTTCTTTCTGGTCTACTAAATTTTCAAATAGGAATAGATCCCATTCCCAAGATTAGCTGTGATCCCAAAAGCCCTAGATACCGCTGGAGCTACTTTAGGAAAGCTACTTCCAGCTACAAGAATTCATATCAGGATGAGTAGAAGAACTAAATCTTTTATAAATCCAATGTACCACAGAAGTGAAGAATAAATGATCAAATCATTTGGTAAGGATAAATCAATATACTTGATATTCCGGATTGGATTAATGTCGCTTAGCTCTAGCTGTTTATGGAGTAGTTGTCTAAGTTAATCACCCAAGATTTCAAAGGAGAGATATGTATCACATTAAAAAAGGCACTTTTTTTGGTCTGAGGTGAATCCAGACAATACACTGCTGAAAACCATACAAGAAATTTACAGTATGAGTGATTCATGACTGTACATTCCACCAACAACTAGAACCACTCAAACTCTAAATGTATTTTAGCTTTCCTCTTTGTGATTAATACCTTTTTATTAACACACAGGTTTTTTTCAAAGTTTTGGTGAACATACAGCTTCCAGAACTCAAACACAGTCAGTAAGATTTATAAGCTCTGTAATTTAAATTTTGTCATATGATAGCTCATTTGCAATCCTGATTTTCTCTGCATTTTCAGTTGGAGCCAGAACATTCAACAAAAAGTACATACAAACAGGTCAATTTAGGTGACAGAGTGAAAGCTAAAACTACAGGTGTGTTCTGAGTCCTTCTTGTGTTTAATTCATAGAAATTATACATAGATTGGAAAATGTCAGGGAACTCAAGAAATAATTCCATCTCTTCCTCTCTATCCCTCCATTCCCCAGGACATATGAATTATATTTAAAACATTCTAGGCTGATATCTTTCTTTGTCCTTAAAAATCTCTAAAGAGGATTCTGTAACATTCTAGGTAATATATTCATTGCTTAATTATTCTTATCATTAGGAGACGCTTCCTAAAGTCTAACCTAAGTCTCCCCTGGCATAATTTAAAGCTTCTCATTCTTGTCCTATCTCTAGTAGGCATGGAGAACAGTTTGTTCCCCTCTTCTTTAAAGCAATCCTTTATGTAACTGAAGACTGCTGTTACATTTCTTTTCTGTCTGCACTTATATCTCTGAAACATGACTCTTTCAGGTTTTCCTTGTGGAAAATGTTTTAGTCTAGATTCTGGACAATTTTCCTTGCTTTTCTCTGGATATGTTGCAATTGATCCAAGTCTTTCCTGAAGTGCATTGGTGAAAATGAGATGTATTTTAAAAATTTATTCTAAAGTACACACAATTCTCTTAAATTTTTACCATCTGCAAGATTAACAAATGTATTTTACATTTCTTCATATAAATCCTAAACAAAGATACCGGGGAAAAAAAAAAACAAAACAACAAAAAACCAGAACAGATCAATACTTAATACCTCTTTATTTGACAGTGAACCTGATATGCTTTGAGTGTGACCAGTGCTTTACAGACCTTCTAGACATTTTATCAGGACAAAATTTCTTTAGCCCATTGCTGTGGGTTTACCAGACAGGCTGCTGGGTGCCACAAACCTACTCTATCACTCTACCTCCTCAACTGGATGGGGTGAGGGAAAATACGAGGAAAGGTTTGTGGGTTAAGAGAAAGACAGGGAGAGATCAACCACTGATTGCTGTCACAGGCCAAACGGTCTCAACTCAGAGAAATTAATTTAATTTATTGCCAATCAAATCAGAGTAAAATAATAAGGGGAAAAAAGGCTTAAACCACCTTCCCTTCACCCCTTCATTCTTCAATCAGCTATATGGTTGTAGAACGTCATTCTTGCCCAGAGGAGTTGTGGACTACCCATCCCTGGAAACACTCAAGGCCAGGCTGGACGGAGTTCTGAGCAACCTGGTCTAGTGGCATGGCAGAGGTGTTGGAACTAGATGATGTTTAAGGTCCCTTCCGACCCAAACCATTTATGATTCTATGATTTGCTCCACTGTGGACCTCCATGGGCTGCAGGGGAATCTCAGCTCTGGACCCTGGAGCACCTCTTCTTACTCCTTCACTGACCGTGGTGCCTGCAGGGCTCTTTCTCTCACATATTCTCACTCCTCTCTCTGTTGCACAGGGTTTTTTTCCTTCTTAAAAACATTATGCAAGAGGTGCTACCACTGTCGCTGATGGTCTTGGCTTTAGCTTGTGGCAGATTCATCTTGGAGATGGCTGGCATTGGCTCTGTTGGACACAGGGAAAGCTTCTGTCAGCTTCTCACAGAAGCCATCCCTGTAGCCCCCCGCTACCAAAACCTTGCCATGCAAACCCAATACACTCATTTAGCAAAATTTCATGGAAACTGTGTAAAAACTTGTACTAGAATGAGACATCCATTTTTTTTCAATATCTACAAACCCCATTATTTTGTGATAGAATGAAAATTACTTTATCTCACATAATCTGGTTCTAAAAAATCCATGTTTGGTTTTACTTAGCTTTCCAAATTATATGTACTTTCAGATGTATCTATTATGATCTAGGTTGTGAATTAAGCCACCTATACTGTCAATGATCAGAACAATTTTATTACCAATGGTTCTGAAATGAAACTGAGGAAAAAATGGATCCAATTTAGCCATCTCCTCTATTGCATTTTTGCTTCGAATACTTCAGAATATTTGATGATAAGGGAAACTACCTTTGAACTGTGACATTGAATATTTTCTTGCTGTTGAAACACACCTCCAAACCAAGCTCTAGGTTTATGGTCAGACTTTCTGCCCTTCTCTCCCTTAATCCTGTAGAGACTGGTACCTGTGCAACTTCATCTGCAGTATTTAATAATCCTTCTTTCCTGAGGACAACATAAAGTTACAAGAAAATGCCGTCAATATATGACAACCATGACTTCTTTTTTTTTAAAAAAAAAAAGTTTTAACTGGAACAATGTTATCCAAGTTACGTGCTTTCAGGGATCTTATGGGAGGAGGTTTGGCTTACACCACAATACGAATTCATGATCAAAGATTCAAGTTATGTCAGGTCCCATTTGTGCTACACCTACTCGGCAGCAAGATTTCCTCCCTTCTATGCATTTCAGAGTCTGCAGCCTTCATACGAAATACACTGCAAAGGTAGTCTCATCAAAGGGCCAAGTGATAGAGCTAGGTGGGAACTTGAGAGGGACTGAAGAAAAGCCCTGTTTTTGAAGCTAGTCTGATAGTTTTGTTTGTGCTTTCAGTTTCCAGATACCATTACCCTTACCATTTCACTAAATGCCTCCAAAATAATGTCAAAGTCCAGTAATCTTTCTTCTGACTAGCATGCTCAGAGATGAAAACATCCTAGCATATTTACATCAAAAGCAAATTTTTGTACCTTGTTAGTATTTTATGTATTATCAGCTTTTATTTCTCTGTTTTTATTTATGCCAAAACTGGCTCAGGTGAGAGATCATGGCTTCTCGGTAGTTTATAAGCAACAAGGAAGACACATTCTTAGCAAATTTTAGCAAATTCCTACGACAGAGCCTTGAATGCTAAATCAGAAAATGTATGTAACTGCAGTGTTATCAGAACTTCTCAAACCCCCAGCTAAACCTAAAAACCCCCAGCTATTAAGCCAACAAGTGGGAAAAAAAAGGAGGGGAAAAAATAAAAAGCCTGCGCTATGCTTACTGTCTGTCACATCAGCTACACAGTCTCTCCAAACAACCAGTTACTTGATATGTCATCTTGGAACTATCATTAGGACTAATGTGCAGCACTATTTTTAATGAAAGGGCATAAAACGGGAAAAATTGAACTTATTTTGGAAGAAAATATAGGATGTTCAGATATTTAACTTATTACCTTTTTTCTTTATTAACATTATGATTATTTATTTAACAAATAACCATCTTAGTTGTAAATGTTCCTTGCTTTTAAACATTATAGTCCAACTTTTCTTCTTCAGTGCAATGCCTTACAGCCAAAATTCCTAATTTCACCAAAACCTATAGTCCGTAACATTATAGGTTAAGAAATTATCTTTCTTAGTAAGAAATTATATTTCTTACACAGTATCTTCATTGATGCACAGCTATTTCCCAGAAATTGCTAGCTTCTCAACAACTTACCTCTCTAGTCTCAATTTAATAGGATTTAGCTTGCCCTGTGATGACACAAAAATGTACATAGACAGTTGTGTAAATAACATCCGCAAAAAACATGTCACAGAATATTAAGGCTGCAAGGTAAAGCTCTTGAGAGCTGATATATCTTAAAATTAGCAGCACCTTAATGTATTATGGTGCTGTCTTTAATTATATTGTCACATATTACTTTTCCACTCAAAGCATCCGTCTCAGTAAGATACCTGTGCCCTAGGACAGACCTGACTGTGGGTACTAAATGAAGATCTTGATGTCATATCTTCTGCCTCCTCTCTATAGGGATTTGTTAGAAAAGTAGTCTTCTACTATAAAATACCTGACGATCTCTGCCGATCTGCAGTGTCATTTCTGATACACGGATGAGAGACAAAAAGAAATAAGAATCTTCAGGCCGAAACAACAGGCATTCACACTAATAAGCATTCATATTAAAGGTACCAACCTTAATTCTATCTCTATGCACTTGTGGCCATGTCCATATTTACTGGGGGCTACAGAGTGGGTTATAATATAAGACTTTGCTCCTTCTATGAGTTCTATTTGTAGGCCCCAGGCACACTATTTCTGATTTTAAATTTCAGTTGTTAAATTTCAGTTAAATTTCAGATCGTTTTGAAATCTATACTTTCAAGTATTTAACTTTTTTTCAGAAAAATGTTACGTATCCTGGGAAAACAGGACTTAAAATTTGAATGCTATGATTATAATATGGGTACTGTTTGTTTGAAGTGAGTCTGAAATAAGTAATTGTTTCTTTTAAACTGAAATATGGACCCCAAATTTATTAAAAGTTGATTGCCTTCCCCCCTCAAAAATCATCCAGCAATTTGGAGATAAGCCTAAATATCTAAGATTTTCTTCCAGTTCCTAAAATTAACTCATTGCTCTTCTGATTTAGACCAGAATTAAGATTAGACTCTTTCATTCTGGACTGGAGCAGTAATTTGTGAAACATCTGAAGACTTCATATAGTGGTTTTTATTGAAGTGTAACGACAGTGATCATTCCCTTGTACCTGACACTGGTGAGGCTGCCCCTCACTACAAGAAGGACTTTGAGGTGCTGGAGTTTGTCCAGAGAAGGGCAATGGGGCTGATGAAGGGTCTGGAGCACAAGTCTGATGAGGGAGCTGGTGAAAAGGAGGCTCAGAGGAGACCTTCTTGTCCTCTACAACTGCCTGAAAGGAGGTTGTAGCCAGGTGGGAGTTGGTCTCTTCTCCCAAGTGACAGAAGAAGAGGAAATGGCCTCAAGTTGCATCAAGGGAGGGTTAGATTAGTATTAGGAAACCTTTCGTCGTGTAAAGGGTTGTCAAGCATTGGAGCAGGCTGCCCAGGGAAGCAGTTGACTCACTATCCCAGAAGGTATTTGAAAGACCTGTAGATGTGGCGTTGAGGTCCATGGCTTAGTGGGGAGCACAGCAGTGCTGGGTTAGTGTTTGGACTTGATCTTAAAAGTGTTTTCCAACTGAAATGATTCTATGATATTGAATAATCTTGCACCTCCCAGGCACTTCATCTGAGGGACTGCAAACATCACTTTCAACTAAATCCTGAAAACAGCTCAGCATCCAAGTTTCTCAAAAAGAACCAAATCCTACAAGTAAAAACAGAGAAACAGGGAAGAGAATAATATCATCTTCATAGAGAACACTGGACTACTCCTACATGACTAAATCTCTTTTTGATATCCACATTTAAAAAATTAATGCTAAAATATTTGACAGAGGTCAAAGAAGCAAATCAAAATGATTTGAGACCAATATATAAAACATGCCTCACAGTAAGAGAGTTACAGGAGAATTTATCTCAACTGAAAGTTTCCTGGCTAACTCTGAGCTAGTTACTCCAGCATCCTTCTGCAGGCAGTGAAGGAAACAGGCACCTTCTGAAGGCAATTCACAAAACTCTCCATTATCTGCCCCATGTATTTTGAGAGAAGAAATTCTTTCATGTTTAAAATGAAAAATCCCAGTATTATTATTTCTCGGGTTCAATGCTATGAACACTATTAACAGTATCATGCATATCTAAAAAAGCAGGACTAAAAGCAACCAGCAATGTTATCCAAATATCTGCTACTCACATGACTTTTAATTTAATTTTTCTATTTTGTATCTACATTTTACATATGAAGATACAAAATTTCATTTAAGCAGACTTAAAAGTTTTTAATTTAAAAAGTTAAAAGGTTACTTTTATGCTTCTCTTGTGGAGGATGGGCAGCTACACATAGGCTTCCTTTGATTATTCTGGTGAAGGGATTTGCATACAATTACAGAGACAATTTCACTTCCTAGCAGGAACAAACACAGGATGAAGTAAGTACTCACCATATGATTAGACTAATTTATTACATCCCACTGAGGAAAGCTATATGCCAAGAAGTAATCATAAACTCATGTTCAAAGCTCCAGTAGAAGGAATATATTTAACAATTCAAATTAAACCTCAGCTGTAGGAACTGACACTTAGTGGGAAACATGAAAATGGGAAAGGTATAATGAAAAGATAACAGGTACAAGAACACAGACATTAAAAGCTGTGATTGGCCTGTCTGAAAACAGACCATGACAGTAAATTGTGACTAAAATCTTGGGAAGTTTTTACTATGTTGATCTGGACTTTGGTTAGTTTTAACTGACCTTGGCATTAATGTCTGAAAATGAACACAGTGACCAGTCAATAACTGCTCCATAAAAATCAAGTGCCTGTGACGTTTCATTATACAATGGCACTTGCACTGACCATTTTGAAAGAAAATGATCTTAAGAAGTTTGTTCATTTTAGAGCTGGGTATTTTTCTTCCCCTGAACAGCTGTTTATTCACAGAAAAGCACACTCTGGTAACATCCCAAGTCTTAATGAACAGGAGTGAGCATTTCTCCCTTGGACTCACCAGAATAAAAAATTATGAGGGTTTCAAAAACGTGGAAACAGCATCTCATAAAAACAGACATTTTTAAAATACTTCCATTTAGGGCATCTTCATGAATAGAAACAAAAGGCACAATTTGGTATCTGGAAAACTGTTACCCAGGAGAGCAGTGGTAGCAAGATACCCTTTCCCCCACTGAGAAAGCATGGAACTGTGCATGTGTCACTGGATGCCCCTGAGTCCACTGTGTCATGATCATTAGGACTGAGAGTGTCCTCGATGATTTAGTCTAAACCTCTCCATCTGGAGCAGCCTCACAGCATAAAAACAATGCTAAAATACTCACCAAGGAAGAGAAAGACAGAGAAAATTACTCTGCAGCATGGTACAAAGAATATTTATCAGAGAGGTGGGAAACTTTTATTGCAATCTTTTCTTCATTAGCTAAGTAGTTTATAAAGGAATATTTGAAAAAGCTGCAGAGGATGTGGGAATTGGCTGCAAAAACTTAAGGACGTGAAAAATAAGACACAACAAAGGGATTTTCTGTATCTGAGAGGGATGAGAAGTGAGAATTCAGTAAGTGCTGAAAAGATCTAAAATACTTTTAAAATCCTAGAACATATGTCTGGCATTTTAGACTTGATTTTAAGTTGAAAATAAGATAGTAAATAGGGTCTGATTTCAGTTGTACTAGTGCAAAATCAGAAAAATCCCACTTTCACCAAATTTTTTGAGGTTTCCACTGCTGCACTTGGAAATTAACATTTATTTCTGAAAGAGCTATAGGAGATGACAATCCATCTAGCTTAACCCTAATGTTGTTTAATTTTTCTTACACACTTCTGCCTGGAACGACACTGTCTATGCTTATTGCTCAAAAAGCACTGTGAAAAAACCTACCACCCACTAATACTTCTTTATATATTTGGGCTTCTTCTTCCACTGCCCTTTTTAATGTGACTGACGAGTTATTACTTAATAGAGTATCTTAAACACTATAAATACTCTCAACTGTCTTATATTCCTAAAGAGATACAACATAGATTTGAGTCTTCCAGTCTGCTTAAAGCAGTGACGTCCAGCCTTTTCAACCTGAGTACTGAAACTATTCCAAAAAGATCACTGGGCCACAATTAATACTTGAGGGCATTTTCTCTGGAAGCAGAGTGGAAGGGCGCAGGCAACACACCCAGCTCCCTTGATGGGGATCCTTAAGGGTCTCCAGGAGACCAGGCTGCAGCTGTAAAACAGCACAGAATTTCTTAAGCACAACATGCATAGCCCATAATACTAAGTTATGCCTAGTGGCACCCTGACGGAACACTCAGATGGCAGCTTTGTGCTGTGACTCCAGGCTGGGATGTATGTGCTAAAATGTCCCAAAGTACAAAAGACAGGGTGACCTCATTCCTCTTGCTAAAGTTACCTGCTAACTCAGGTTCCAAATCATTGAGCCAAATCTCAGGCTAATTAATTGCAAATAAACAAACATCACCATTGCAGAAACTGGACATTTGCCTATGTCCCTTATGAGAGGGTTTCATAAGAGACAATTTGCACAGATATAAGCAGAAGCAGGAGTTTCCCTGCTGAGCTGTTAACACTGGAGATGATATGAGGACAAAACTCTCAATATTTACAGGCTGCAGGACATTTACACTGAACAACCTTCTTGCTGTCCGAAGGACAGTGTAAACTTGCAAAGTCCTCATGTGTGGTGGTGTTGTCCATCCCCCCTGCAATGACCTCTGTCTTGGGGCCAAGGCTGATTCCATGGGCTGGAACTACTCTGAAGCACCATGTTGTGTCTTCTGTGGTTGTTTGTGACATACACAAAGAGATTTTTCCTTAATATAACAACGCAGACATAAAACATCAATTTATGGTAGAATACTCTACACGATACCAATTTTACTTACATTTAGCATTCTATTGATGGTGAAACCCTGACTTGTGTTATCACTACATGAACACTTCAAAAAACTTAATGGTTTAATTTAGTATGTATTTGTGCAAGAAAAAGAGCTGTAATTACTTGATAGGTATTTCTTTAAGGTTTTACCTCTGTCTGAAAATGTTAAGCTTTTTACTGCTTAGCTTTCATCTCTTTGGTAGTTAAAATGAACAAGTCCTTTTCCAATGAAAGAGTCTGGTGTTAACTCATTTTTATGATTAAAAAAGTTATTCTGATCCTGAGACAACCATCATGAAATATAAGACAGGCCTGTACAATACACCCTGCAGTACAGAATGTGGTTAAAATTTTAGGCACGTTGATAGGAATAATTGTATTTTTACACATAATGTTGCGCTCAAAGGCCTTATTGTCCCAGGTACTGTACAAAGTATGTGGGCAGAAAAAGTCTTGAAAAAGATGACTTTGGAAACCAAATAGACTCAGAGGTAGGACAAGTTGTTTATTACTACTTTTATTTTTAATTGGGTCAACAAGATATTTCAAAAGCATTTTTCATACTTATCAGTCTGAAAATAAAACAACTTGCTTCCACATGGATATCCAGTAATTAATGCTAAAATACAATGATTAAAAAATTATACAAATATAAATTAGACAAATATTTGAATACATATATATTTTTCTTTATATAAATATTTGTTTCTTTTGCAATATGCTTAGGAGCAAATTATTTCGATAATTCACTTGGCATTTTACTTTCTGTCATTTTTTTTCAGCGTAACAGATAAGCTAGTACATGGTCCATATTCTAACTTGAATTTTCTTAGAATAAGAAATACTGGAGGGGGTGTTAGGATTTCTTATAAAAGGCAGGAAAAATCCTGTTGTATAACTCATAAAATAGTCTCATTGACTTTAGTTGGAACCACTCATGGGAGAAGAAGTTGGTCCAATATTTGAAATCTGATGTAATTAAAAGTTGAGAGCATTTAATTCCAAACCTCATTTAATACATTCACTGAATTTTAACTGTACAACAACTAATTCTGTGCCAGGTGAAAATGTAATTGACAAAAAGACGTTAAAGTAAAAGCTAAAAAGGAACCAGATACAAAAATGAGACCCCAGCAGGCAACAACTTCACAGCTGAAAGGAAGGTGGGTAGAAAGGGAACACTTCTTTTTAGGACTAGTACTATACACTAAAACTGCTGTCCTTTCCCAAAGCATTTTAAATGTTATAGGTGAATTTGGGTAATAAACATCACAAATCACGGTCTGCACTGGAACTGATGTTTTGCCCTTATGTTAAATCTTGTCTTCATAAACTTTTTTCCAAGAAATAGATTTTTTCACTTTTTCACCTGTTCTGTGCAACATTCTGTAATACATCTTTCATATGCACACAGTTTCACAACTTCAGGGTGGTCACAATATGAATGGCATAGTTTTGGCACATCAAAAGTATGGTTTAAAAAGCCACTGCATACATCTGATGATCATTTCAAAAACATATGAAGTGACAGATTTTGATTTTTAAATGCCATGCCTTATTTGCAAACTGAACACTTGGCCAAACGTCTACCATAGATAAGCATAGATTTTTCTCTTCAGAATTCATGACACTTTTAACAGCACATTGTCAGCATGCCAGTATGTCAATATTAGCTATTTCCTGGCTGAGGAGAACTAGGAGGGTGAAGTGTATGACCAATTCAATGGACTGCAATGGCAAAAGCACTTTTGCTCCCTGTAACCAAGTCAGTCACTTAATATCCAAGATAGTTAATAGCTGGCTAGGAGAAAAACTTTAAAAAAACCCCAACCTACACTGTTAACAAACACTACAAAATATTCACCAGGGAGATAACTTGCAGCAAACTGATATTTCACTGTTCAGTTTGAAAAGTAACTTCCATTGTTTGGTACTTGCTCCATGCACACTTCCAGCTTGCATGTCCACTGAAATCCATGAGGAATTGAACTTGCAGTTCACTCAAAACTGGTACCTGAAAAGGTCTTTATGCTGCAACACAGTAATATTCAAATCTCAAAGCTACACTGCTTTAAAATAACTCTTCACATCTGTTACACTCCGTTTTCGGCACTCCAAAGATTTTCTGCCCTGCAGATTTATTACAATTAAGGTTTTACAATTCAGCTACAGGTATTCTGACTTGATGCATCTAAGATCTATAATTAAAATGGGGGAAAATTCTAACTACCCTATAATAAGAAGGCCTGTGCCAATGCCTATGTCATTCCTGGGAACTTCCATTTAAGTCCTGGTAAGATTCCTGAGAATATGCTTTTGTACAGTAACCCTAACAGCAGAAGACATGTCCAAACAACAGTTCTTATAAATGTCATAGGCCAAATTCCAAAATAAGACAACTTGCAGTACAAACTGCCTGTATGGGATAAAATCATAAAGTGTGACTTATAAAGAATGAACTTAGAAAATACTGTCAATCACTTGGGATTCCTGAATACAACTAAAAATAAAATTTTATACTAGATTGGCACTCTGTGAGTTTGCAAAATGTCTGGATTTGCTAACAAAGTGGAAAAGAAAATTTAGCAGGAAACAAAAACAAAGACTTAACCTACAAATGTAATGTATTGACATCAAAAGGTAAAAATCCGTTGGAAAGCGCCCAAATAGCTTGGGAAATAACCATACATTCTGGTTTTGTGCAATAGCATTAAAGACAAAAATCACATTTAGTCACTTCCTCATTTTTTAGAAAACAGAGTGGCAAGCTACTCCAAGTGTCTAGTTGCTTTAAGGCTGAGATTAAGAATCAGCTAAGGACTGAAGTAATCAAGTTCAAAGATAATGATGATAATCATATAAAAACTGTGACTGTTCCTCATTATGTGGCACAGGTATACTACCTTGAGTTAAAACCTCCTCCAATTCTCTAGAGCATTCATTACTGTTATCCTTGCCCACACTCAAATATGCTGAATTAGGAAAAGGGAATTAAAACTTTCTATGCTGTTTAGTCCCACCTAATCTCTAACAATTCAATACAGAATTTCATCTGGTGCTTTTGCTTGCAATCTGATAAACACAGATGGCTTGTTCCTGGCATCAGTAAGCAGCTGGGCTTAATCCTGTATGCCTTCTGAAGCGTCTTTGTCATTTCCCCACAAGCAAGGTCTTTGTACCCACTCACTACCCCAATAGGATATGGATCCTGTGCACACTATGGATGAAAAAAAATTAACTTAAATTCAGATTTTTTCCAGACTTAAATCCAGACTTTTATTTTTTTTAACACATGGTCCCAATGAAACCCAAAGGGCTTCCAGTAATCTACTGGCGGTATTCAGTCCACTATATGGCAATACAGGCAAAATACACAGTCAGCAAGACAGAAAATGCTTTTTAAAGCGGTTTTTGCCAATTAACAGTTCAATCTTTTTCTTATTCAAGAGGCTGGTTCATTTGAAAGGTCAAAATTTCAGTTTCGTTTTGTTTTTTTTTAATCTAACAATCATAACACCCCAGAAGAACAACAAGAGAAGAAAAGTTCTTCCTGAAAATATTGGTTTTGGTATTGGGCATGTGATGAAATCCAAAAGGAAATTAATTGGTTTCCTAAAAGCCCTGCCACAGACAGGTGTAGCTAATAAAGGAGAGGAGTTAGTTGACCCAAACAGCCAGAACTCCACTCCAGACAGTGAGACACAACTAAAATCCTGCCACTTCTTGGTTTTTATCTTTTCACCAGCCTCTGATCTTTCTTTTACTTTAGTGGTCTTTCCAGACAGGCAATATTACTGACCCCCATTTTACAAAACTAAATCCTAGATGTTCAAGGAGATTTTGAACATGATCACTTTCTATTTATTGTAGAGTCTTCTTGAATTATTCAGATAATGTTGATTTTTCCTAATGGCAGTGACATTTGCAAAAGACAATACAAAGCCCAGGACTGGGGGGAAAAAATTTACAGCAAGAGAAACAGCAGTTCTTATTCTGTACTATCAGTACTATGAAGCACATGATATTAGAACAAAACATATTTCCTTTTTAAAACGCTAAAAGTAAAAATCATCCTGTGAAAAAAGATCTGCACAAAATCTAACCATAAGAATTATCACTTTACCTTTTAAAAGTATGTCACAGTCTTTTCTACACAAAGCTCATGTGATGACTGTTCCACAACCTTCTTCCACTTTTGCTTAATAATTTTCTTGTTTCCAATATAGACTTTTGCTTTTTTTGGCCATTTCTACACTGCTTCGTGTTTGACTCAGCACTGTCCTTTAGCTTAAAAAGTTTTACTTCTTCAATTACTTTTATTCTCCTAATATATCTATGAAAAACAATAATTTTTTCTTTACAGAAGAGCCTCTTCCCTCCTATGACATGATCTACGCATAGTGAAGATCATCCTAGCAGGTCTTCTCAGAAACCCTTTCCTGAAGAGAAGACACAAGAATTGCCATGGTTAAAAGTCTTCTGCACCTTATGTAGATTTCAGTTTTTCATGTAACCCATGCTTCAAATTATAATGAAAAACCTTTATTTGTCATGATTAACATTATGCACATGAACATCAACAATCTTCTTTTCAAAGCACAAACTACTTATTTTTTGTAAGGATAGAAATACAAAGCCATTAAAAAGTGTTAGGAAATGCATAAACTATTTAACATAACTGAGCGTAAAATCTCTGGAGATAATCGTATCCTACAGCACCTTTAAGAGCGGTAGCCAACTAAATTCAGCTCTCCAGAGGTACAATAATCTGATTTCCCTGACACTTGTCTCAGGGCTGTTTGAAAAATCTTTAATATGTAAAAAACCCCTCATACTTAAGAATAAGAAAGAAGAAATATGGAGCTCAGAGAGAAGAACAGTAGTTTACAAGAAATCAATGAACATCAGAAGTTACGAACAGTAATGTGCCGCTCTTTCGAATGTTTACTAATAATGACGTTTAGACAGCATTTTTCGTGGGGGTAGGGAAAGGAATGAGTCATGCATGAGAAATACTTTCACACGCCTGTCAGATCTTCAATATCGCTTTTTAAGAAACCACTATGATATCTACTGTAAACACTAGAGATGAAGAAATAAATTTTTTTTCTCCTCTTAGCAATGCATACAGACTTGAATGTGGTAAGATTTTACACAGGTTCAAAATAAATCTTTTTGCCAAATAAATTACTCCTCCATTAATGTTTTGAGGAAAACCAACAAAAGGCATGAAAAGGAGATAAGGTGTAAAAACAATTATTAAAGAGACTTCAAAATGAAAATGTGCACATTTGTAAATTATGAGCTTAATTAAAACACAGGAAAATATTTTAATGGGCTTAATACAAACTACTCCAGTCTTTCTAACACAGTTTTCTGAGGAAGAAGAGGAATGGAAACAATAACACCTACAGTACGCAATCTTATAACCAGTACTTAATATGTCCTTTTCTCTCCCAAATTCTAAATGCTCAAAAAGGTAAAAATTACATGGAATTCTCTAAGGCCTTTGACACCACTCCCCACAACATTCTTATTTCTAAATTTGAGAGATACGGATTTGATGCATTAACTGTTAGAAGGATAAGGAATTGGCTGGATGGCTGGCTGCACTGCACAAAGATTTACTGTCAATGGCTTTAATGTCTAAATGGAAACCGGTAATGAGCAGTGTTCCTCAAGGGTTCATGTAGGGACCAATAATATTTAACATATTCACTAGGGACACAGGCAATAAGACTGAGTACATGCGGAGCAAGTCTGTGTATGACATGAAGCTGAGTGGTCCAGTTGATATGACAGATGGATAGGATGCCACCCAGAGGAGCCTTGACAGGCTTGAGAAGTGGGCCCATGTAAAACTCACGAAGCTCAACAAGGTTAAGTGCATGGTCCTGCACCTGGGTCAGGGCCATCCCAGTCTCAACACAGACTGAGGGATGAATGGATTGAGAGCAGTCCTGCCGAGAAGGACTTGGGAGTACTGGTGGAG
Source organism: Oxyruncus cristatus (assembly GCA_013399855.1). NCBI lineage: Eukaryota > Metazoa > Chordata > Aves > Passeriformes > Cotingidae > Oxyruncus > Oxyruncus cristatus. The sequence goes on from VXAY01005118.1 coordinate 2,485,803, forward strand.
GAAAAACTGGACATGAGCTGGCAATGTGCATTTGCAGCTCAGAAAGCCAGACATATCCTGGGCCATATCAAAAGAAGAGTGGCCAGTGTGTTGAGTGAGGTAATATTGCCCCTCTACTCTCTGCTCTACTGAGACCTCATCTGGAGTATATGTCCCATTCTGGGGACCCCAGCACAAGAAAGACATGGACCTATTAGAACAGGTCAAGAGGAGTCCCACAGATATGCTCAGAGAGCTAGAACAGAGTCAGAGCCTAGACAAGAAAAGACTCTGCTTAGACCTTATAGCAGCCCTTTAATATATAAAAAGGGGGCTTCCAAGAAAGATGCAATGAGACCTTTTGCGAGGCCCTGTAGTGGCAGGACAAAGAGTAAAGGGCAGTTTTAAACAGAAAGAGGGTAGATTTAGATTGGATGTAGGAAAGAAATTCTTTACAATGAGGCTCGTGAGGCACTGGAACAGATTGCCCAGAGAAGTTGTGGATGCCCCATCACTGGAAGTGTTCCAGATCAGGTTGGATGGCGCTTTGAGCACCCTGGTCTAGTGAAAAAGGACTCCACCCATGGCAGGCAGGTAGGTTGGACTAGATGATCTTTGGAGGTTCTTTCCAACCTGAACTATGATATGGTGAAAATATAACTGTTGAAACTATAGGCAACAAGAAACAAATAATATTTATTTCTCAAAGGGACCTCTGAGAATGTAAAGACCAGAATAATAAAAAAAAAAAATCAGAAAAACAGTGGGAATTACGTGTCTGCTTTTGCAGACAAACTCTCACGTTGAACATGCTGCTGGGGGATGGGCTGAGCATCGGTCAGCAGGTGGCAAGCAATTGTACTGTGCATCACTTGTTTCTCTTGGGTTTTATTCCCCCTCTCTCTCCTTTCATAACTATTATTATTGTTAATATCATCAGTAGTATTAGATTTTGTTCTGTTTCAAGTAACAAAATGTTCTTAAACAACAAGATTTACTTTTTCTTTCCGATTTTTGTTCCCATTGATAGGTGGGGTAGTAGGTAGTGAGTGAGTGGCTGCGTTGTACTTGTTACTGGCTTGGGGTTAAACCACAACAACCCCCAAGGCACACCACCAACCACCAATACTTGGCTGGAAATTGGGTTGTACAACCACCAATACTTGGCTGGAAATTGGGTTTTGTACAGATAATTACAACCCTTTCAGCATAATGATGCAGCCAACAGTACATCCACCTTGACAACCCCTTTGCTGACTTTCATTTTACTCCACAGCTCCATACTTGAGTCATGTTTTCATAATGTAATCTCTAACTTCAGAGAGTATGTCCCTATTTGCATCTTCAGTGGACCTCCTTTTTGCCTTGGAGCTCTGTCAGGAGTTCCCCATTCACTCATGCTGACTTTTTGCCATGCTTGCTTGACTTGCTGCATATCAGACTGGACAGCCTTGGTGCTTTGAGGAAACTGTCCTAGGAGGTCAACTGACTTCCTGGACCCCTTCTGCTGCAGGGTAGAAATCTGTTGGATCATGCCAAGAAGATTCCTAAATGAGCTGTTTGTCTTAAGATCAGTGCTCTCACTCTCCTATTTGTTTTGCTTACTTCTCTGCGTTTAACTTCAGAATCACACAGTTGCTGCTTTATGAGGCTGCCATTGCCTTGTACATCTCCAGCCTTGCTCTTCCGTGCTTGTAACTGCAGGTGCAACAAGTCTACCCTAGTTATTACCTTCATGAAATCATCTGGATGCACTTCGGAAATCTCCCACAGTGCTTGCATTCTGCCTTACTGCATTTTGGCCACATATCAGGGCAGCTGAAGTCCCCTACAGATACCAGAGCCTGCAGTTTTGAGGCTTGCTCCAGCTGCCTAAAGGTTTCCTCTGCTTTCACATCCTGACTAGCCACCATTTAGCAGAAGTACCATCACACCTTCTTATCTGTTCTCTGCTCCTGAAAACCATGCTCTGGGCCAGCCTGCCCCATAGGGAACTTCCTGCACACTGCAGCCACCCCTTTGCACAGAGCACAGCTCCTGCTCCTGTCCATCTCCTCCACGCCCTGTAACACTCCCACCCTTCTGGTCATCCCACTGCTTTCTGTAATCCCACATAATGTCCTGGCTTGTTGGCTGTACAGGGACACCTAATCCCACTTGTTTGTTCCCTACACTCTCTGAATTCAGGTACAGACAACTGGGATGAGACTACAGTGACAATTTTTTCATGAGGTGAGAGCATCAGAGCCTCTCCCACTACTCAGTTCCCCTGGTGCTTTCTTATAGCCTCTCAGTTCCCACTGGGTCAAGCCCTCTGGCCTTATCCTAAATAAATAGATATGCAGATAATTTCCATTTTTAGCCCTAAATGCAACAGTTCAGACTAGGAATCATATTAAGTTTTGTTATCAGAACACAAATGTGTCTCAAATTGTTACCATTACTCCCTATCATCTTTTTCCTCCTTCCTCTACTTAAAATAGGCTGAGCTGATTTAGCTTACATTTTAGAAGTTAATTCTCAGAGTAAAGCAAGGCTCCATAAGCAAATTTTAGACTTCTAATAATAGTACTACAAAATTCTTACACAATATTAACTGTTGTAGTATAAACAACAAATAATCATGGTATCTTGAAGCATCATTGCTAGGGAAACCATATTTGTGTTGGTTTCCATTCATTGTTCACTTTAGATCCTTACCAGAAATATATGATTTTGCAACATTTTTTTGAGTATAACCCCGGTATATGGGATAAAGCAGAAAATCTGAATACTTCTCTGATTTGACTGGATTTTTTTCCCATATGATAAGACTAATAATAGGGTGAAATTCAAAGTGTCAAAAAAATATGTTATGTATGTTCCATTTTCTCTCTTTATTTCACCATTAATTTCTTTCTTTTCATTTCTAGGCATTAAAAGTGGTATAAAATTATCAGCAGTCAATGCACTATGTCTCTAGTCTTGCATTAGCTCACATAGCAGGCCTGATAAATTGGCTATGATTTCAGGACTTTATATAGCTCTCATTATCTTTTTCTGAAACAAAGGAGGTTTAGAAAAGCAACATCCGTCCTCTTGCATATTGTACTCTAAATGTAATATAAACCAGTTATATTAGCTCGTACCTATATAATTAGTGGAACAAAACTCTTAATAGAACAATTTAATACAGACCCTTCATACACTAAGCCAGTGTTATGTCCTTTTTACTCTCAAGAAATTGCTGAATTCTAAAAACAACCCACATACTTCCTATAAAAATAAAGCGGCAATGCGGCTACAGTGAAAAAAAAAAAGTAATTGTGTTTGCCTTTGGAGTACAGCCTTTATTTCATAAGCTTATAAATATGCATTTACCCTTAATATACATTAGTTATCATCCTTTCCTCCCAATCAGAACTTGAATTTGTACCAATATTATATCCATTTGCCTTTACATTTACTACTTCAATCTCCTTTCTCTATAAGCTTTCTGAATCCACGGCTTACAAGCCCTTTAAGTATATTTGTCTGCCAGGTCCCTCTCATATCATCTCATCTACTTTCCCACCTACCTGCCTGTATGAGTTAAAGTTTCTGCTTAGGCATTTAAATTTGCACTCTGTCCCTACTTACCTACATAGCCATATGTATCAAATGTATAACCTATGCATTTTCTAGTCTAGCCTGTGTTTTTGACAGACTAAATTCGTCCTCTGTCTTTCTACTCTGTCCTCATGAGCTCAGGACCAACATGAATGATTTTCTTTCTTGAACTGCCTATTTACTTTCTGAGATAGCGTGACAGCCTAAACAGTACCTCTTATTTACAAGGCAGGCTCTTAACCTAAATATCAGAACTCTAATAATTTATCATATTAAACATGCTAATGTACAATCTTATCTTTGCAGTTTAAATTCCTTAATATTTGCATATTGTATCCAGCCTGCAGTGCAAACTCACCATAGATTCCATCCTTTCTCTTAGCTATTTCAACATTATTTTATTAATTTCTGACAGACATAATTTTTCCTCCCTCATATCCTTCCATAATATTACTCAATTTCTCTTAGCTCACTGTTGTGGTGACAACGGCCATTTCACTGCATTCCTTTTACCCTGCTCTTCTTTCCTTATTGTATCTAATTTAAACATTTCTCCCCACTTTCAAGGCCCTTTCTGACCAGCTCCACCATACTGTCATTTGCTTTTGCCACTAACCTCATGTCCGCTCACTAGATTTTCCAGCATTCAACTTTCTCCTTTGCAGCTCTGTAGGCTGAGCAGATTCCCTGTGAGCATTTGCTTAGTCACCTCATTATCCTCCCTCAATGACTGCTTTTCCTTAACACCTATAAGAAGGCTTAGCAATGATCAGACTGCCATGATGTTAAGAATACTTTTCATGACTCCCTATATGACTGAATTTTCCATCTTTTGCTCTCTTTTTGCTGTCCTGCTTAATACGTAGATGTAATCACTTTAAGTAATGGTGATGTCTTTCTTCTATAATTCTATGTGTAAGTAATTTACTACAGTTCTCAAGTGCTATGATGATACCAACAAATAATACTCAAGTGAATATACTACTTCCACTTTGTTGGTACAGTTTGCCTTTGGGTCGTTTTGTTTTAATCCTGTTCTAAAATTGTCATGCTATCAATCCATTAAGTTTGCTGAGGAAGACCCATTTTTGGAATGTTTCTTGAGCAGTCAGGAAACCTGCATGCAATATGACAAAAATGGTAATTTCGTTCTGGAAACTGTGGATCAAGAAGCCCAAAAAGCAATCTCCCAATCAAAGCATAACATGAAGTGTAGGCATAGCCCACATTGTCTTGACTCATTTCTTATTATGTTTAATGAATCACTTGTCAGCTAGCTATGTGAACCAATGAGTCTATATCTGAAAAGTTGAAATCTTAAAACCAAAGGTTTTGAATAATACTAGCTGAAACAATCACTTGGATATTTTGTTAGCAGCTATTCCATCCTACCGGAGGCAAAAAATAGTCTTGACTATGTCACACTCCCACATGAATTCCTTTCAGAAAATCTGCCATTTTTAAGTGAACACCATTTTGGGGACTGAATGCATTTCTACAGAGTAAAAAAGTCAGAGCACTGAGCAAGGGTTCTCAGCCATTTTGTGCCTGGGCCTTGTTGCCACCTTCTTCAATTTTGCCAGAACTGTCTTGGACATCTCTGCAGCCATATGAAGCTAAAAGAAACCAAGCTCTATGCCAGAGTACAACAAAAATCAGAAGGAAAGCTTGGAAAAGGAAAGAAAATGAGAAATAAACCCGTTCTTGTTCATTTGCTAATGCACAGTACTAGTGAATGGGTTTACCACTTAACAATGGTGATTTAGTACTATAAGTATTTGTATTTTTTGCAAGTGCAAGAGAAAGCCAGATAATGACTGTAAGAAAAACAAAGCAGGATGCCTCTGGTTATGGAGCAAGTCGCCTTTCCCATGCTTTGGAAAATCATACTTGACAGATAATGAAGTGAAATCATCTGCATTTGGTGGTTTTGGCCTTTTACATGTAGCTGACATCCCTTTATTATTTTTGGGTGTTTTAAAAATAAAAATATGAACACTTATAGCATAATGAATGTGTTAAATTAGTTCAAAGAAGCAAAAAAGGTGTCAGTTTATATGATAAACTGGCTGCTGTCTGCTCCACTGGCTTCTGCCTGCTCCAAGGATGTGACTGATGGCATATAGACTTTATTCTCTCCATAAACAAAAAGTCATTTGCCATGTGATTTAACAAATCACAAAACAGACTAAATGAGAAAAAAACCCTCTATTTTATACTAATTATCACTTCTTTTATAACCTTCAAGTTCCTTTTTCATAGTCTTCAATAGCTTCTGTATCTCCACTTCTCAAAAATGTACTTTATTGCGATGTTTTTGCAACAGAGACCAGACAATAACCCCATAATACAGGCAAAGAACTTGGCCTTACTCACTTCATGTAATATCAACCTTAATACATAGCTAGATGCCAAAGCCTGATCCTTGATAGGTACCTAGAGATGACGTATTTCAAGGGTCCAAGGGTAGGTATAATGTAAAATCATAGAACACTTGCATGTTACTAACGTAACATCATTCTGTTTTCGAAACATTATAAAGTTACTAATAAATAGCAATACTGAATACAAAATAATAAATAAACTCTGCTGTGTTATTATTGAGCTGTACAGGACAAATTATGTTACTTTTATTCTGTGAAGACGATGAAGGCTTCCAATGACTGCTCACAAATATATCCTTCTCTATGGGATGGGAATAATTTGCCTACTGCTAAAAAATACCAAAGTTCTCTATAAACAATTTTACTAACATAATTATTTTTACTGTTTATATTTTTTATTCTTTTTTCCTAAATTAATGAAAAACTTCTTGTTTTCCAATTTTTAAAATTTTCTTAAGATCTTAATTGATTTTGTTATTAAAAAAAAATTTAATAATATTTATCTGATTATGATGGTGCAGCACCATCATTTGCATTTCCAAAGTACCTGTGAATTATTGTTCTAGACCAGACTGACATACTTCAGTATGCATGTGAGGTAGCCTATTTCCAAAAAGGAGTCAGGATGATATTATTACTTCTCAATCTCCCTCCCTTTCAGTTTTTAACTTCATCCAGGCACAATGACTCAAAATCTGATCTAGAACAAATATATCTATTTCAAAATTGTAGCCTGGCTGTTGTTGACAACGTATTGTTGAATAAATGTGGTTGTTTTTCCTTTCCCTCTAGTGCTTTCATCTTGAGTTCACAGAATTGTCAGTCTTTACATACAACAGCTGCACACAAGCAGTGACAAGAAGAGACTTCAGTGGCTACAAGTGCTTCTGCTTCATTATACTATCTTCGTCATAATGTGCATTTTTGCAAAGTCACAATACAAATGTATCCAAATCAGCATCAGTTCAGGGATAGCCTTCTGACATAATTACGTAGCATTTCTCAGGAATGTACACTGTTACTGATCTAATTATCCTCCCTTCTTTCCTTACTTTGCTCTGATTCTCCCTGCCCCTCCTCCCCCCAAATCAGGACCCACAACACTATTCCATATACAGCATACTGGGAAAATGTATGGTGTGACCATACAAAGCATGGAAAATCTAAATTAACAACATGCAGTAATTCTAAATCACATGTAAGGTGGCTATGAAATAAAAATCACATACAACAAAGCATTACTGAGAAATGCTAAGTTCTGCATATACCCAGCGAAAAAAAATTACAATATGTGAGAAACAATAACTTCAAATTTTCTGGCATACGGACATCTACAAGTGTCTGATGTTGGATGTTCTGCATTAATACATTTATGGTTCAGAGGAGTTGTATTAACATCAAAAATATTCATTCTGCATAGTAATTCCTTCACGAACAAAGACAGTAAAAGGTATTTCTGTTGGAGTTTATAACAACATTAAATTCAGTTATGAAGCCTTATGCTGTATAAGAGATGCTCAGTTTTTCAAAGAAAAGAAACAAAGTGCTTTTTTTGTTGGAGGAAAGTTAAAATGATACAAGCAACCTATCAGGAACAATTATGTTGACTCATGTTGCAAACACGACTATAATGTATGCCTACCAGAAAATGCAGAAGTGTGACATTTAATGCATCAAATTTAGCTTTGTCATTGCCTTATCTAAGGGCTAGAGAGCTTTGCACACATCTCCCAGGAGAGAAAAACATCCAGTTAAACCCCTTCCAAAAATACCCCTCATTTATAACTTGAAAACCAAATTTCAGTTGAAGAAAGAATTATTTCAGAATTTTCTTTTCAGCATTTCTCTACACTCTGCTCAGACAGAGACAGAGTGCACTGCAGTTCTATAAAAACAGCCATTGTTCCACCTTATCTAATCACAGCTACATGAAAAGAAGCTTTGAAATTTATTTAGATCACATAGTCAGCATGATCCCTGAATAAGGAAAACGTGTAATTGCATAGCTCAGGGGCAGATTCGGGTGTGTACAGTGACCCAGAAAGTCATATTTCAGTCCACTGCTTCCTCCTTGGAGTGGGAGCAGCCCGAGTCAGGCATGCACCAGGTGCACTGAGATGCCCTCCTGACAGTCCAGCTGCTGTGAGGAGAGTGCTGTGGGTCAGAGGCACAGTGCCCTCTTATTTCTGCCTTCTTTATACTTCCTCTATTAGCTCACATAGGTGCAGCAGACCAGGGAAACAGACCCCATCAATCTTTTTATTATGATACACAAATTATTCCCTTAGCATCGTGTGTTTGCATATCTAAGAAGAAGAGGGACATTTCTATGCCATTAGATTATCCCTACTCCTTGTGTGACCAATTCTTCATGTGCTACCCACTGAAGCCAGGAACAATTTCAATCCTTATACTCACTGGTTTTTCAAGAACTGTTATTGCACTGAGTGTCTCAGAAAAGAATGGGCTGAGGTGGAGGGGAAATGATAATCTACAGAATACATAGTGGAGCAGTGTCACAGGTTGTTTTTTTTTCCCCTTGCTAAGAGGACATATAACCAGCAAAGCATAATCTACAACACACATTTTCTGTCTCTCCAGTTAGTTTTACCTCAAGGCAAAGAAAAAAAAAATCTTTTTATTATGATATTATACCACTGACATCAGAATTAAGATTGAAAAATGCTATTACTGCTGTGATTCGTAGTAAGATTCTTCATTCTTTTTGAATATCTATCCAAAATGAAGTATCAGAAGGATACTAACTCTTTGGGGAATAAGTGCTTCACCTACCTGAGGCTAAATGTATTGGCCAAAGCCTTTCCTGGTTCACAAAGTTCAATTTAAGTTGAGATAACTACATTCTTCATAGCCCTTACACAAGACAGAAGGCAAAAACAGGAAGGGAAGGCTAACAGAGACCTTACTGGTCTCTCCAGCTGCATAACGGGAAAGTATAAAGGAGATGGAGCCAGACTCTTCCAGTGGTGTGCAGTGAGAGAGTCCCAACAGATGCAAATTCCAAACCCAAAATTTCCAATTCCCATAAAGAAGGTGATCAAAAGAGGAGATTTCTCCAAGAAGATCTAGTATCCTTATCCTTGAAGATACTAAAATCTGATTGGAGATACTAAAAACTGATTAGAGAATGGTTTGAGCAACCTAAAACTGCAGTTGGCCCATATATTTGGGTGAGAGATTGGTCATGTGACATCCAGAGGTCCCTTCCAACACAAATTATTATGTGTATCCGTGATTTTAGCAGGTCTATTTTGCTATTTACTGAGGTGTGTGTTTCAGCATTGTGCTGCCCTTAGTTGAAACCTACTCTTTGGCCCTTCCCTGCAGATCATGCCAGCTATGCCTCTGGGACTTCAGACTACAGCTTCCCTATGGGGTTTGGGTCAGCTGCCTTCACAAAAGCCATCTAAACATGGACAGACCTTTATTTATCATTGTTGAGATGATACCCTATATGTACAGTCTAAAATCTGGCTTTAGTGAAAGTTTCTGAGCAAACAGAAATCTGTTGGAGAAAATTACTGCTACTACTATTCTTCAATTTAGGTTCTGTGCCTGGTAAGCCATGCATTTGTTCAATATGCATGACTGACAAGAGATATTTAACTGGAAGCACTCTCGGCTATGTGCAAAAATCAGCAAATCTTTGCCCCACGTATGACAGAATGCCCAGGTGACAAACACAGTCAACTAATTCATCTTTATAACCCCTCAGTTCTCATTGAGTCAGACTGATAGGAATGGTAAGGAGTGCTGCATTTCTTCATCATTTCTGTGCTGTCTGTCAGAAACATGCTGCTTTACAAAACAACATAATCTCTCCCCCTCTTTTCATCTGTGGTCACATTTTTAACACTGCATCAAATCTAACAAAGTAAGAAACTCATATACAGACAGAATATGCAAATGTAATCCAAGGTGGACAAACAATCCAAGACTTAGCAGGGGTGTTGATCAAAACTGCAGAAGCTATGGTATTCCTTCAATGAAGAAGACACAAGTTTCTCTTGTATACAAACTGAAGGCTTAAAAGGAATTTAATTCTAATAGCAAATAAACAGGTCTTTTTGTTCATTCATTTTTGCTTTTTTTCAGTTTAGCAGACAAATTAAGCCTTCAAAGGGGATACTCCAGTTTCTCCTTTTAAAACTACAGCTGGGGTAGAGCCCTCTCAAGTTAAACATCAGCCAAAAGCAAAATTGCATTTCCTTTAACTTACATATAGGTTCTTTGATTAACTCTCACAATGTAATTTGTACATGAGCATGTTCTCAAATGAATGTCTGTTTCTAGCCAAGGAGGTAAAAAATTAATAGGAACATATCATAGCATCAGTTTTCTAGTTAATATTCTTCCACTCATTAACAATAAATGGGATTTTTTTTGCAGGCTCTTGATTTGAACTACTGCTTGGGCTGTTCTGATTATTTATACTTGCATTACTTTTTCTTAGGATGTTGTTACAAAGCACTTTGTTGTGACATTGAAAATCTGCAAATATATATTACGTGAAAAAAGAATTCCAGAAGGCAGACTTTGGTCTGTTTAGGAGCCTGAATGACAGAGTCCCTTGGGAAAGAGTCCTGAAGGGCAAAGGAGTCTGGGAAGGTTGGATATGCTTCAAGAAGGAAATCTTAAGGGCACAGGAGCAGGTTGTCCAAATGTGCTAAAAGATGAGCTCGTGGGGAAGACCAGCCTGGCTGAGCAGAGAGATTTGGCTGGAACTCAGAGTAAAAAGGAGAGTTTATGACCTTTGGAAGAAGGGGTAGGGAACTCAGAAGGTCTAAAAGGATGCTGTGATGTTATGCAAGGAGAAAATTAGAAGGGCCAAGGCCCAACTAGAACTTAACCTGGCTACTGCTGCAAAAGACAATAAGAAATGTTTCTCTAAACACATTAGCAACAAAAAGAAGGCTAAGGAGAATGTCCATTTTTTATTGGATGCAGGTGAAAACACAGCGACAAAGGTTGAGGAAAAGGCTGAGGTACTTAATGCCATATTTGCCTCAGTTTTTATTAGTAAGATCAGGAATAAGTTCTCCAGGAATCCATTTCCTGAGCTGGAAGACAGGGATGGGGAGCAGAGTGAAGTCCTCATAATACAAGGGGAAATGGTCAACAACTTGCTACAGCACACAGACACACACGTCTATGGGGTGAGATGGGATGCTCCCAAGGGTACTGAGAGAGCTGGTGTAAGAGCTCACTGAGCCACTTTCTATCATTTACCAGAAGTCCTGGCTAACTGAGGAGGTCCCAGGTGACTGGAGGTAGAGAGCTCTGCTCCCATTATCTTTTGCTCTATGCAAGCCAGCCCTCTTGCTCCCAACACAATGGGCCCTAACTCGGAGAGCAGCCCAGCACCAATGTCCTGCTGCTGACAACGGCTCAGCAACCTTTTGAGCAAGAAATGAACCTGAGCCATGAAACAAATACTGATACGTGTACAATTTACACAGTAATAACCATGATTTTCCTGTTACTAAGAAAAGATCAAAGGCTTTTTACTGCCCTAACAGTGCAGGTGTCTGGACTTGCCTAGACTTGGCCTGAAACAGTTTTATCTTGTTTCAGAAAATATTTAGCAGTCAGTTGACTATTGTCTAAACACATTTTAGCTTCAGTTCAGCTGTGCATAGCTGTATGGTACAGCACCTATTCCTAATTAATAGATAGTGATAACATAGTCCTTCAGCATAGGGTGAACAGTCCATGAGTTAGAATAAAAGTGTAATATAGAGAAGTACAGGGAGAGGTGAAGTGCAGATGCCTGACACTATAATCACAAATCACAGTGGTCACTTAGTGGCTGGTCACTCAGTCAGGTGAAATGGTTGTCAAGGATAACAAAGGGAACAGAAAAAACAGATAAGACAGAATTGGAAACCAATGAAGAAAGACCAAGTGAGACAATCTGTGTCACAGCAGCTTGGTAATTAGCTAATTGCCAGTTTATCACAAATATTACTTTAAGGGAAGTGTTAAGAATATGCACGAATACTCTTTGCTAAGCAATGTAGATGTGTAAGACCTGATAAAGACATCAGAGATCCATGAAAAAAATTGTTGATTTTATAAATATATCTATGCCTTGTTACACTTGAAGTATGGCATTTTTGAGGCACTGGAAAACAGAGGAATTTTTCTGCCTGTTTTGTGAGGTAGGTTTTTTTTGCCTTTTTTTTTTTTTTTTCATT
>VXAY01005118.1:2497998-2509591 GCA_013399855.1 Oxyruncus cristatus
ACTAAGTATTTGCTACAGTATTCTGTAGTTCCAAAAACATGATTCTATTTTTTTGTTGGTTTGGGCTGTAATGAACATCCTAATCATGGAAGAATCCTTATCATGGAAGGAGCCACAAAGTTCCTTATGATATGGATACTCTCTTTTTTTCTTCTTTTTCTACATATTTGAATAAGTTTTTCACTCTAACGTAAAAGAATTTGCAGTAACTTTGACTGTCACTGCACCAGATATACTAGTATCTTTCACACTGCTTAGGCAACATAATGACAAAAGATACAGAAACACACACACCCTTCTTTCTACCATTTCTTCATTTACATTTATGATTTTATTGCTCCCAAACTCAATAGTTTTAGATGTACAAAAAGTAGCTTGATATCTAGCTTGAAGCCTTTGAATTTTCCAATTTTCCATACCAACATTAGCCAGCTGTACTACCTCAATGGCATCACCTGAAGGTGAGTTTTACAAGTTAACAGAAGGAAACATGGGAGCTGCTCCCCGCAAGAAAACTTTGTATGATTCAGCTTGAGAATCAGAATGACATGTTGCTTCCCTGCAAAAACTAGCTTTTCACTTCCTGTTGTCATTAGTTTTGAAGACAATTTATTAGCTTTATGGTAGTTTTTCATTCAGGAGTTAAAGACTCATTACTTCTCAGTGTTTGTTTTGCTGAAATCTTCTCTCTTATGTAGCTTATCTTAGAGCTCTAAGACCTACTGTCACATGGGATACATAACCACAGTCCTACCACACTGAATACAATTGGATAAATTATCCAAGAGAAATTCTGGCCAGAGAATTTTGAAAGACAGGGTTTGTATCACTGTATTTGAGAGACACTGCTGTAATTTTTACTTTACAGCATATAATATTTGGCACTGAACAAAACAAAGCCCAATCCATCCAGGATCCTACCCCCTTACACTACACAGCACATGCTGCTTCACAAAAAGGCCAGAAAGCAGTTGCTATGCATACACTGTCTGTCAGTTTTATCATACTCACTAACATTCAGATACTGTGACTTAAAATCTGACATTGTCAGATTGTCTTCCTTGTAATAATTCTTCTTCGGCTCTGATGGTATAACTCAAGATATTGCTACTCATCGCAATCTCCAATTGATAATTGAAGTATGCCGCATTTTTGCCTTCAGCAGTATCCTGTGTCATTCTCATAATATAATTTCAAAACTGTATCCAAAATTTTTCATGAGTTTTGAAATGACCACCTCTCCATGGTCAGATCTATAAATCTACCATTATCTTTGTTCATATGCACTCAAATGGAGAAAGAGAACACCTGGCCTCTTGTAACAATAGCTTTATTTATTCTCTCTCTTAGATTGCTTCTGTATTTGCTCTGATTCATTTCAAAGGCAATGAATAAAATCTAAAGCCATCTGTCCCTGTATATTCGCTGGGTAGTTTCTTTTCCCTCCAGTGAAACTTTGATAGTCCCATAGTTACCACATTTTACATTTGCCAGTGTATTCCACTAGGCATTTTCTAAGCCTAGGTCTCTGCTCCCTGAAGTTCTGCTTCGAATACTTTAAAATAGTGTCCTAAGTAATTTTCTGTAAGAGTTTTTGATGCTTAAATTCCTCATCCTGTTAGCAGCTCTTTTGTAATCCTGCAAAACAAAAATTATAGTTTGATATTCTTGTTTTGCTTTCTTTTCACTGAATTTATTGAAGTCTCCTTGGCCATTAAAATTCTGTTATTGAGTGAATCTTCTGCTCTCTGCATTTTAAGCAGTCAGAATTAAGCATCAGTTTGCACTTTGTATCTGATTCTTTAGAAGAGAAATATAGTGGCACTTTTTTGCTAAAGATCAAAACCAAGCATTAGATCTAATTTGCAAAGGACAAGGGACAGCAAGAAAAAGATAAATTAGATGGATTATTAAATTTTATTAGCACCAGGCAGTAACTTGCAGTGTTCAATATTAACCAAATATAATCATTATACTAACTTGTATGCATGTAAAGTTGAGGGGAGTTAGAACAGTTTGAAAGAAATACCAGAAATTAAAGTCTACATTGATGTGTTTAACCCGAAGTCATCCAACATTTATTAACTAAAGAATTAAATATGTTGCTAGTCATTGAAATTTGCAATAGTTCAAAATGACATATAATAAAATATCTTGATCTGCAAATAAAGAATATTTCAGGCAGTCTCTGGCATACATTTCTGCAATTCTGTCATACATTTCTGTCTTCTACCAGGCAGACTTTGTCAGCATTTTCAGAGACATACACTCTCCTTTACCACAAGGCAAAAGATCTGCACATCCACTAAGACTTCTTTTTACTTTTCCTGCACATCCACTAAGACTTCTTTTTGTTTTTCCAGTTGTTTCTCTGCGTAAGAGCAGTGGATAACAATGGCTCTACCTTCTTTCAGCATTGAAAAAAGAATAAAAATCAATTGCTTATGGGGTACTACTATTTTTTCTTCGTTCAAGCTGTGTCATAGTCCATAAAGAAACAATCCGTCACTGCTATATATTTTCTTCACAGCTGTGACAATAAATTCCTAATTTTGTGCTCATCTTACCCCAGGTAGCTCCACTGACTTTGCTGGAGTTACTCCTGATTTTCACCACTGTCAGTGAAAGTTGAATCAAGCTGAAAGTTGAATCAAGAGATACAGTCTATGAAGTGTATCTCTGAATCACAAGGTATTTTAAAAGATTTGTTCCTCTTATTATATTAATTGAAAAACAATTCAGCTAGGACTTAATTTTCAGCCCTAAATGGTCGTTTTAATTCAGAAGGACAAGACATGCATGTACATTAGTCACGCATTGAAAAGCTTTCACATTTGTAGTGTTGGTATTAACTCACTGCTTACTGTGTTTTGTTTTGATTGATGGGAGCTGCTTTAAATTTCTTGTCCCACAAACTAGTGGCAGACCAAACCTAATCCTATGATGGAAAGATTACGCTACATAAAATATAAACAGGAATAAGGAAATTCACCATAAATATTTATGCCTTTGTACCTGCAGTTTTCTATTTTTATAAATCCATTATGTCTCACTAGAGTTCTTTCAAACATTATTTTCCTCTCAAATACCCTATTTGAAAATTCAAGTATATGTATGACTCAAAGCAAAGCCAAGCCAAATTCATAGATTTTCATTTATAGTAGAATAATTCATGTGGAAAAAGGAGAGGTAATAAGAAGATAGATACTTCTATTTAGATGAAACTAGAATTTTTGTGTTTTAAGAGGTAACATTGACCATCATCATATGAAGGTCAGTACTCACTTGCCAAATGTACTGTAAACCTCAATGGGCTGAAGAATGAGGAATCAATATATAAGGCCTTGTATTTTCATGATCATTTATCATAAATAATTAAATGCAAAACCGATGTAGAGTGTTTTAATTCAGACCAATAATATTTCACTTTCTGTTTGCACTCATTCTAATAGATATCATTACTATTCATGTCTAGGAGACTAAAACATAAATGAAGCATCATATGGAAAAGAGGCCTGTTCTCAGCCTGAGTTAGACAAGTCACACTAAGCCAAGGTGAAATTCTATGGAGTACTTCTGTTTGCAGATACAGGGCACAATAAAATTTAAAGCAGAGTTATGCGTGTGTAGAAATGCACGTGCACACTTACGTAAGCACACACCTACTCATGCACACATATGTACACATGTACTTTTTTAGTGGCAAGTGAAAGAGTCCGTGGGCTATGCCCTAAGTCTGTGAAACCAGCCCTCCCTCAGTGGGGATTCACTGACTTAATGTTAGCAAAACCTTCCAGCTCCTGGCACACTAGTCATGTCTGAAGGGAGCCTTGGGAACCATCCTTCAGAGGATAAACGCATAAACGCCTCTTTTGTTGCTTTTGATGACAGTTGTGAATTTAGTCCTCTTATGGAGTTATTCACAACCATTTTTAAGAGCTAAAGGATGGAGAAAGTTTATTGCTGTGGCCAGTACATATTTATTACTATAGATTTTTGAAATATAAGTATATAAATCTATCTTCTTTGTCAAAGACTCCCCATAAGCTCTCATATAAAGAACACAGGAAATGACAATGCTGAATTGAAATACTTATTTCAATTATTACCTAGAAAATAAGCTACTCCACCTTGCAATGAACACTGTACCAATACCGCTTACAGCCAGTAAGAGCTCAGTGTGCCCAAAACAGACTTGTGTTTAGACTGTAGGATGCTGGAGGAAAAGGTGTTAGCTCAGGGCCCAGAAATACCACCCAAAATATCTCACTGAGTTTTCCCAAGAGTGACTCTGAGTACCACTTGCTGGAAATACAAAAGGTAAATTTACCATTTATTCCAAGCTGGTACATGCATTTTCTTCTTCTGTCCAGGTTATAAAAATTCTGACACCTATGCAAAGAAAGTACCAAGATAGTGGCAAAAATATCTCTCGTTTACAGGAGTATTATTATCTAAAAGATAAGAATAAGTCAAAGAGAATAAGGGAGTAGGGATAATCACAGTGAATTAAAACATTAGCAATTGTAGATTTCATAGGATCTTTTGCAGGGGTTTTATTTTTGAGATTCATTTGTTGTTGTTTTTTTTTTTTTTTTTTGTAGGATCTTGTTAACCAAAGTTAATATAAGCAAAACAAGATTCAAAAATAATTGCTTGATAGTAAAAAAAAAGAAATTATAAGACTAATACTAAGAAAAAGGGATTTAAAGATAACAATATATACTTGGATTTTTGTTTTGTCCCCATATTTCTGAGCCACTGAAGTGTATGGGGTCACAAACATTGTTCTGCAATGCAGGATAGAAATCTCTTTCTTTATATTTCCTTTTCAGACAGCAAGGAGTGCTGAGAGCTTCACAAAACCACCTGGCTCTTTGAGCGAGAGCTTCAAGGAAGTAAACACTCATTATTGTTAGCTTTGCAATAAAGTCATGTGGTTTTGCAGTACAGGGTGAGATGAAGCGCTATGAAGTCAAGAAAAAACAGGTTTGACTACAGCAAGCTAAGATGAGAACTGACTGTTTAAGAGCTCAGAACTGCCTCCAAGGAGATCCACCTTGCCATGCCGTGTAACGCGTTGTGGCAAAAAAAAAGATAATTTTTTTTTTCTCATTTACAGCAATGTTTATGAAATTGTAATGTAACAGATTTTGTCACTGGACACTATATGGATCAGACACTAGTTTGCATTGTTTTTAACACCATAATCTGAAAGAAGCAAGGAAAAATAACCTGGAAAAAATACCTTACAGCATTAAACAGCTTTAAGACTTCAGGTCCCATTAAAAGGCCTCAGGTCCTATTCTTCATATTGGACAACCTGATTTCAGGAAGCCCTGTGTAAATCCATCTAATAGGATTTTTAGTTAAGTAGGTCAAATTTTATAACTTCAGTCTCTGCCAGAAAGTGGATTTTTCTTTACAAGTCAGATAACTTTTAGGCCTTCAGAAACTGTCTCTATACTACAAACGGAGCAGAGAACCAAAAGGAATTTAGTGGCTTGTACCAGGCTGCTCTTTCAGACATGTCAATTCATCATATTAAGGTATTAACAGTGAAACAGATGGAAGATGATCCTGGGGAACCAGGTGCCTCAAACTAGGCGACCCTTTCTGGCCAGGGCAAAGATGACATGTGGTACCTCACCTAAAAAGATGTTTTCTTTCTCTCACACGTCCCCATCAGGGCTTTAAGCAGCAGAGGGCAGCTCACTACCAATGAGCACTCTGTTGTCATCACAGTCAACGCAGTATATCCCCTTACTAATAAAAGCAGTGGCTATATGATGTGGTGAAAGGGAACGTGATGTGGGATATATACGCAACTCACATGCTGAGCGCAGTATAAGGCCAAGGCACAGCCATTGACAGGTGAATGGTAAAGTATTAGAGCATGTTCGCATTTCTATAAAGTTTTCTTTTTACCCCACTACCAGTAAAAGCTGTCTCAGAATTGCCACGCTGGTGTTTAGGGATGCCCTTGCAAACAGTTAGTATTGTCCTTCTTTCCGAACAGTAGATAGAAGATGTAGGCTGCAGAAATAGAAACAAAAAGCTGCAGAACTGTTGCCTCAAAGCCTTCATGCCCAGGGGAAAACCAAAAGCACTGCAGAGAGCTGGAGATAAGCAAAGGATGCTATCCATATATGAAATAAAGTTTATGATTGACATGTGTGACAGAAAAGAGACAGAAGAGAAGGGAGGGCAGAAGTTCAGAGTTTAGCAGGTTATATTTGTTCCCCAGAGCACTGGGAAAGTATGACACCCAGCCAAAGCAAGTCACCAGTAGCTGCAACAGGAATGAAAGGTGCTAAGAAAAAAGTGCCACAGCTGACTGGACCATGATCCGCTCCTTTGCTCCTGCTCTGCATCTCATCATGCAGCTTGTAGAGGTCTTTGGAGACTAAAGTCCAAGTTTTCCTACTGACACAAAAATGAAACACTTTTTTGAAACCTAAAAGGAATGCTTGTCAGCACTTCTTGAAGGTGTGGTACTAACCAAGCACAGCTATCCCAAAGCATCTTCCACTTTTGACAGTTCATCTTGATGCTTTAAGATCTTTGATTCTGCTTCCCAATGGAGTAAAAAGGATGAAACAAGATGAAAGAGAAACAAGTTAAGCTCACATTGCAGTGGAAAATTACTGCTGAAGATATATAGTAGGCATGTACATTGCAGATATTATCAGGTATGATTCAGGTGTAGTAGTTTCTTCCTCTTAGTTTGACCTCCACTCAAACCCTTCAGTTGTTTCAACTCCTCTGTTTGCAAGGCTGAAAATCAAAAGCTCCGCTCCAAAGCATGGATGTCCACAGAGGAGGCAGTGCCAGCTACGGCCCAAGGTGCTGCCCAGCACATGCACACACAGGGTGGAGCCCAGCCCAGGGCTCCCCTCCCAGGGTGGTGTGGGCCTGCGGCTGTGCTGCCCCACGTGTGACACCAAGGAGAAGCTGTGAGGACACGAACTGTGCTGCCCTTTCCCAGCTGCCTTCGCGGGCACAAGGGGAAGGCTGTGGCCACTCGCCAGGTTTGGCTGGAGTCCATCCACTTTGCACCAGCTGAGCAGCATGACATGGACTGTAAAATCTGGCCTAAATGTTTTTAAATGTTTAGAGCTGCAAAGGCAAAAGGGTAGCCTGAATAAAGGGTGTGGCCCACCCTGACACCCTTCTCAGCTCTGGGGGTATAAGAGATACTTATTATCCTAGACAGGACCTGAAAAATGACATCATACTGGAGGAATAGGACACAGGGGTTACTTTAGAGATGATTCAGATCTTGTTATTAATTCTCTCTACTTGGCAGAATGTTTAAAAACTGGCAAGGGAGCATTAGCATTGCTGGCAGAGCATCGTTACAGCTGCACAGGTAGAGAGAAGTCAGAAAGAAGCTCTTTCCAGCCTGATGAGGGGGGATAGGGAGAAAGAAAGAGTACTGGCCTCACATCCTAATGACAAAATCTTGTGACAAAAATCCAAAGTAGGTCGGTTAAAAAACAAACAAGTGTTCTATACTAGAAGATTGGCACAAGGTAACTGAAGCATGTCATATTTTGATATCTGGTCTTTCTACATAGCAGATGTCTTTTTTACAGGTCAGGCAGAGAGGGTGAACAATTGCTCCAGTGGCTAGAAAAATGCTGAAGAGAAAAAAACTGGAGAGCATCCAATGTGTAGTAAGTATTTCATAAGTGTACATGTAAGAAGGAGAGATAATCTTCTTCACAGTTTTTTTTGCAGGTGTTTAGCCTTTTTGGCATTGCCAGCAATATTTTGTAGCTACACAGCAAACATGCAGAATGAAATTCCTTTCCACACTTGCAAAAAATAATTACCCCTTATGTGACTTACAGCTGCTCCAGTCATTCATTGCTGATGTCCTCCTTCTCCAAATCAACACTATGAAAGTATTGCTGCTTCTGGAATTTACTAAGAAAACTGCGTAACCTCCAAGTTGCCTCTTTAAGAGAGCGACCAGGGTGCTACATTTGCTTCCTTTAAAAGCTAAGGAAGATACTTTCCTATGAACACAAACAGAAAAATCTTGGAGGAAATAGTATGTGGTGTTTTCATGCTAAGGTGATAGGCACAGTTTAAAAAGCCCGAAAAAGACAAGAATCAGTGCACAAGAAAAATTAAAACACTCCTTTGCTCCCTGACAAATTTTACTCCTGCAAAAGATTTTGTTTCCCTTTTGATATGCAGAGAGGTGTGAGGACATCTGCAAGGACAAGGTCAAAGCCACTGGAAGCCAATGTTTTCTCACTGTAGGTGAGGTGAACCCCTTCCTGGAATAACTGAAGTAGCTCAGGTCAGTATCCACCTTTGAGTTAACCAATTCCCTGTGTAATAGCTTGAAAGTAGTTCCACAAAGATACCAACCACTGAAAAAAAGGGTATCTGAGCTCCTACTGCGGACAAAGTTGATATTAGACCTGCCCCAGTAATAAGACTTCCTGTGAGGACACATGGATTCATAAATTGTGAATGAGCACAGAGTATAGGATCTGTCCTGTGGAACAGAAAAACTATATAATGTTAGACATTTAGACACAGTGGCCCAATTTCCTGGCAGTGCAGGATGCAGTCAGTAGGTTATGCTGAGCTGCTCTATCTAAGGATCTGAGCCCACATTTCCTTACACATGAAAATGTTTCTCGCATCTCTGATGAATCCATTAACTGCACTTTCTGTTATCCAGGTTTCCACATTTACTAGAACCATTTTATCTTCAAAAGAAATTTAAATATTTTTAGAAATATTGTAACCTTTTTTAGCCAGCTTGGATTTGATGTGAACTGTGTTTTTTAATAAAACCATATACTTTACGCTAAAATAAATAATAAAATGGCTGAGAAATACTCTGTATTTCACATATTTTGGTTACATTAGGCCAGTAATCCTGAAAATGGAATGGACGCTTCATACCAGTAATATTTTCTAGTGATCTCTAACCTCATTGGGCATTCTCAGTACACCCAGAAGAGTAGTGTAAATAAAATACACTGTTTTCTGATGAGCTTTGATGAGCAGATGTTCAGGGTTTTTGTTGATTCATGTCTGGGATGTTTTTAAAACTTTTCTGCTTGTGTTCCATTTCCTGTTGAGGGAATTCAGAATGACCCAGATGAAAAGAGACAATTGTGACTGTGTCTGCCTGGATGTCGCCCAGGCCAGCAGCTGTGTGGTGGCCACCGCAACGTGCCTGACTTGTGGGAGAAGAAATTATGTAATTTGGCATTTAGGCTACTTGTGAATTCATCTTTCGGTACAGACAAAATACTGCACCTCTATGTATCTCCTATTATCACTCATCTGGTAGCCTGGAAGTGCATTTCAGGATACAAGATAATGCACTTGGTGAACCTCTCTTTTTGCTGCTTGGTGATTCATGCATGTGAAGTCCAAAGACATTTTTAGCAGCAATAAAGTAAGTAAACCAAAACTGCAATTCTTTCCCCTTCTAAAACAATTTAAAGTTAAAAAAACCTCCAATCAATATCTGGTTGTCGGGGGTTTTTTTCATTTTTATGTCTTTCATGTCATTCAAACTGGAGCACTGATGCATTAAAAGGTATTGATAGTTACTTGTTCATCCTGGAGACAAAACTGCTTTTTTTTTTTTCTCTATGACAGACACAGACATAGACTAGTTTTAAGTCTTATTACATAGGTGTTTTTTAAATTTTCAAGCTAAAAATCTTGATCTGTGATAACTGTGAGACAAAAACAGGCGGCAGTGGGATGCTCCCAGATTTTCAAATAATGTATAAGAACTGAAAATGAATCAAGCTTACTGTAATGTACTGACAGAAACAGGGAAATGTGGCAAAGGGAGCAGAAGAAATTGTGGAGAAAAGCTGATGCTAAGTGATCAAGGAGGAAAAGAAGAATCAAGCAAATAAATCTAGGCAAATATGTAAAAGCAGGAATGCAGAGGTAGATCCAGAGGTGATTCACAAGATAACGCAGTTGAAAATAGTTAAACTTCCCTGCAGCAGTGGAAGTGTGAGCAACAAAATAGCTGAGTTGTTTCAGAAGGCCCTACCAAACAGAGTTTCAGGAGCAATAGAAGTTAAAGTTGCTGCAGTTCTATACACAGCCCGTGATGTAGACATGGGATTCAGAACCCATAAGTGGATATTCTGAGGAGAAAGGAAGTTTCTCTTCTCACAAGGGGAAATGAACCAGATCATGAAGGAGAAGGATGCGTCAAGTGGGGGGTTTTGGGGGATGTTTCACAGGATAATAGAAGTCCTGTGCGGAAAGGCACACTGTGAACGTCACCCTTGGCTTTGGAACAGAGATTTTCATTCTGCCTCAAGATCAAGAGCATGTAGTTGCATTAGGAAATACCTGGCAGAACACTTTGCTTATTTAAGCAGAATTTGGATGTGAAATCAATTTAGCACAAGGCACAAATAAAAAGATATATACAATGACTTGCTGGTGTTTTAAAACATTTTTTAAGAAAAACTTCAGAAGAAGGATATTCTTTTCTCAGTAAAAGATAGAATTAGCTGGGACATTTTCCCTCAAACTATTTCTTTCAAAATTAAAAATCAAAATGCTTTCCATGGAAAAAGTCTAGTTTAGATGAGTTTCTTGTTTTGAACAGCTTTGAAACAAAGTAACGGATACGTTGAGACATACTAGTTGAAGATTGTAAAAGCAGCTTGGTTTTAATATAATGCTTAATGAGAATGAAAATATAAATTAAAAAGAATCCATAATCTAAAATTACTACTAAAAGATTTTTCAGTGGTATGATCTGAACTTGTCGGACAAGATTTTTGATATTTAAATGACTTCAGCTGTTCTGCATCCAGAAAAAGCTAGGAGATATAACTATTTTTAGACATACATATATATATATACATATATGTATACATATAAACAAAATGATAAAAAGCCATCCACACCCTCAATACAAACAAAAGGAGATTCCCCCACAAAGATAATGTAAAGGTCTGTGATTGGGACAGTCATTTGTGTTTAAGGGTAAGGTTCATGACCTGTGTTGTACTCTAAATGCAAACTCTGTTTAAAAGGTAATTTTGGCAAAGCAGCCTTATTTCATTACCAACAGTTAAATGTTCTTAAGAGTACTTTGAATAATTTAGACCTATTCGAAACTATCCTTACCCTATTACATAAAGGACAGTACTTTGTCTTTTACAGGAAGGATATATTTGAATACAGAGATATCATAATACCTTCCTTTTACAAAGTAACTAACAAAGCAAACTGCTTCCTTTCCACTTGATTTAATTCATATATATAAAATCATTTTATAACAAGCATCTGCAAACACATTTCTCTGGTATGAGGGAGTTCTTTGAAATGTTGATAATTATGTATTTAAGACTTGTTTATTATGAGTATATACACTTAAAATTTTTTATTTAGTTTTCTTATTCTGAACTCTGTACAGAGGAGAATTGGCTCCAATACCTTTTATGAAATAGAAATACCTACATAGGATCTTCCAAAGCTAACTGTCCCATGCTGATTTGACTCTCCCTTAGGGGAGGGATGATCTAGGATACAAGTCCTTATTCCCAGGACAGTTTCTTTTTTTTTTTTTTTT
>VXAY01005118.1:2509630-2593912 GCA_013399855.1 Oxyruncus cristatus
CCCAGTGCTGGATTAACATAAAATGCACATTTGTTATAGGGACCTAGACTAGCAGCCAGTTTTGCATTCACAAGCCTTCTCTTTGGTGACACTTTCATCCTTTATGCACAGATCTTGAAAACTACATTAAATGTTATGCTTGCCATTTGCAGCACAAGTCACACTGGAACAAAATGTATGTCCCTTGTCCAAAGAAAAACTTCCTGCTGCATCCAGGTGTGCATTAATATTAAACCCCACCAAAGTAGTAGTACAAAAGAGGGATTTTGAGACCTTAGGATTAAAGGACCCTTTGGTAACGTTCTTTCCAATTTCAAAATTCTAAATACCTCAAACATGCATTGCAATTTTGGTAACAGAAGCAGCTGTTAATGCTATTATCTGTAAATACTAGTGCAGGAAATTCCCTGTACAGAGGCAGAAATAGCAGCTGTAGTACTGTGATAAGCAGTCGATCATTTTAAAAGGATCTCTATACTTCAACCACTCCTTTTGGAATTGACCAAACACAAATCATTTGTAGAAATATGTATGCAAATAGGATTCAGCTGTAATTTACAAGGGAAACACCTAAAATACATTGCACTTACAGGCAAAATGCATCTCAGAATAGTGAATATCTGAATTAATTGGAATATGCATTCTTTACAGAAGCAGAAAATGTAGCCCTAAAATGATAGATAGCACAGATGATAGCATGACAGTTCACTCAACTGAATTAAGAATGTGCAACTCTAGAAATGTCTTTGAACATAAACACAGATTTATTCTAATGCAGAATTACCCTGACTTCATGCTCCAGCTCTTGAGAATAAGTCACACTACATAAGGGATAAATGTCTCACAAAATATGCCAAGGAGGGATCATGAAGGATCAAATTAGTCTTATACATTTTGATTCTTTTTTAAACAATAAGTGCATAAATAATAGAATAATAGGTCTTGATATTTGTAAGTCTATATTTTGTTTATTTTTGTTTTTAAAAAGCCTTCTTTATAGTAGGAACATTCATCTACACATTGATAATGCTCTCAAAAGACAAGCTAATTTTTCTAACTAAAAATGCATTTAAAAACAAATTGGCACAAGTATTTGTTTTACATTCAGTATTAAACTGGCACTATGTCTGGTCTCTGGCAGCATTGACTATACTCCCCTTTGTTTGCTACCACTCTGTGCTCCAGCACTGAAGCCAACACCTGTGGCCATATAAAAGGCTATGTACAGCAGCTGCAGGACTCGGATGTCCATACTGAAAGAAATTTCTAAAGCATAAGCATTTGGATGTGTGGCTGGCTTCCTTGTCTGAGCCTTTTCAAGGCCTTCTTTGAAGGTCCACGCTGCTGGATGTTGTATCTATCAAATGTCTGCAGTGTTATTACTGACCAGTGAGTAGTGGTGACATAGAAAGCCTCAGACTTAGGAAAGATGCTCTTGGTTATGCTGATGTAAGGCTGCCACAGTCCCTTCACTGAAAATAGCTTTTAGAAGGTTTGTCAATCACGATACCACTGATATAGATATATGTAAGGAAGGACAGAGTCTACCCTAAAGATGAATATGAAAGCTAAATATCAGTGAATCACCACACAAATTTCTGCTTAATAATTTGTTCTCTGGAAGTAACTTGTTTAATTCACGGAAAAGATGAGTACAAGTCCATTTAGTATGCATATAAGTTGCCTCCTCTTATTTGGGATCAAATAATAGTAAAATCCATTTCTAAAGCATACAGTTCCTAACACAAAGCATTCAGACCTTTCATTATGGCTCATCTGTACGCGGCAAGCAACTAAAATAGCTACTCATTACATACTCAATGTGTACTCACATACTCAGGTACAGCACACAGAAATGTGCTCAGAGTTGCTTTTTGTATCTCATAAAGCAACTGAACTTAACTTTGCTATGTAGACAATCTAGAGGAAAAATGCCAATACAGAAGCTTTTTTTCAGAAAAAAATGGTACAAAGTTACTTCCTTTCTAAACAGCAGTATAATGTCCTTGTATGGTAAAGTTCTTAAATAAATGGGAAGAGATATTCAGAATTACAGACCACACTGCCCTGCTCTCAAGTAAATACAGCTAAAAAACAGCTAAAAATATGTTTCCACTTAAAGGAACGTGCTACATATTCAGTAACAACAAATTATTTGTACCAGGTTCTGTAAATGCAATTCTCTGATATTATTAGAACAAGCCACTGAAAGTAGTAATTTTATTTACATTAGGATGTTGGAATATAAAAGCATTTAGAAGTTAAAAGCATAGTCTTGAGTTACCCATGTGCAAAACTGAGATAAATGCTACTAAGAAAAGAATTTAGCTCTAAGGATTCCAAAACACTGTCACAAACAAATCATTAAAAGGGCGAAGCTGATTCACTGTCATGGCAACTCAAAAAGCAATATTTAAAATATCATGAGTCTCTTGTCTTCTCCATGGCATCCACTAACTCAGAGTAAAGGAAAGCAAATTCTTCAGATCAGGAATTTAATGAGCAGCAATTTATTTAAGGTTTTCTGATTTATGTATTTCTGTGACATTCACGTCTTAGGCTGCACTCCATATTCTGAGTGTTTAGCTAGATGACCAAACACACAGAAAAGTTCTGATGCAGCTTTGTTTGATCCACATCTTACATGGAATATCAAAGTCAGGGGACTCATCTGTATACTTGATGATTAGCTTTTGATTTCAAAACACATATTTTCTGTTAATTTCAACCTTGATCTAATGTTCAGTCATTTCAATCAAGAAGAAGAGCACTTTTACTTAATAAAGCAATCCAAAAGTTCTTGGAAGATTTTTCACATATAGCGAATTAAATGATGACCCTGCTGGTTTACCATTACTGCTTCTCTTTGGTGGTAAGAAAAGGGGAAGGTGGAAAGTCACAGTATCATTATTGATGCTGATGTCAGGATTCAGCCGTATTTTAGTTTCACGTGTGCATTTACTACCTATATTTTCAAGCTGCTACCACCCGCTGAGAAGATGAGGACAAGCTGGCATGTTGCTGGCATGGTATAATTATTAATGATCTAACACTGGCAAAACAAAATCTGCTTCAAACCAATTACTGATGAATAAGGCACATTATTTCATTAAAAACATGGAATTTACTGTTATGGAATACAGACAGCAGCAGATCATATGTCAGAATTAGTACAGTTCTCTAAACTCACTGATATTTGATAAAACTTTTTTTTTCTCTATGTTTTGTGTATCAGTTCAGATTGGCCTGTGCAAAATTACAATATGACTTTGGTAAATAACAAACACAGTGGTAATGGGAACCTAATATGTATGACATGATTCACTGCCCATGTAGAGTGTTTGTTGAAGACAAACAGCTTTTTTATCAAATCTAGTGAGTATTTTTTCTTGTTTACATACAACATAAGTGTCGTCCTATTCCTGGGAGGTATCTGGGCTACCGTAGCTCCAAATCAGTTTGACGATGGGACTTAATGGATCTACTCTGAAATAGGTTAACAGCTGATATAGTGAAAAAACACGATTTTGACCTCCAGGATTGTAAAGACACAAAATATGGAAAAGTTCAAACTTACAGACCAGATGTTACAGAAGTCTAATAAACACTATGACATCAGGTATTGGATGCAGTTTGTTTTCTGGAACACAAAATATCAATATTTCTGCAATGTCATGACAGCACTGATCTTTATTTCATAAAGGTTTGGGACACAACTGCATGATGCAGGTAAGAACCTTTCATTTTTAGTGGGCACAGTCATGAACTTATGTTTCTCTTTTATTGTCTGACATTTTGCCAAAGGTCAGCAGGATTAAAAAATCCTTATTGTGGGAATCCTTCCAAATTCTTCCCGGTGATTGTAATGAAAAAGGAGACCAAGACCAACTGGATGACTGCGACTGAACAAAGTCAGATTCCCAACACAATCTTTATAATCCAGCACATAGCTTGTTTCTCAGGCTCACCTGAAACACCCTGTGACATTCTAGCAGTTTAAGGCAAGAGTGATGCAAGTTTGGGCTTAACACTGCTATGCAGAAAACAATAACTAAAGAGCACATTTTTTTCAGTGTAGTGTTGTAAGTTCACCTGCAGTTTGCTTTTTATTAGAAACACTTGGTCCTTGTAACTTATTTCACAAATAAGAGGCTTGAATTAGCATTTTTATGCAGATAAATGTGTAGGTTATATATTTATATCACTACTGGCTTTAGTAAGATTAGTTCTTTCAACTGAGGTATTGCAATAACTTTACAACTTGCTATTTTACTACCACTTTTTTCATTATTGAGACATTGACAAAATTGTTCAGGAGTGCAGTAAAAATGTCAAGCAAAGCCTGATGGAGGGCCAATTCTTTCACTGTCTAAATGCTCAGCTAATGGTAACTTAACTTACTGAGTACCATATTACAATTACAGTCCTTCAACCTGATTTTACAGTGTTTATACCTAGATCACTTAGAATGTTTTTGATCTGAGTTTTGAATAATAGAACCTACTAAATGTTTTACAAAGGCTATATAATTGAATAGCAATAATATATTATTGAAAGTCGCTCTATAGTAGAAAACTACCTTTTCTGCTTCCCAACTGCTGTAAAGAAGCCAGTCCCAATATCCCAGAGAAATCATGAAAAATACATGAATATAAATCCTGAGAGGATGGACATAAGAGATCATCTGAGGTGGATGCAGAAAAGCAGATTGCCACTGTAGATATTTACTAACCTCTTCTTTAAAAACTCTATTGGTAACAATCTTACTCTATTGCTAAGAGTATCATCAGCTTATTCAAACCTTATTGAAACGTTTTTTTCCCAATAACACTTTAAATATGCCTACCTAATTCTACTTCATGCCTTGATCTCAGTGGGTACAAAGAATTGATCTTTTTCCTTAATTGTCCCAGAATTAAAAAACAAACAAACAAACAAAAACTCCCAAACACTCAATTTGTAAAGCTTTTTCTTACAGGTCATGTTTGGGTTTTTTAAAAAATGTTTTTCCTCTCCTCTGGATCCTTGAAACTTGTATCTGTATGTGGTGGTCAGTGACCACAGTGCCATTCCAGCAATGGATATCTGATCCTTGTGCCATGCTTATACCAAAGGCCACTGATATAACTGCTAACAGTACCTGGTGTTTTCAAAGGGCAAGTAAAAAGTGGTGGGACACACTGCTGTCATCAAGATGTCCTCTATGCGCCTTATCCACTTGATCACCTTCCATTTATTCAGCTTACTGAAAATTTTTGATGTTTTCTTTTGCAGTGAAAATCTCAATATGTGACACAGCAGCATAGCCAGCAATATGAGGAGAGGGCACTATTCAGCTTTCATTTCTCACATGAACATTCTTTTTCTAAATTTCAAAG
Organism: Oxyruncus cristatus; assembly: GCA_013399855.1. NCBI lineage: Eukaryota > Metazoa > Chordata > Aves > Passeriformes > Cotingidae > Oxyruncus > Oxyruncus cristatus. The sequence continues at coordinate 2,515,009 of VXAY01005118.1, forward strand.
TAACAGTTACTTTATTGGAAACAGTATGGCTTTCTGTACCTACATTACTCTTATAGACCACCACAACTCCTGAAACATTTCCCATGATACTAGTGCTAAGAGAGTTATTCTGCACTTTGTGTTTGTACCTTTGATTCTTTGCTAGTAAGTTTATCCTTTATACCACCTTCATCACATTTCACCTTCTTGATCTATCTATTTAGCAGGATCACTTTGAACCCTGAACCAGTCTTGTATCATACCTTGGCCAGGCTGGGTAGCCACCCAAGCCATTCTCAGTGCTGTCATGCAAATTCAAAGACAAATCCCTTGCACCTAACCTGAGACCTGCTCTTACTTTTAAAATGTGTAATTAGTACAAAATTCGGGGTTATGGTTTCTGCTTTTCAAACGCTATAGTTGAACGTCTCTTTTCTATTTTTTTTCTTTCTCTGAGAATGTCAGGCCTAAGGCAATATCACTGGAGACTCTAATCATGGATACACCAAACCTAATGCTTACTGCTGGGCCAGCTACTCTGCCAAATGAGAAAATTAGATTAGCCTGATAAACTGATTATAAATAAACAACTCCATAATAACCCTCAAAATAAGAGGGAGAGCTTTAAATTTCCTGCACCATTTTTTGCCTTCTACAGTTTCCTGTTCTCACCTATCCTCCACAATTCCTTAGAGACAAAAGCCTAGAGATTGTTACACTATGTACTGTAAGATTAATTCCAACAGGCCACCAGGACTTGTATAACCCTTCTGCCAGGTTTAGATTGTCATAGAACAGTTTCAACTTTAAATGAGTTGCTATAAAAACACTATCCAGAAATGTGGGAAAATTAAATTTACCTTTTGCACAGTAGGTGAATTTTTCTCACCTGCAACCATGACTGAGTTGGCTTTATGAACATGTACTTACAACAAGCAACAGAAAAAAAAACGCATTAACAAGGCACATAAACAAGGTCACACATGATGCCTAATTTCTAGAGAATATAACTATTTTACAGTCCTTGCCTCTAGGGAACCAACTGCTAGGCCAGCTGGTAGCTCTACCCTTTGTGCTACCACTCTTTATCACAGTCAGGGACTAAAAACCCTTGCTGGGAAACACAGTTGAGTTCAAATGGATGCTGAAATCTTGTGAAAACAGTTTCCAGCTTGCTGGCTGCCATCCTCCCTGGTCTCCCATGTGTCCCATGCTGCTCTACAGCCCCTCTGCCACTCCACCCCAGGACCCCCTAGTTCTGGATAATCTCTGCAGTTTTACTAGCAACTTCAGCAATTCCAGGTCTCAGTAAAGCTGCACACAGTGTGGAAAACTAACACTGACCTCTTGTAGGCTTGATTCTTGCACCTCTGAATTCTACATTTCATATTGGCAATACTAGGCTAATGTTTGGACTTGATGACCTTAAGGGTCTTTTTCAACCTCAATGATTCTAGGATTTAATTCTTTAACAGTTTCTCACACCTCATACAAACTTGTTCACCCCTCTTTTGTGGTTTCAGGGTCCAATTTTTATTTCCTGGTGTCAGAAAATGTTGTTGTCAACTATCAAAATCACGCGGTAGGCACACTTGTGCTAGGTCAAAAATCCCATGGATTTGTAGATACACAACTATGCTTCTTTTTAAATTAAATACCTCTCAAACACAATAAAGCAACATATATAAACTGAATGTTCTTCTGGTGTACTCATTTGTTTCTTTCACTTAATTCCCTTTAGAGGTCACATCAAATATTAACTGAACACTTCTCCCCTGCTGGACTTCCCTTTCCTCGGGGTATCTCAAGGAGGCATAGTTTTCATTTCAGCCCTTTCTTACTATGCTTTGCATAACCTGGTGTTCCTCAGTGTGCTTTTTCCCTGTTCTGTCTGTGTTCCTGGCACTTTGCTGTTAATATTAATTGTATTAAGCACCAGCCCATAATTAAACCTTTTTATGGAAGGAGGGCAAGAGAAAGAGGAATGTATTGAAACAAAAGGATCCTTCAGGCTTTAGTCTTCTGTGTCACTCTCTCCTTGCTCTCTTTCCCCTGTTAAATAATGAGCTGAATTTTCTTTCATCCTTCTCTTAGGTCTAATGCCTTTTGAAAAACCTCTTCTGCTTTTCTGTAATGTCCCCTGCTAGATCCAATTAATTTTGTATTTTTGCCATTCTTCCTAGTATCTTCATCCTGTCACAGGACAGTGATTTTCCAGACTGTGATTTTGGCAGAACATCAGAAAGGAAGACTTAACATAATAGCTGAAATCACCACCTCATCAGAGTTTGTGAGGTCCAAGACTACTACATGGTCTAAATTCAAGTGCAGTACATGGGAACAACTTGGAGACATGTGACAAAAGTGCATTCCTGACCTGAAATGAAATGTTAACATAGATGCTCCCAGTGGCAAAGAGTTGAATGGAATGATACAGCAGAGAAGCCCACCTCAATAATAGGACTTAATTCTTCAATCCCTAAGACCAAGCAGCAACTGTCGTATGCAACCAAACCAAGAAACAAGGGAGGATGGAAAAGCTCCAGGAAAGTAGGTCTGAAAACAACGTGCCCACCACTGCTGATGAAGGCTTGCCTAAGTTAATTTCATCATACTGCCTTCTGCCAAGGATTTCTGCCTTTTACAGTACTGATAGCTGCTAAACACTGCCTTCTTCACAGGAACCTACTGTGTTGGGTTGGAATCTATGCATATTGCTTACCTTCCCCCATAAGAGCTTATTCACAGCTTCCCAGTTAAGCTGCAAAGGTAACCCACAGGCCCAGGAACAAAACCAGAAGGCTGAGGGGATTCACCTTCCTTCAGTATGCTTTGAGGGGGCTGCTCAGAGAGACCGGGAAACTGTCATGTGGCATGTAAAGGAAGGATCTCTAGTAAAAATGTGGACAAGGTAATTTCTGGTCTCACTGACAGAGATCAACATTAATGATTTTTTTTTCTTTTTCTAGTTACTCTGAGAGTAAGAGATGATGCTTACTTTTTCTCTTATCATATCTCAAGTCCACATTAAAATTTCTCCCATGTAAAGGTAGTGAAACTTTATTCAGCAATTATGTGTCTTTATATTAATCTTAATACCAAAAGATGCATTGAATCTTATTTTCTCCTGCATTAAACTGCATCACAAGACCTATTTAGAATTTGAGAGACTATCCAATGTAGCACCCTGTGGGATGATGGATAGAGTTAAACCTAGAAGGGATTCAGAATTTTAAGGTAAAAAGCAGCTGCAGCTCCTGGACGGACTGAGGTCGACATGCACCCGAGTACAACGATAAAACATCTGCTCACAGAAACAGAACAGAGTGTGGAATGAAGTGGAGGCTACGTGACCCCCTCCATTCTAACCCCAACAGAATGGGAGAACACTGTGGTACTGAGACCACACAGTAACTGTCTGATAAGGGAGAATCAAGATGTTCTGCTGCTGAAAGCAACAACCATATCAAACCCCCTCCTCAGGGGTCAAACCACGACGATATCCAACCCCTCCATTAGGTACACCAATCAGAAATAAAAGGGATTTATGACTAGAGACACTCAAACTCCACCCAAGCACAAAGAAAATAGTATAAAAGTAAGTTGGAGACAGGGGGAAAGTGGGAGAAGACTTCCACCAAAACTGCTGGGATCAGTCGACAGGCTGAGTCCAACTTCTCCCCGCCCAGGCGGACGCCCTGGGTGAGAAATAAGCTCTATGCAAGTTAAATGCTGCTTTTAGGAGTAGAGCTTTTGCTTGTGCTTACCCCATAGCATATGAGTAGATTGCTTTGTATCAGAACTTGTGCTTGCTTAATAAATATAGCAGTAGATTGCTTTAAAAATTATTTTTGCAGTAGACACTATCACTGACAACCTTCGAACCTTATCAACCTGTCACAATTTGTATTAATAAAAAGTGTTATTCCGTAAACTGTTCTTTGCAGTTGCCAGCAGTGGAAAATACCAGTTGCAGGACTCGCTGAGGGGTCTTGGGTCTGTTGAGTCCCCCTTACACGGGAGGTTGAGGTACGCTCCGATCTTGTGAATCTGTTGACAAAGGGTCTCATTACAAGATGCTGTTGGGCACCAGGGTCTAGACTCTCCCGAGGATACTGACAGACAAAAATCTAAATTCCCACTTTTTACATGACACACTCCCTGCATCCAAGGTGGCAAATGTCATCTCTTTATCAAAGACATGCTGCTGAGTTCAGAGCTGCTGAGTTCAGTGCCATAAGAATCATTTACTAACAATGCTGCTATAGATTGTGCTTTGAAATTGTCCATGGTGTGATATCGCATGTTTAAAAATGATGTCTCAATCTACTTACATGTGTGAATTTGGATGAGAAAGGTGACTGCAGGTTGTGCATTCCTTCTCTTAACAATTTCCTAAACTTGGAGGACCACATCTGTAATTATGTGCTTGTTTTCTTTTTACTTGTAACTATATCTTGAGTAGAAATACTTTTAAATTTCACTACATTTTTCTCTTTCCAGTTATCTAATCCCAGAACTTCCTTTACGGGTACAGAGAGAATTAAAAAAAATAGTTTAAAAACAAAACCCAAACAATTATGGAACAATACAAATTCTTTCCTTCCGTATTAATTTTTTTTAAAATTCAGATATTTAGGCATATTATTTTATCAAGATAAAAACTCGCTAAAATTTAGTGCTTGTAGATATGAGAAAATTGACTTCTATAGCCGTACTCAAAGAATTAAACAGATTCAGTTAGGTCAATGTAATTCCCTCTTTCTACTGCAGAGTAATTATACTGGAATAAAGCCACTTTAATTCCAGAATATACTGTCCACATGGGAAACTACATTGAAACAGCTGTAGTGAAATAATTATTTGACTACAACCATGCCGCTTGCTTCCCCCCTGAAAGCGAGTGATCAACATAAAAATCTTGCCTCTTTCGCAGAAGCTCAGCTATGTTGGCTCAATCCTATTCCATAAACAAAGGCAGAAGGCTTTGCCAGCAGAATGAACATACAACTTGGAGGACAGATTTTACTTTTCAATTCCTCACTGAGTGCAGTAACAGGTACAGTAACACACTTGTAGTTTTTTACCACTTAACCAGTTTTGAGGTGCTTTGGGATGTGGAATGGAGACTGTGGATAGAAAGTGTATGCTTTTCTGTAATGAACTATGTATTTTATAAAAGTGTAGTCCAGCACAGAGAGAACTCCAGATGAAAGGAGTAGAAGATAGGCTGCTGCAGCACTCTCTCCCTCTGCTGGCCTGTGGATTTCTCATGCCTGGCAGGTATTGCCTCTTGCCCCCACTACTCTGTCAGAGCCTGAGGGTAGACCCTTTCTGTACCTTGACCTTCCAAAGTCTGCAAGTCTCACAGGCTCACTTGCATCTCAGCTTACACCAGTGCAGATGCAGAGAAGTGGTTGTTCCTCTCTGTTTCTTTGTACTGCTGTCACTTACAAAGCGAGTTGAAGTGTAAAATTCTGCTTATTGAACTGTGCCTTTGTTTCACTAACATTAGTTAAGAGGTTTTAGTATTCTAGACTTAAAGCACAGGCTTTGGCTGCTCGATTACATACTCTGTACATGCAATATCTAATTTTTGCAGACGAAGGAATTCTAGCTTCAGCCACACAGCTACACAGTCAGAGGTGTCTCACCTCAAAGGCCCCTTAAAATTTGACTCCCCAAGTTGTCAATGGGACATAAAAACTCACAGCTCTTGCAAAAGTCATTTGAACAATAAAGATAAGAAAGATGGGTCACAACTTACCTCGATCTGTGTCATACAGAAAAACAAAGCGGTTCCATTCATAATGATCCAGCAAGCTCAGGAGGGCTCCCCGCAGGGACGGCCGCAGCTGCAGCACGAACTGACTCTCACCCTCTGTGGGGAAACTCGGCGTGATGAGGGAGATGTGCAAGGCGCTGCAGAATGAGGTCAAGGTATGTACTGATCTCTTATCATATAGTCCAAAAATGGCAAAAACTCCTCTAGAATACTGGGAGCAAACTGAAAGAAATGAAAAAACCAAAAACACAAGAGTTTAAGTCGTGACAGAATATGTTAATGTGTACTTATACATCCCAACATCCCCAAAATTTTTATTTGGAGACTTCCAGTTCTGCCTGTATAGGTAAATTCAATTTTCACACATGTTTTGTTCTGGAAACCAATAAATTAATAGCTAAGTAACATTTTGTGACCTTTGGGTCCCATTCGTAGAATGTTACAGTATTTAGAGGTTTTGTTCTAAAATAAAATATAAAATAAAAAAGATGTATTTTTGCATTCAACATATGCTGTTTTAACCATAGCTCTGCGTATTATCAGACATTAAGCATTTCCAGTGGCTTAAGCTGAAAAGTGTTCACATTGTAAAATATGAAAATTATAAAAAAAATGTTACTGACCTTGTAAGTGAAATTTGGACATTTTGAATTGTAACCTTTGCTCCCTTTTAAAAAGGAAGCCCTTGTGGTACATTAAAACTTCTACAGACATTGAGTAAAAACCTAGTTCATGAATAAGCTCCTTGACTTTAGGAGAGCAGCTGAAGTAAAATATAGTAAGTCAGTGTGATCAGAATTTTGCCCCAAACCTTTTATTTCTGCTCTGTGTTAATCTCAAAACCAGAAAACAATTGACCTGAATATATATTCAGAGTTCTGATTTGCTCTTGGAGTCATTTAAAACATGGAGAAAGACTTTTATTGATCTCATCAGACTGGATAAGGGCCTTAGTGATCTGTGCACATAAAAGCAGGCATAAAATACTGCCTTTCTAATTCATAAAGGGTCTAATGAAAAACATCCCACTTTTTTGGAAGCACAAAAAAAGTTATTAAAAACTGTGTGATCATTAACAGTGTTACCTATTCCAGAATCACAGAAAATGGAGAAAGGAACAATCCATCTCGGGATCACTGTATCCATTTTCTCTTAAGTATGTATTTCCTACGCTCTCCTGTTCCAGATCCTCTCTTCTCACAATGTATTCTTTCACATAACTTAACCGTGAGAAAACTTAAGACACACCCTTTTAACTAGCTGATGGCCTCCTCTCTTCTAGCCTGGAGGTCACAGTCATCCTGCAAGTGCAGCACAGTGAGGGCACGGTGCACACTGTTAGCAAATTGAAATCAGTTCAGCTTTAATTCTTTCATTTTACATTTACTGCATAAAGAGTTAAAAATACAATTGGTGCATTTCTCTCCTAAGATTTGGGTGATTTACCCAGTTCTGATGCAAGAACTGGAGCAAGTGGATGAGGGCAGATTTGGGATTTTATGTTCTGCTCCACTGTTATGGTCCCCATTCTAAGGATTTTCACATCCAGATTATATATAAATAAAGCTTTTTCAAAAGCTTTCCTTTCCCTAAGTTCACCTTTAATATATTGATACACACCTCTTACAAACCCTCCCAGTATTTTCTTTGCTGGACCACACAACACACATTCCCTTAGATCCACCAAATGACTGGCTTGCCATTCCACTAATCATCTCAGGAAGCATTGTTCTGTGCTTTCCCAGCTTCATCTCATCTTGCTTGAACACAGATGACCGACATGACGGGAGTTTCAGTTGAAGGTTTTCTGCTTCTTTTTACATTACTTCCCCAACTCTACCATATTTCTGCTGACCTATCCTAGTAGGACACTGCGTTTTGCTAAATCTGCACCTCGGTGATGGCTGATGATCATGGTGGGATCAAAATCTGCTCCTTTTTCCTTCTGGGTCATTTGCAAATGACAAATTTCTGCTTATAACATAATATTTTTATTAGTCACTATTACTCATTTTCCATTATGTCACATCTATTGCTGTACTCCTCAAAATTATTTACTTCCACAGTTACATTCTTAGCCTGCTCTGGTCTTTTACCTATGTATTTATCTGCTTCTTCAGCAAATTCCATAATGGTACTCTGACTTTTTATGTCTGTGTCTACTGTAAAATTAGCCCCCCATTATCTTCCTGCTGTAGGTGTGCTTCTCCAGCCTGGTACCTCCTCTTCTACCACTATTTGTTGCCATCTTCTCCTTAGCTTCATTCCTGCCTTTTAACTCTCCTGTTTGTCTCTATTTTCATAAATCACTTCTCTTAAGAGCACGTCTATTTTATTTCATTCTCTTGGCAACTGGAAGATATGAATTAATCCTATGCTTTCTACCTTAATAACTTCTGGTTGCATTTTATGACATTTTCTGTCTATAACCGTATTTTAAAGCTTTCTTTCCATAAAACCTGTTCTATAACTTCACTGGTCATACGTATCACAACTCATTTAACAGCTCTACTAAGAAGTCTTATATATTGTTATTGTATCTGTCCTTCAGCAAAGCAATTCTTGAAGAAGCAGAGAAGAAAGAGGTCATTCCCCTATTCTCATTAGTCATCACACCTCTTTTAAGGTCAACATTCTCCCTGAGTGAAAATCAATCTGAGGTATCTATTAGTTTTAAGTCTCCAACTAGATTTTCCTGCTTTTCTGTCCCATCCTCAGTACAGAACAACTTCAATTATTTTCCTATTTCGACCTTCTGCTGTTGTTTAAAAGTTCTCTAGAAGTTTCATTTTTCAGTGAAAGTCTTCACTTAGGCTCTCATTTCTGCAGCGAATGTCCTTTATACCTTCTCTTTTTTTCAACACAATCTTTCTTACTAATCATCCTTTTTAAATACTTATTTCTTATATCTTCCTTGTATAATCATTCATTCAGTTCTGGAGTCACATCCTGCATGCTAGTGTCCTCTGCAAAGAAATTTCTCAGTGTTTTAAAAGTGTTTCTGTGAGGATAGAGCAGGCCTCCTCGATTTTCAAACACAGCACAGTTAACTTTGCCAACTGAAATGACTGAACACAAATCTCATTCATGTAAGTGGTAGTTACTTAATGTGTTTTCTGTTTAGAGAAATTCCTTGCTAAGGCGCTATATTGTCTTACTTCTTTGAAGTTTTACAGAGGCACAGGGTACTTTTGTAACACGTGGTCCATGTACTGAAATTCCACATAATGAAAAATTCAAGAAATCAATGTCAGGCTTTGAAATTGTATACTTGGTGGAGTTAAAGCTCAAATTCATTCTCAGGATGAAGAAAAAAGTTAAACTTGAAATTTCATTAAATAACATTATATGACCTTAAAGTACTTTTAACTAAAAGTATCAGAATAATAATTCTTCATGTTCAAAGCAAACTATCCTTGCCACAGTCTAGATTCAAATTGATAAAACTTTATCTGAATACCATTAAAGTCCTGAAATAGCCAATCCAAGAAAACTTGTGCTATTATACTTCAGATCAAGACTGGGAAGCAACTGAATATTGTCCTTCTTTGCTCCTTGATAAGAAAAAAAATGCTAAGATGAAGGTTATGAGAATTTTTTCCTACTCAGTCCAAAACCCACAGAGAGGAAAAATGCCTGTGACACTATGTAGATGAGGCTTAAACATATGCAGAGATCCTGCAACTCTCCTGAATCAATTTTACAGTAATCAGCAGCGACCACAAAAATCAGCAAAGCCATGAGGATTTGCATTCTGACTCACTGCTGTTCTCAGAAAATGCCTCCAGGCAAACATGACTACCTGGATTTCCCAATTCTTTATCCATTTCTCTTACACTTCTAAAGGCATTTTGCTTATTATAAATGCACTAAATTACGCTTGGTAAAACAGTCACATATTAGCATTCTAAGAAAATTTTGTTCAAGATTTTTCCCCTCACAAATATAAAGCAGTGACAAATACAATTTCATGAGCATACTTTGAAATATATTAATAATTTAAACCAGACACCTCTTCATAGCTGACAACTTACTGTCCGTATCACACATATGATTTTCTCCTGCAAATTTGCAACGCCATCGGTTTCACCAAAGATAAGAAGAATGTGGAGGGGAGACTCATAGAATCATAGAATGGTTTGGGTTGTAAGGGAGCTTACAGATCACGTAGCTCCAACACTCCCTGCAATGGGCACAGACACCTTCCACTAGACCAGGTTACTCAGAGCCCTATTCAGTTGGGTCTTGAACATCTCCAGGGATGTCCACAAGCTCTCTGGGCAAACTGTTCCAGTGACTCACCACCCTCACAATAAAGAATTTCTTCCTAGTATCTAATCTAAATTTACTCTAAGTTTAAAGTCATTATGCCTTGTCCTGTCACTACATGTGCTTGTAAACAGTCTCTCCATGTTTCTTTCCTGTAGGCTCCCTTCAGGTACTGCAAGGCTTTTCTAAGGTCTCCCAGAGCCTTCTCTTCTCCAGGCTGAACCCCAGCTCTTGCAGCCTGTCTTCACAGGAGTGGTGCATCAGCTCTGGGATAACTAAGTGGCCTCCTCTGGACTTTCTCCATGTCCTTCTTGTTTTGGAGGCCCCACAGCTGGATGCAGTACTCCAGGTGGGGTCTAATGAAAGTGAACTAGAGGGGTAGAATCACCTCTCTGACCCTGCTGGTCACGATTCTTTTGATGCAGCCCAGGACATGGCTGGCTTTCTGTGCAGCAAGTACACATTGCTGAAACATGCTGAGCTTCTTGTCCACCAACACCTCCAAGGTTTTTTTCCCAGGGCTAGTCTCGATCCATTCTCTGCTCAGTCTGTTCCACCTGGAACAGACTCCAGAGAAGATATTGCAATGCAGCTTAAATAGCCAAGAAAATGTTATTCCAGTAGTTGCAATATGAATTTAATATATTCTATTCTAGCAGATTGAACTACCTGATACTACTATCACTTTAAAAGAATAGGCAACCCACAGGAAAAGACATCATAATGTCAAAATGGCAAAAATTGTATACTGCAGGGTTTACTGAGACACAGTCACGCCACATGTGGTCTTCTTTCTCTATGAGAGAAGTACTTCCTAAAGCCCCTGTTATTGTTCTAAAGATTAGTCCCTCACTTTAAAAAGAAATCTATCTCGAAAAACAAAAATATCCAACTTCTTCTTATTCCTAAGTTATACCCATATAGTTTCAAACCTCTAAATAATATATTTACAAAGTGAAGTCTGATAAATAGAGTACAACTGGTCTGCCAACAATGTGGAGCTGTGGCCCTGTGGAGAGGGGAGCCCCTGGTGGAGCAAGTTTTCTGACAGGAGCAAATAGGTACCAGATATAGGCAGGAATCTGGAAGACTTGCAGCCTAACATCAAAGTAACATGGTAAATCCTGCTTCAGAGTCATGGCTCACTGACTCTTTGTCTTCCAGGACACAGGTTCTGGAATGAGCATTTTAAAATGCTTTTCCCTATGTTTTCAGCTCCTACATGGGAAGCCCTGGCACAGTTGGCTGTTACAGATATACTGAAAGACCCACTGACCCCAGATAAACACAAAAACCGTGGAAGTACCAAAACTGAAAGACTCAGAGCAGTTTGCATTCTGAAGTTTTTCAGGTATGAAGACAGTTTCTTCCCTTCCTCCTATGCTTTGGAGATCCAAATGGGGAGTGGGGAGTGTGATCTGTCAATAACAACTTGCCTCTGACTCTTCTAACTGCTCTCTCTGCTCCCCTAGAGCAGCACTGGATCCCCCCAAGGGATCCAGTCCTTTGCTAACCTCTCCAGTATGGGTCCTTGCCATGGGCTGCAGATTTTCAAGATCTGCTACACTGTAGGCACTCCTCATGAGCTACAAAAAGAAAAGACTGCTTCAGCATGAGTCTCCCACAGGCCACCATTCCTGTCAGAAAACCTGCTCCACCATGGGCTCCTCTCTCCACAGGGCCGCCGGTCTTGTCAGGAGCCTGCTCCAGCCTGGGCTCTCGACAGGCTGCAGCTTCCTTCAGGGCACATCCACCTGCTCCAGTGTGAGGTCCTTCATGGGCTGCAGGTGGATCTGTACTCCCCTGTTGACTTTCATGGACTGCAGACAGACAGCCTGCCTCACCATGGTCTTAACCACAGGCTGCAGGGGAATCTCTGCTCTGGTTTGTAGATCAACTCCTCCTCCTTTTTCTCTAAACTTGATGTCTGCAGGGCTGTTTCTCCCACATTTTCTGACTCCCCTCTCTCACTGTTCTTATGCAGTGTTTTTTTATCCTTTACTAAATGTGCTATCACAGAGGCACCACAGCATCACTGATACGTTCAATTTTGACCAATGGTGGGTCCATTTTGGAGCTGGCTAAAAACTGGCTCTGTCCAACACGGGGGTGGCCCCTGGCCTCTTCTCACAAATGCTGGCCCTTGTAGCCCCACCTCCCAACCAAAACCTGTCCACAGAAAGCCAATAAACCTGGTAAACTCCGGACAGCAAAAAGTTTAAAAAACGTATTTAGGGAGTCACACTTCCTTGCCACCACAATAGCATATGAAGGCTTTAATTTGAGGTGTGTCTGCAATGCTGTCAGTGGTCCATGTCCTCATGGACATTCATCTACTCTCTATTTTGTTCAGCTGCTGTGCACCTGCATATGCCAGCACTGACATAAAAAGTACTTTGTGAATTTTCTCAACCTAAAGAACTCCTTCAAGGGGAACAGCCTAGACATGCAGAGATGCAAGCTTTACACATGAGATGAAGCACAGAAGGGAGAATCCTTTAATGCAAATATGAACCCCACTCCCAAGGTCAAATGATTTATCAACTTATATCTGTGAAAGCTCTGACACCTGAGACGAGATTAGGCAGTTATTTCTAAAATAGCTTTCAGATTAGTTTCCTGTTAAAATGTCAAAAAATGTTTCAGATCATTTTGCACAGATCTTCCCAACTGTCTCTTCCTCCTCTGAGATCTCTAATCCACCTCCTCCTGATCCCTCCACTGACCTCCACCTCCTGGAAGAGGACACCAGGCCAGTCAGGGCTCTAGAATTAAAATTTACTCCTCTGTGGTTTTAAACTATCTTGCACTTTAATCCAGTACAGATTTGACACACAAATGCTCTTCCTCAGTTGTGTTTGAGACTACTGACTTAATATTAAATTATGCTGTTGCGTTAAGAAAAATTCCCAGCACTGAGACCAACTTAATGAGATACCTTCATGAATTAAATCAGTGATATAAGGTGACAGATAGGATTATAAAAGAGAAAACAGTGTTACGTAAAGTGGGTAGATTAAAAACATTACAGATGTATTGGAACCAGTTTACTACTACTTTAAGAATTGCCTGGAATAGAGCAACATACTTTTAAATACTGTTATTCTGAATAGGGCAAAAGGGAAACAAAGAGTTTCTTACAGATTATATGGTTAATATATCCAACAACATCCTACAAACCCCTATTCATGCTCTATTTATAGACTCTGCACCCTCTCAATCATCATGTACCTTTGCTTTTTGATCACAAACTGCTTCAAGCAAAATAATTATCTTGTGTTTAAGAGGCATACATCACATATCAGGTAGCAACATACCTAAAGCATTATAACCAGAAATAATATCACATCATTACTTTAACTAAAATCAGTTTATTGTTCTACAAGTTATTACATCATTAATGATTGAGGTGAACAAAAAGAGCCTAAATTAATATCTTTCCAGCTTAAAAAAAAATAATTACAAAAAATAAAGAAAAAAAAAAAAAGGAGAGACAAACATTATCCTCTCAAGTATTTATTCCTCTCAAACATTTACCCTCCTATAATAGGATATTGTATAATGAGAAGTCTAGTATGTTGGATACTGAATCTCTGAAATTAAATTCATACTCTGGAGCAAGTAATTTTGCATTCCCATGGCTCATTTCTCAACATCTCAACTATCTGTTCCATTGAGGACTATACACATTTGACAGGAAGGCCAGTCTCCTATTAGATATTTGTAAAAAGTTTAGCACAATGGTCCAGCTGTCTCAGATGTGGCTTCTGCGTTCAACCCCAATGCGTATGAATATCTAGTGCACCTTTATCTTGCAATTCCATAGTAAATTCAACAGACAGATCTATCAAACTTGAGGCACAGAAAATTCATGAATGTATTTTACCCGCAGCAATGGGGTACTTCTAGTACTCTTTTCTAAGTGACTTGCCAGCTTATTTAAAAATCCTCTCCTAAGAACAATGAAAACCTTGGCTTAATGTGCTAGATCAAATGGTAATTTGGGAAATGCAGTTCTGTTTGTTCAGCTGCAGATGTGAGAACGTACCGCAAAACAAGGTACAAGCTTATTACATTTTTTAAGTAATTGTTGTATCTCCCAAAACCATTCTTGAGAATTGGCTCTAAAAGACTATTTCTGCTCAAAGTCAATCCCTGAAAAAATGGAAGAAAGCGATAGTGCATTTCTTGCCCACTGAATGGAAAATGGAATTGATATAGCCTAATTAACATGCACAGTATTTTCTTCTTTTAAAATAAATTTCCACATTGTAATATAGTATTTTGTGTGCATTATCTTTTATCAGGTTACTAAGCTACAGAACATTAACTTTAGAAGGTTACCATGAGAGATGCCCAAAATAACATAGAAGACCATCGAGACCAGGCAAGACTGGCTCGTAGATCCAACTGCTGAGGTCTTCTCTATGCTTCATATGGAGCAAGATTTTCTCTCCACAAATTAATACATTGCTTAAAGCTTTCTCAAAGACAATTCCAAAGGAATTTGTGAAATGAGCATGTGTGTCTTTGTTTGTATATGGGCACACAGGGAGAGTGGCAAGGACTGTCTCACCTGGTTCTTATCACCCAAAATCAGGGAGTTAATTTCTGATGGGTTTTTTTTCTGTCTCTAAAACAGAAAAAAGTACATTCAGAAGGCAGATCATCCCTGCTTAAAATGGAGGACAAATTAAGTGTACTGATTCATTCACCAGAGGTACCTACCTCTTTTTGGCTGCAAAAGGAGACTACACAACTATGAAAAGTTTGGCACCCACATTTAGATAGATACATTTAAACTTGTTAAAAAAAAAAAAAAATCACTGTAGGAAAAACTCTTTTTCTCCTCTTTTCATCCCTGGATTCAATGTGATTTGGAGCTGCCATTCTCTGAGGCCCTTCTGATATGACCAGCATACAGACCCCTTATAGACAAGGACTACAGGTATTTCTCAGACACAGACCATGCACCTCTATTTTCCTAAAAGGTGCTGACAACTCTCATTTCTTCATGAAGAACACAAAGTAGCTTGGCCTTTCCTAAATTTCTAGTAGAGAAACTGTTTTAATCTTTAAGTACTTTCCATCTGAAAACTTTGGCACCACTGAAGTATTTTACTTTCATTAATATATAACTCCACATAATATAAATCAAATGGAACATTTTTGCAGAATAAGAAAAAAACTTCCACTGGGTTTATTTACAAAATTTCTCTTTTCGCTGTGCCTTGGCTAATCTCTTTGATAGAACACTCTTCATGAATTTCACATTTGCTGAATGCTAGCAAATCTTTTCTCATTTTTAGACACACTTTTTACAGCTCTGTCTGTAATAAATTATCCAGTCTTTGTGCCTTTGTCCTCCAGTCCTGTGCACTCCATGGATCTGATATTTATAGGTTTCTGGCAATGCACATACACGTGCATATCCCCAACTCTGCCAAAAGTTTCTTTTTGAAAGCCGTCCTACAGAGAATCCACATGCAGCATTTACCTTTCATAGTCACATGAATGAGAATCCACATTAGTACGGAAGTTCTTTTTTGGTTGTTTTTAAAAACTGATAAAAATATCAGTAACATGTGAGACGGCCAGGCTTTTCAAAACCATAGTAGTTTTTAAAAAAGTTAAACATGAAGGTTTTGTTGGGAAGTTACTATGACACCGGCAGGTTTTCTCAAGGACAAAATGTCTACAGTTATCTTTTAATTTTTTTTTTCCTCCTTCAGGACAATAGCTTAGAGAGGTATAACAGATTGCATGGAAATTAGACTGGACTTCAGTAAAAAACTGGCTTATGGAATCAATGGTAAAACTTCCAGGTGCTTAATTGAGGTGAACATTTCAACTCAGATGCTTGTGGTGGTTAGAGATCTTCTTGCAAAACCATATCATCTCTTCAATTTGCCAGCTGAGGGAAAACTCATCTTCATTACTTGGCTATCTAGAGAAATCATGTTTTATAACTTATCTAGATTGTCTGTACGATTAAACATTTTCTGCTGTTCTCAGATTGATTCATTTCCTTATGAGATGTACTATTTCCTTCAATTCAAATTTGAACTTCATCCAAACCTTTCTCTGTAGAGAAAACAAATTACTTTGCAGCTTGTTCCCCCCCCAAATGTAAGATTTTATAAAACCTGCCCCATATCCCATTGTAATGAAACAGAACAAAGAGAAGTATGAATTTTGTTTTAAGAAGTAATCCTTCGATGGCCCACTTATCTACAACATTAGCTTTCTTTTTTCCTTTTATCTTGAAAAGGGAGAAAATAGACATATTTAGACAGATGTTTTTCTTTCCAGAAGTAAAAGAACTGGGAAAAAAAAAAAAAATCAGTTTAATCAATTTTAAGTGGGAGGGTATCTTAGGAAGCGTGTAGTTGATTACATAAAAATAGGTTTTTACACATAGCTATGTAATCACAGACTTTTTTTTACACATAAGGAGAACTATTTGTAGTTTACAGAAAAAAATAGTGATAAGTTTTTCTTCCTTTTGGAGAAATATATGTTAATTTTGCAGTACTCCTGCCAGCAAAACTGTCATTGACAGGAATTAACTGAATTACATATGAGATGTGAGAGGTGAAGCCATACAACATGGCTCCTGACCTAAACTGTCTTGATGAATGCATTACCATCATTTACATCTCATATACTGTTTTCAGTTCTGGGCCCCTCACTACAAGAAAAACACTGAGGCACTGGAAGGAGTCCAGAGAAGGGCAACAGAGCTGGTGAAGGGTCTGGAGCACAAGTCCTTTGAGAAGCAGCTGAGGGAGCTGGGGTTCTTTAGCCTGGAGAAAAGGAGGCTCGGGGGGACCTTATCACTCTCTACAAGGTCTTTTCCACCCTTAATGATTCTGTGATTTTATAACTCACACTTTGAACCAGTGTTGCTTCTTTATGTCAAATGCGCTCTAATTTCACTGAACTGAAACAAAACATGAACTCTGCTGTAATTTGAGGAAGCATAAGTAAAGCATTTTTTAAAGTATTGCAGAAGTTTGGTACTACACTTCCATATGACTAGAAGAGGACTAACCATTTAAGCACTCTCTCTGACTTATGAAATATCTCTCCAGATCACTGGAACATCTAGGAAAAGGAAGAAACAGAAGGCAGGTAGTCATGAAAGATGTGACTAACTTGGTCCAGTGTGAAGGTAAATGTGCTTAGCTGTCTGTCATTCAAACTTGAATAAAGATAGGGGTTTTCTGTCTGGTTTTAGTTTTATATTTAGAATTAAAGCCTGTCCTTAAGAGCGGTTGCCCACTGAAGTGCAGTGATCCAAGATTTTGAATGTGTCGGCTCAGGTGAGGCTGGTATTCTACTTTCTTCCCTCAGTAGCAGATTTCACACCATCAAGAGTCCCCTCACTTAAATCATTGCTTACTTTGACTCATGCTATTGCACAAGGATATAATCTTCAATGATTCCTCCTACTTTGCTGTTTACCATTTAGAACGAATGAAGCCATAGATTTCTCTTAGCCTCAATAAGATCAACAGACATTCATCATACAATGTTGATTAAATAACTTTAATTAAAATACTGCTTTCTTGGCCAATTTTAGATCTAAGTATCTTTTAAAGAGCCAGAAAACATGGTTTGTAATTTCTGAAAACAATGTTCATCTTAAGAGGATATATGTGATGAAAATGTTACCTATTTTTCCCAATTTCCCATGGTTTAATAAAAACTATTATCTTATTTACATATAGTCTAACTTGGAAAAAAAAAAGCCTTTTTGGTAATTTTTTTTTTGCTCCTAACTGAATTTTACATAAGAAGAGTTTCTGAATACTTTAAATCTGTTGTTTGTCTCTCTCCCTTCCTTCTTTCCTTCCTTCCTTCCTTCTTTCTTTCCTTCCTTCCTTTCTTCCTTTTTTTTTACACCATGAGATTATATACAACTTGATCAGAGAGAAAAAACCACTTCACAAGATCTAGAAACAAAATTCTGCAGCCCATGACTGTATACTGGCAGAAGAGCAGTTGCTGACAAAGTGCACAAGGTTCTGCTGAAGCTACTCCCCAGTCAAGGTGTACCTTCTGAGCTGACATTTCAGAGACCAAGATATATAAAGTGCCAATTGTTCTATTAGTCTTGCCACATTTGAGGACCTTGGTTTTATTTAGAGCGGATAAAGAGATTTCTATGCTTCCATGAGTTTTATTCTGTGATAAAGCAATAAATCTGAAGATTTATTTTTAAAATAAATTTTAAAAATAATGTGAAATTTACTATGCCACATACATGAAAAATTTACTTCCTGATTATTTTGGTTGTTTCTTCTTACACACGATGATTGGTAATGATGGTTTTCCCAGAACACTTAGGTGCTTCTGACAGCCTAGAATTACTCTGTAAATTGTACTATTTTACTGCTTTTTCTAGCCTTAATCTAATGAACTGGCCAATGGTACCTGGAAGGATAGACAAGTGAAAGCCAAGGAGTTGGTAAATTTTCACTCTAATTCCCATTTTAATTTCCAATAGACATGTCAGTTAGCTATCCTGAGTTTTCCAATCTGAAAACCAAAGATTCTAACACTTAAGTTAAAATATAACTTCATATAGTTGGAGTAATGAATAAAATATTTTTTCAAAGAATCACTGAGTGTAGATATCCTTACTATCCATCACTGGCCTGTTCAGCAAGGATTCTCTGAGATTTCTTTCATCATTCTGTACTTCATAATTCATTCCTCCCTCAAAAATCCTACGCACTATTACTCTTAACGTCACAAAACCAAAACCATCTAAAGAGATTTTCTCTCCTGCTCTTCCCAGAAATTTGGGTCTTAGCCTGTTTGGTGACTATACATATCTGGGAATCATGGTTACTTAAGATGTCTCATGCTGAACTCAAACAGACTGGGTTTTTCATACGTGTACTTGTTCCTTTGTGTTGCCTTGCTGTTTTGACCAACTCACTGCACAGAAGTTTTTCCAGTATCTTGTAGCTTGCCTCTTTTTCCCAGATAATGAAATGATCATAGCTAAGGGATTTTTTCAGATGTAGATTCTACTTACTACAGACATGTAATACCAACATTACGTTAGGCAATTACTGTCTGCAGAGTACCAAAAGTCCAAAATTTAAGAAACCCTAAGCTAGCCCCCAACCCTCCGCCCATTTTTCCCATATGCCTTGCAGTTTCTTCTCTATTCATTTTATGAGAGCTTCTTCTTAGTCTCCCATGATTACGCCAGTGGGAATCAATAACAGTACAGTTGGGTGGTTTGAGAATCACATACTCGGCATGGATGAGTGGAAACGCAAGTTCCATTGTCTTCCCTTTCTTGCCACCAAGCTGTTTTTATTTTCTCTGAAAAACCTGTCTTTCAACTTCTTTTATGTATAAAAGGCATTTCTAAATAGCCATAGGTCTCACATAATAATTAAAATAACAAGGAAAAGGAATTACCCTTCTAGATATAAAACATAAATGAACCTTTTGACCAAGATTATTTACAGTTAAAGCCATTCACCCTCCAAAGGGAAGACCAGCCTCATCAGATCTGAGTTCAAGATACATCCTGGCCATGCCCTGCGTCTAATGACTTCAAGCTCTAACGTCTTGATGGTAAAGCCAGGTTTCGGTGACAGCAGCTGAAACCAGCACACAGTGTCACATGCTGTATTTAAATGGAGTATAATTTCTAAATAACTCTTTTCAGCTAACACAACACTTAAGAAGTTTAATACATGCCTAGACACATTTGTCTATACTTCGTAAGTATATGTATGCGTGTTTTCTATTTCTGTGGATCACAAATTCTTCTATTCTAATGCAAACTGTACAGCTGTTCATTTTAACCACATAAATCTCTACTATAAAAAGATAGATGTTGGCGTAGATGTCTTTAAAAGAAATACACAGAGAAGCTAAATAAAGTACATCACTTTGTAACTGCATCTAACATATTTGTCTTACATACTTCTCTGTGTTTAGTTTAACAAGGAGAGTTTATTTCATTTCAATTCTGGGACAAGAGATACTTATGGAAATGAATGTGCTATTGTCTGAGAGCCTAACGGTTGATGAGAAGAATGTTTATGTAGTCTCATAAAGCAAAGTTATCACACACAAAACAATGTTTCACATGAAATAATTATGTCGTACATTTTGTTATGAATGAGCACCTCTTTTGTAACTCTGTATTTATAAAACATTTAACAAAATGGTGTCTTTAACCAGAACTGAAGCTCTTAAGGGCTTCCAGACAAAAAGCAGATTGTAGAACACAGGTAAAGGTTTTCAGTGCTTGGCATGACCTGTCTTCCCTTGACTCAAATAGCTGTTCTGAAACACAACACAATCTTTAAATGGGCAGAATTTGTTTAGCATACCTCATATTCTCCTCTAAGTGCAAAATTGCCAACTTGCATTAAAATCAATTGATGCCACAAAATTGAATTATTATATTCTTGACTAAGTAATGACAGAACCTTTCTTCCAACCACTGCGGTCTTTCATGGTATTTCCCAAGACACAAAAATATGGTAGCACAACCTACTGACTTAAAACCATAAACCCAAAGAAATCAAACTGCTTCTCAAAAGCAACCTGCCCACTGCTCCCCTTTGGCATGCTGTGATACAGATATTTGGGTTCCTATCCTGAGCTTGGTACAACAATCAAAAATGCTGTTTCCATCTCTCTTCCTATGAGAATGTCAGGTTGTGAGCTTATAAATGAGAACAGTAATCTGTACATATTCAGACCATTTAAGCAAGAGGGTATTGCTGGTCAAAGCCTAAAGCAGCTGTCAATATTCAGTTTCATGCACCACTTAACATCCTTCTACATGCAATAAGTTTTTTTCTTTTCACAAGAAATATACCTTTGGAAGGCAGAGATCATGACTTCTGTAGTAGTAAACTGCTCAACAAAAAGAGAGAAGTGACAGGAATATGTTTTTCAGTTATCTTCATTTCTTCCTGAGTTTTCAGCTAATCCTGCTTTCTCTCTGCCATGTTTTCAGGTGCCGTCTTAAGTATTTTCACAATTTCACTAATTTAAAATAGGAGCACAAGCCCTCTCATTTTGTTCTCTCATATCTTTGGCAATGGGAATGGGGCTTCATCTGTAAGACATTTTGAAATGGACTATCTATAATTGGGATTTCTACAAAGCTGGGAAATGTGCTGGTGATAGTTTTAGAAAAGACAGATAAGAAGGGAGCTGAGATTGGTTGGCACCCTGTTATCTCTGTGAATGGACCAAAGGCGGGTGAACTGTGGGGTCTGGGGGAAAAAGAGGCAGATTGTCAAACAGACTTTGCCATTACAAAGTATTTTTCTTTATCGCAGTTTTCACAAGAGATTTAAAACAGCTCTCAGGTTATGTAAACTTCTTTTGCTGTTCCAACAGTAGCCTTTTCAATTGAAACCTATGTTTTTTCATTTTACTTTTGGACTTCAGGCTTACCAAAGCAGGGTCCTTCACTTCACTGAACTGTCTGATCAACAAAGTGAGCAATATACTCCCTGTTCTTTTGTATATCAATCTTAGCCTGCAAAACAGACCACTGAAATTTAATAAAACATTTAACAGTTTGATATAAATAATGCAAGAACACTTCTTTGTGGATGTACTGAAATTAATTTGCTGTAAAGACTGCTTTAAGAAAAACAAAATATTGTATATATCACCTTAGGCATTACATAAGGCCAGTAGCTTCTATGCCAGCATTTGCAGAAATAAGCAAAATTAGTTCAGCACAGTTCACAGCTGTGATCACGGGAATAAAGCTCAGGGTCTAGGGGCCGCTAGCTCCGATACTCTACTAAAAAGGAAACTGTATTTTACTACTGGTCCACTGGGCCTGATGCTAATAATTTTTAAATGGCCTGTTAGTAGCCTCAAGCTACTTTTTATTTCAAATCCTATTAACATTTGTGTATCTTTAAACGACTTCATTGTCTTAATTAGTATATATCCATACATAATTCCCAATCAGTCTGTTGCCATATACAAAAAGAAAAATGAGAAAAAATCATTACAGTGGCCAAAGAGTTGGTGGATGAAATGTGACTGTGGTAAAGTGCAACCAAACCAATCACACAAACAGCAAAGTGCATAAATGCTTCTACAGAAATGTTGCTTCTCTCTACAGTGCCTCTGCATGATCAAACCTACTGCCTTCCAGTAATAAGAATGCAGGATAATGCATTGGTATTCCTTATGGGCATATTGAAGAAAAGCAAACCATTGTAGGTAGAGTTTTTTAAAAAAACAGGTTTAATCTTTTTAGTTTTAAAATTAGATTAAAAAAATTGAAAAGTTTTCCACAGTTTTACTGATCCCAGCAACACGTACTCAAAACAGTTGCTATAAACCCAGTTCTTCCTTTCTCTCTGAGACTATCTGTGTTACTTTTCAGACAAAATTTCATTAACAGAAACAGAAATTTTCCTTGAATAAGGCTTGCAACACGTTTTTTAATGCATATACGCTAACATGTAAAAGTACCTCTGTTATCAACACCAATTAATTTCCAGTAGTTCAAAGCTACCATAACATGTATTTTATTTAAAAAGTCCCATTATATTTGTCTTCGTTTATGATTTGTCTTTGTTTTATGATCTTTACATTCCTAACATACAGAAAACCCACTAGCAATTAGGTACCATAATAATTTTACTGCATAAATATGCAATTACTGCCCAAAATCAACTGCTTCAACTCTATAAAACTCTGACCACATTGACCATGACTTTTCAATCACCAAAGTTTTAAATGAAATGTTGACATGTACCTAAACTCAATCGGTCAGGAACACAGAATTTTTCTCTTCTACATAGTTATGCAGAAGCTTACTAACTACTCTGCACCTGACCAATTTGTTTGGATTATGGGTACACAAACGAACACAGGTGCTACTAAAGCTAAACAATCAAAATACAGAATATGTATACAGAATCACTGCCTGATTTGAAGCAAAAGAGTTGCTGTGAAAAAGAAATAATACACAGAAGCACAGGAAACTTTTCTTTTTAAAACCTGACTTTCTCTACAATCTCTTTCTAGGCCTATTTTTATAGGATTTCCACAATAGTTATGCTTCTATACCTACTCACAAAAGAAAGAGATGCACCAACTACTCTTCTGCCTGAGATAAATTATAATCCAGGTAGGGTCATTTCTTCCAGGTTCTTCTATGTTTAAGGCATGTCTTGCTGAAATCACACTGAAGAGATTAAAACAAAAAAACCAAAACAGTCCTTGTATTTTCTTGATTTTCAATGTCTGGATCATCTACGTCATATCCACATTTTGCTGGATAGTACTTCCTCTATGTACAAGTATGATATGATCAAGAGATTGTTCAACCAAACTAGCTGCTTAATTGCCTTGTTTACTTTACTCTAGACTGAAGAGAAGGGGAATGGCCTGCCAGCAAGGATGACCTGTGAGAATAAAGAAGACTGCATCGGAGGCTCAAAGGAATCTCCTCCAGCACCATGTTCCTTGTCATAATGTTCTGATCTCAGTGCTGACAAACTCAGCACAATCTCACAGGATTTTCTTACCATGGTACTTTTTATCCTTGAGTTTAACCGAGATCAACATTCAGAAAAAGCAAGTAGAGATTTCAAGTAACCTGTCTGGAGGACAGGAACAGGATCACAAGACAGTTCAGACTGGGAGGGATCTCAGGAGGACGCTGGTCCAACCTCCTGCTCAGAGGAGGTCAGCTCTGAGGTCAGACGATGCTGCTCAGTGTATCACCTGGTCAAGGCTGAAAATCTCCTAGGACAGAAACCGCACAACATATCTGCTCTTTCTGTGCCACTGCCTGACTGTTTTCGTAGCAGCATTTTTCAAAAAATATTCACTCTGAAACTCTTTTGATTCACTTTACTTCCACTGTCTCATCTTCTCACCCTGCCTCACTTCACTGAGCCCAGTTCCATCTCCTAGATGAACTCCCATAGGCACTGGGGCTGCTGTCAGGTCCTCCACAAAGCCATCTCTGCTACAGCCTGAACAAGACCAGCTCCCCTAGCCTTTCTTCACATGGCTGGTGCTCAAGGTGGGTAGTAACTGCCCATGATCTACTGCTCCTGTTCATACAGCTCAGGATACTGTTGGTAAACAATCAAATACTGGTTAATAGGCCCTCTTCTAAATACTACCTGAAAGATGCGACAATTTTCACTTCCTATTGCAAGCAGTAATTAAGTACTATGATCAAAGTCAGCATAACTAGTAGAAAAAGACCCACCCCAAAACATTAAAAGCCTAGGTTATCAATGGTAACTTCAATGAACACAAATGTACATATACTTTTGAAAATTTGGACTTCAAAATACATTATATTTGCACTTGCTAATCATATCGTTCTATCTCAATACACATTTGGACCATGAGTAAGGCAACTGCAGAAACATAAAGAAAGTCACACCCACTTATGCCTCGATAAGCCCATGACAAAATGTTATTAACACACCGAGGAATATGTTTTATTCCGAATCACTCACTAAACCCAGAAATCCAGACTGATCATTTATTATGGATTAGGTGCACTATGAGGTGTCGCAAAAACACAGCTCCAATTGATTAAATAATTGCATCGCCATAAAGGCTGAGGGACAATATCCCACTTCTGTTTGGAGTCACCTTGCTTCAAAGTCAGTGGAAACTGCTTCTGCACACACAAGGGTAAAATCTAGCCTGAAGTCATCCTGCAGCATCAGAAAATAAAACAACATATATCAATGAGCATTTTAAACAACACAATTTGATTATTTGACACTGTACACAGCCTAAGGCATAGGTCTAGACATGTGAGAATAGGGCAAAAGCCTTGCTCTAGAGGTTATGTTTCATCCTGTCACATTATTCTCTATTTACTGTCATACCTTCGTATTACCTCAAAGAAGTAAATGGCAAAGCAGAGCTGCAACAGAACACTTGTGGAAATCAGTTCCTATACAGGGATAGCAGACTGACAAAACTAGGAGGCTACGTAGACACAGGGTCACATCTATAAGTGATCTACATACTGAAGTTAATGGAAAGATCGTGAAAAAATAGATGCAGGTCTTTGATTGCAGATTCTTTCAATTTAGCGTTTAAGGAATATCACAAAGGTGTACATACATGTCTTTAAGAGGATCTGTTGGCTCTTCCTATTTCTTCCCTCATCATTCCCTGCAACTGGATGGATAGAGAACACTACTTGTGCTTCTCATTCCTCAACCCATCATCCCAAGACCCCGAAGTCTCTTGATTGCCCTTGCACTTCTTGGTGCAACTTCAACACTACCTACCTGATAGATAAATAAACAGTGGGTAAGAATCTGAGGGTAGGAGGCTTCCTCTTCATCTCTTCACATCTTTAACCTGGGCCTCAGGGAGGCAGCAGGCTTCCCTAAGAAGCAGGTCCAGTCTGCATACTGGGCCTTCTCTTCCTTTCAGAAGTGGGTCTCCTATTGCAATGACACTTTTTTTTTTCTTTATGGAAGTGGTTTTGATGCAGGGTGTAGGATGACTTAACCTCTGTGGCACCTCCAAGCTAGATGAACCATCATCCTCATCATTCCTTGGTTCCACTTGCAGAGCCTCTCACCTATTATGCCAGGGCATCTGGAAAGGTGCAGCAGTCACAAAGGAGATGTGGCTGCTGTGCCAGGTAGGAATTTATAGCCATTGTTCCCTGTGGCCTACATTCTACTAGAAGGTACAGAGGGAGCAGAACACTTCCTCTACCTCGGCACACCTCCCACAGGGGTGCTCACAGCACCACAAGAGCAGTGCCCATCCTGCAGCTGACACCAGGGTGGCAGTGTGTTCCAGATGGATCTCTGTCTGGGCAGTTGCATCAGTCATGGAGGCTGCAGAGCTCAGGGAGGCCGTGACTTTCTGCTGGGTGGACACCATTGCTCCATGAACAAGCTGGCAGGGCCTCAGCACCCTCTCTGTATGTCCTGTGCCAACTGCCACATCACGCCCTTGCTGACGCTCCATACCCTGCTTGCCTGCCCTGTTAGTGGTGCTACTGGTCACTAGGGAGTGCTCCCTTAGGGCTTCTTTTATACTTGCCTGGGGGAACTGAGGGTGGAATAGGGAACATTGCTCCGGGCTTAGACCAGTTCTTGTCAGTCGCCACTGCACGAGCTGTTGGCTCCTGGAGGCTCTCTCGACTTCCCCCAGGGTTCCCTTGGTTTGGGAACTCCCTGTGCACCACACTAGAGTGCTCCACTGCTGATCGGGCCAGCACTGGAACCGCTCCCCTCGGCAACTCGGGTATTTCCGTGAAGAATAACACTCCACCATCACTTCAACACAAGGTGTGTGATAGATAGGGATGCTTTTCCTTAGAAATAAAGAAATGAACTGACTGTTACTGAGGAAAAGACCAGCAGTTCAGACTCTTCCTGATGCTTATGTTTTGCCTGACACTGAGTGCTGTGACACTTCAGCACTGAGCACAGTGTTTCGGTTTACACTCATCTGGCTGGGTGAACTGAGGTTATCGCCTTGCTTCACCTAAAAGCTCCTCTGTGAAAAACAAGGAAAGTGCAAGCTGTTTTCTGTGCTAGCCTTGCAGCAAAGAAATAGTGAATAATTTGTAGAAAACACGTAACTTTGCTTTTAGTGTAATTCCAATCTTCTGCAAAATGCTGAGCAATCAGGGAATCAAGCAGCTAGTGAGATATGCCTTAAGCAGTCTCTGATAGAGGGTTCTCTTTTAACCGAAATGCTGCCAATTTTTCTCCTTGCTGTACTGCATCACATAGGCAATGAAAAAATATCTTTTATCCGAGGCTACTGTGGTTAAATTACATTTACTACAATAGACAAGTTTTTTAGACATATAACAGGGACAAAACATAGAATGATACTGCATACAAATAATGAAGTAAAAAAAGGTAGATACACACACACATTAGCATCTGCTATAATTATTTTTTGTTCTGCATATTTAACAGAAAATTTATTAGAAATTGTGACGTTTGTCTGGGTTGGATTTCCTAAACAACATGAATTTTTTTCAGTTGTGCAGAGGATTCCTTACTGACCTTATTTTCTGTAATTTTGGCCTATTCATCTCATGAGCTCCCACATGTCAAAAAACAAGGACTGCTAAAAAATTTCAAAACAATGAAAGTATCTGATAAGAACTAATGGCTCTGATTTCAATAAAAGAGGCACAAGGGTAATGTCAGAGAGTACAGTGTTATCAAAAAAGCTCTCCTTTTCCCACATCTCCTAAAAAGGAATATTGTTTGGAATATAAAATTTCTATAAATTTAGAGGTCTCTGCCATCTACTTAGAACTACCTGAAGATTTCCATCTTTCATCCCCAAAATCTAAACAAATACTTACATTTCAAATAAAATTAAAACATTCCATTTTTTTTAATCAAACTTAGAAAGTTTTTTTTCAGAATTGTTCATCTTGAGTCATTTCCTTCTTCAGGCAATTTTTCATTTTCACTTGCAACAGAGCTCTCTGGGCAGACTACAGTTCCTACAGTGGAACACAGCATTTCCCCTGGCCTCCTGACCAGGTTGATTACAAGAGCTGCAGCTAGGGTAGAGGGGAGAAGGACCAGTGAAGGAACAGTCTCTGGTGACTCAGGTTTTGAACTTTTTAAGCAGAGCCCTGAAGTGATCCTATTTTTAGACTTCAGAAGACAACATTTCACTAAGCTAAAATCAGATGTTCACAGCTCAGTGTATGTTTGGCTCACAAGCTGTCCAGAGATGGATTTGGCAAAGATATAGTAGCATCTTTTACATTGTTAAGCTTTCCTCAGATCAGGAATGTTTAATTAGCTCCTTCAAAAAACTCAGCTTCAGAGTCTAAATATTCTCATTTTCAATCTCAAGTTATCCTATCGACAGAAGACTCCAGTAATTAAATCATATATGGCTGTGAAACAGGAAAAGAGGATATTATAGGATAATATAGGATAGCTCATGTAGTAAGGAAAATAATTATAATTTTCAATCAAGAGTACAGTGACACAGTCTGGGAAAGACATTTTATGCTGTTAAACCATTTATAACGGTGGTTAACGCTGAAGGAGAGGAAATGTTAATATAGCATATATGGTAATATTCAAAATATATATAATAAATGTTACAGATATATATATATATATGGCAAAAGATACAAATACACATCTAAAATAAGTGTAAAATGTAAAGCAGGTATTATGGCTATGCCAGTATAGAACCAAATGTCTGAGGCTTACTGAAACAACTTTGCCCATGGAAAACAACAAAAGAAGCCCAAGATGAAAAGCAAGTTTACTCCTGAAGGCAATGGACAAACACAGTAAGAAGAAAGCTGGAATTGGTAATGCTGTCCAAAAGAGTAAAGAGGCTCCAACAGGTAAGGACTCAGGCATCAACCAGTTTCATGCCCAAAGCACATGGGAAGAGGAAGAAGTGAACGGATCCAGTGACCCAGATTGGCCCTCTTATAACAACAGCTATGGGGAAGCTCTAACAGGCCAGCAAAAGGCAGAGTAATTCTGATAGACATAGAGCAGTAAGTATTATTTAGGAGTTGATTGCGGGAGAAGAAAAAAAAATGGCAGGAACAACCAGGGGAGCAGGGGGAGAGAAACTTATGCAAGCAGCAGCAGCTTAGGAATTAAATAATATGAAAAGCATAAAATTTATATATATATATAACAAGATAGTAAGTTTTCATACACACACCCACACAGGCAAAAGCTTTAGCCAAAAAGTGCTGGAAAACAGAATGCACCTGGGGTTGGGAATAAAACCATTTCTTTGGATGGAACATGAAAACTATGTACAACGAAAGTACAGAAACACTCAATTGTGTCTCTGTACGGGGTGTCAGCACCCAGGCGCTGGCAGGGAGAGCTGCAGGGACCACAGAGAGGCGAGGCCAGGGCTGCCCCAAGCTGGGCACAGCCAGTCCTACCCAGTGCCAGCTGGCTCCAACAGCCCCACCACAGGGCACGGCTGAGCCCTGCAGCCAAAGGGATGGCTGTGCCACCCAGGATGGGGGGAAGGACTCAGGAGAGAAAAGCTGCTTAGTTAATTTTCCCAAAATCATGTCTGTTTTGTCCATGGTAGTAACTCGTAAGGCCGCCCTTTGGCAAGGTCAGCCAACCACACTCTTTCTGAGATTCTTTTTTATTCTTTTAAAAAAAACAGTACAAATATACAAACCTGAGAAGAAAAGGGAAGAGAGAAAGAAAATTCCAAAGAAAAATTAAATTTCTTTCCTCAAAGCAATCAGAAAAAAAAACATTTCTAAAGGATAGAAAAGTAATAGCTGGGAGTCTGCACGCAAATAACAGAAGGATAGAAAGGATACTTTGGCTTGCACAAATTGCACACTCGAGCAGGACAGAATAAATATAATGCATGACTTAAGATGAGTATGAAGGATCTACCTGGCCATTGCAATGTGTAGATGAACTGCCCCATAAGCAGAGGGAGAAGTTCTGCTGCCTCAGACACACTGAACTGCAAACTAAGCACTTGGAAATTTTTGTGAGGTGTGGGAAGAACAACACCAACAGGACATCATAGAATCATTAAGGTTGGAAAAGACCCCCAAGATCATCAAGTTCAACCTTTCAAAATACACTGGAAGATCAAAGCTGTGTGATGTTAAAGATTGATTTCTAAGGGAAGTTCAACTCAGCTATTTCAGTAGATGCAGAATTCACAAAGACAAAAAAATGTTAATATTTGAAAGAAAAATGACACACCTTTAAGTCAGTTGTATAAAAACCAGAATTTTGACAGGAAATCCAGCTAATACGCAATATACACAATTTTCTGCATCAGTGAAACTTATAGTATGAGCAATTAATGCTCTGCCACTCTCAAGAAGGCCAAATACAGCCTATAGCTGAATAATGCCTTTTTCCACTAGTAGAAATTTGCATCAGCCTGTCTAAGAGATGAGCTACTGTTGATCCAGCCAATATTAAAAAGTAAGAGACTTTGCTATCAATCAACCTACCACAGTGCCCTGAACAGACAGATTTTTTTAGGTCAGAAGAAACCACACTAGGATCTTGTCTAAGCACCCACATGATGTAAACTACAGTATTTTATTTGCCCTGTCTAAACTGATTTATTCAAAGTTTGATAAATCTTTTATAGATTTTTGAAAATTAACATTTTTGGGCTTTTTTTTATTTGTTTGGTTTTTAATTATAACAAAAATTCAGCCTAATCAGACCTGAGGAAGCAAGCAGGTATAACTGTAAAATGAGAGTTATACTTTCACAGAAAAAATGGGCTACAAAACTACAAAGGTCTTTCTGGTTTCCAAAACTGCATTTGAAATTACACATGCTACAGTCATAGCTTCTGGTACCAGATACTTTGATTGATCCAAAGTACAGTCTGCAGCTCTCAACCCAATAAGCTTTGGGGAACCTGTGCATGAATAACCCAGCACAGAATCCTCTGAATCCTGACTGTGACTATAAATCCCTTTTATATGAGGAACTGCACAACTGCAACAGCTTCCACTTGCTCTTGCTCATTGGTGCGAATGTGGTACATTATATAAATAATTGTTTTACCTACAATAATTTTCCTAGATGGTCCATTCCCAGGTAACACTCTTGCATAAACCAGAACTTCAGGTTCATCTGCCTTAAAGTTGTGGGGTGTTTTTTTTAATCTTACAAAGTCTTAAACATAAACCACATTTAAATTAATCTGTAGTAGAGGACTTCCATGGTTTTGTTTTGCTTACTTTATTTTGCCATCGGTTCCATACAAGTGAACCTACTTTTTGCATTGATTTATTTAAAATCTTCTTTTGGGTATCACTACAAAGCTGGTTCATGTCAATAAGGCAACAGAAGACACCATATCCTACTGCCTGAGGCAAACCCCCTGATTAACCTGGCTTCCTTCCATGCTAGACTGAAGCAATGCTTTTATAGGTAGCTGCTGCAGGCTGGTTATTGAAAATGGAAGATGCTTAGTGCTTTGCATGCATAGCCCTTTATAAATAATATATAAAGGTCAAATAAGTTATTTATTGGGTCTCTCTGCCCATTTACGTATGCTGCCTTGTTTCAGTATTGAAGGCTGTTGTAAATTTAAACCGATTGACATATGTTAATTTACCATGAGCTGAGAAACCGAAAAACAGTGAGAACAGTCATTCTATATTTTTGACTCAGTCAAATGCAGTTGTCTACCATATTCACTTATACCTTCTCTTTGCAACACCCAAGGTTCACATGATTTTTTTCTTACATTTTTCTATTGAAGCTGCCTTTTTCCTGTTTTTTTGGTTTGGGTTTTTTTTTTCCAAAATTTTGCATGTTCATACACTGTTAGGTAAACATCTTGTATAGGTGACTCATAGCAAAGATGTTTCTTCCGTGATGGCTTATCTCAATTTATTCAGTTTTATAAATCAACCTTATTCATACTTCAGAGCATTTCCTCAAACCCACCATGGCAAGACAGAGCTCTTCTGTTTCCTCCAGGATATGCTCACCATGCAGTTCTGATAGAGCACAATATAATTTTTATCCCTTTCCCTTGCCTACACCCCCCGCCACAAGTCATGTCTAATACTCACACAACTTTTTTTCTCACATTGCATATACGATGTTTTCTTTTCTTTGTTCTCCTATTGCACCTTCACCAACTCAATTCACAGAGATGCCTACACAACAGCCTGACAGAAATCACACTCGTCATTTTCTGGTCCATGCAAGAGTCATCTCTGACAGGGTCTCCCTTGCTGCTTCTCATCACAGCCTCATCTTTTTGCTCTCCAGCTGCAGCAAACTGAAAGCAAATTGTCACAATGGCATTATTCATGCCTCATTTGTTACATTTCTCACAGTTATGCCCTCACTTCCCTCAACTCCAATGGGATCACCCGCTCTGAAAGTTTTGGGAAAGCCCCCCACTCCCTGCCAGGTGTCACTAGTCACTCTTTTTCCCCTGTCGTAGCTCTCAGATATCCACTGTAGTGGCCACAGGCAAAAAGCACACACTCACCTAGCCGGAATCACTGGAGGAAAAATGGTAGAAGTGACCCAACATCCTAATGCTACTATGTGCTGAGTATTCAGAGGTTCACGGGAGTGAAAGCAAAAGACAGCACGTCCCCAGATGGGGCTAGGAGGCAGTGGAGCAGGAAAGCAAGTGCAAAGCTTTCGAGAATTTCATACACAAAGGACGACATGGGAGCATTTCCCAACCCAGACCAGCCAGGGCTGGGTGTGAGCACAGCCCTGGAGTGCCTGTCTGGCCTCGGCAGCATCCTCTAGCTCCTGTGGCTGCGGGGTTCATTTATCCAGTGATGCCTGTGATGGGCAGCCTCATCCTGGTACTGCAAACAGCCCTGGCAGGGGGCTCGTGTCAGCTACTTAAGAGCCACAGGCTGGTCACTGCTGACTTAGATGGATCAGTGAAGACAGCAATGGCTTAAATACCACAAATGTGTTAAATTTAGACACAGACAAGAGCAAACCTGTAAATAATGAGACATTTGCCTGGCATCAATCTGACTCTCGGCATATTACATCTGTTCTTGCTGCTTTATGCATTTTTTTAGATACAAACTATGCTGTCCTCTGCATTTCTAAAGCGCTCAGTAAATTTTGGATAGAACTGGAATACTAACAGTAACCGTAATTATTGCCCCTACTCTTGTCTAAAATACTTGTTGTATTAATAATTTTCCACAGTACCAACATTCTGTAATAATGAAATTGATAACTTTTGTATAAATCATTAGCAATTAAAATCTATTTGTACACTATAATTTGAATATCTGAGAAATAACATAGTACTAAGTAGTGTATGCAGAACCTCTGACTAATGACTAAAGGATATTCATTTGTCTTCTATTTAACAAACCCATATTTCTCCAAAATGACAGAAACAGTCCAACAAGAAATTAAATTCTACAGAAATTTTCAGCACTAACCATGTTTTTCAACAGCACATCCAAACTTAAAAAGCAAGACATTACCCTCTGCCTTATGAATACTAAACAGCATTCTTCATCTAAAGGTTAAACCAGAAAAATCAGTCTCTCTGCCTATATTTTGATGAGAATTGTGTAGTATTTTATGTGCATTGCTCTTTTTAAGTGGATCCCAAACTTGTGTAGCCTGTCAGCAAACTTTAATTTAGCATATAGTTTTTCCATAAAAACATAACATTAACGTTCAAAACACAATCATGTTTTCAATCTGTTAGAACAGTTAATTCAAAAATACCTCTACCCTACTTTATCTTATTAAGGAAATCCACAAATGCATTGCATGTCTTCAGAAAGACTGCCTATACATTAACATTTTGGAAGTCTTACATGTTCTTAAACGGGCCCCTTTCACAAAAGGGACAGTAGTCACAAAGTATGACTATGGTCACTGAATTTAATTTATTCTGATCAGAGTTAAAATGACACAAAAAGACAATCATGAAGCCGAAAGATTTCCTAACAACTGGCATCAGTGGGTTGCATAGCCCAACACCTAAGTTAGGGATGAGCAATGCCTGGCTAGAGCACAAAGTGGCCCAGCTCTGAGCTGGAGTACCAGCTCTGGTTTTCTGGTACATACATTTGAGGGTTTCAACCAAAAGCAGTGCACACATTAACTTATTTACACCAGGGGTTTCCTGTTGTATACTCTGTTCTCAGAGCTGAACACAGGAGGGTTCTCCCTGCCTTCAAGTCAATGTGGGCAAACCACTGCAAGCCAGCCAAGTGTTTCAAATACCATCAGCCTTCAAGATCAACATGATAAACCAGCTTAGTTACAGATATTAGCATTTTACCAAATCTCTTGATGAAAATATGTTTCCGGGGGGAGGATGCTGACAGAGTTTTGCCAACGTATGCAAGACAAGGAAACATAAATTTCTTTATTGTAATTCAGTGTGTTCCAAACATAAATGCCCAGAAGTAAAAATTGAAGCATCACCAGCCAACACATATTGCAACTCTTTCTAGCAGTACAGAGCTATGGGGAATTATCTCTAGTGTGGTATAACCATACTAAACTTTTTTAAAGCAAAGGAAGATGTGAATTCATGGCAGTCAGAAGCCCAGAGTTATCCTTGGAGAATGTACGTGAAGAAAGATAACCAAAAATATTTTTTATTTACTGATGGTAAACTACAAATTCTGGCTGGTAATTAATTCATTGGTTCATGAAAATAAAGTCCACTGGGGAGCATCACCAGTCCAGACTGACTTTTCAGGAATGCTGAATTTTATATCTGGATCTCTGCTTTACTAAAAATCGAGGGAAAAATGCAAAGCAAAAGTACAGGTGATCAGGCCTCTTTGTGTGAGAGTATATTTGAGGGTTCAAAACCATATCTATTTGAGCAAATAAAAGGCATTCACATGTTACCTATACAATAGTATCTATGGAGACCATCAGGACAACAGAGTGAAATTCTGCAGACTGGCTCCACTTGCATTACCTCATTCAAGAAAAAAATACAAATACATCTTTTCAATCTAGCACATTTTAGGAGACAGGATGAGAGCAGAGTAACTACTTTGGACAAAGACTGCTATTAGCATTTCCAATACAGAGTTTATTCCAAATTTGGTGCTATGCCTCTGCAGATCTCAGATCAGAATCAAGCCTTTAGGCATTAACTGAGATAAACAAAGTACGATATGTCAAATCTAATTATGCTATAAATATCCAAATAATATCTAGATCTCTAAGGTAATTCTAAAGAGCCTCAGTGATGGAAAGGCAAATATGATTAAGTTTAAACTGCAAATAGCTTGTGAAATATGGGAAATAGCATTACATGTGAAAATATCTGTAGGGAAATATTTTCCTTTAACTAATAAGGCAGGAAACTTTGAGACATAGTAAATAATTTTTCCAGTAGCTTAAGGCATCTTAAAGAAAAAAGCAAGAGATGCTAAACAACTGCTACACATTCCTGCTTTAAAGCCATCATCAATAAAATTTGTCTCATAACTACCAAGTTACAAAAAGTAGTGAAAAGTAAAGCAGTTACAAAAAAATAGCAGGGTAAAACTCCCCTTCCTGTAGGTTTGCATCAGTTATAATTATGAAATAACCAGTTAAATTGGTTAACTTTTCTGTTTTATTCGGGACAAGTAAAAAGAAAGCTTTCCTCTCCTCCCCTTTCACACTTTTTTTCTGAGGGAAAGCAAGAATAAAATGTCAGCAGATTATTCAAATGCAGTGCTTTGCCCAGGAAGCGTTTGAAGAAAAATAAATTTTGTTAAGTGACAGACCTCTGCCATCCCATTTACTACTCACAGAGGCACTGATGTGCGGTTAAGTGCACCTAGCTAAAACTTTATTTTAAGATCAGACTGAAACTGAGCTTGTGAATGCATTCCAAAAATCTATCTGACTCTGCTCTCTAGTCCTCCTATGTGAGTTCAACTTGTAGAAGCCCACAGACGCTTCATGGTTTTCTCAATCAAATGACAGAAATTCCAAAACTACTCAGTGCAGATTTCAGGAACAAATTTACATTCTTGTAAGGCACCCAGAGCTATGTGCCTTCATTAAATCTATTTCCTTTTGCATTATCCTAAAGCACTTCCATCAACGTTTTTCCTCCTTGAGCTATGGGTACCAAAAGTGGCTCATTGGATATCCTGCCAGTTCCACACTCACATGCACTATGGGAAACCTTTCAGGAGAACCTTGGTAACATCTTCTGCCAAGAAATCTCACACACTGCACTCATCAAACCTGCATCTTTCCCATGCAAACACTATGTATACTGAGTGCCTCCATCTTACATTCAAATCCAATGACAGCAGCCATGTTGTATCCTCCCTTATAACCTTCTGTCAGTGATTTCAGTTGGCTCAGTTCCTATGTCAATTGATAAAATAAGAGATCACTCACATATATGCATGAGTATAGCTAAAACCTACTTAATCTTGACTGTACACTAAGTTTTGTACATAAATGTTCTACTCAGTAGTCCCTAAGTAGAACTTGTTTCAGTGTGAGAGTGTTATAGATAGGACACACATTTAGCCATGCAGGCTAAGACTTGGATACAGCTTGGGCAAGAAATGCCTTGAATAGTCCAGAATTGTCCTAAGCTTCCAGGTCCAAAGTACAAAACTGTGATCACAGACTCATATAATTCTAAGACCCAGCTTCCAATTTTGGAGATGTGAAGAGAGAAATGTATAGAGAAATGAAACATCAGCTTTGACAGATACAGATTTAACTGCTAGGACAGTTCTCCAGCAGCCAGCCTGCCACATTCCCATAGCTTGAATTGAGGCCAATGACAGATACACTTGCAGGTCTTCTTCCAGTGATGAAGGAATATATTTCATGGTTTAAGAAGAGTGAAGTCATGTAAGAAAAGCTAAAGACAGAAACATCATCTAAAGGAAGGATTATTCTGAGTGGCAAGAAGAAACTTTTTTGAGCTGCAGAGAGATAAGGTAGTGCAATGTGGAATGACAGATGCAATCCCAGACCTCAATGCACATTGCCACAAGTCATCTTGCTAGCTATGCCCATTCTCAGGTCAATTCACGTGCCTAAAGTAGCAACCTAAGTGGGCCCAAAGAAAATCTGGGGCCTGCTGGAGTCCCTATTGTCTTGGTACCCAGGTAGCAATAGAACATTCTTCACAGAACCTTTGAGCATGGCTTTCAAACAGAAGAGATCTTAGGAAATGTTCCATTTTCTTCATTCTCCTTTATAGCTCTGCAAAAGAAACTAGAGGCCTCGGACACACTACAGGATCCCATCATCATTCACAATTTCCTCACAGAAAACTCAGAAAAAACAAAGACTGAAAAAAGCTCTCTAGCCCCTCCCGCAATGCAGTTTTTCTCTCCCCATTCCATTCACCTAATCAGATAGCTTCACCAGACCTTACTGGATAAAAAAACATCTGGTAAGTTATGATTTTGGTCCATAATATGACATCCTTAAGTATCATCACAGATGTAAGCGGACAGAGAAATTACAGCCCTGATCTGAAGACTTAGTCTAAATTAGACCAATTGAATAGTGAAACGTTATATTTGCAGGAGCAAGTGCCAAAGAGAGTGATAGAGGGCTAATTGCATAGATTTATTTTGCAAGGACAGTTTTATGGAAGAAACTCTCATGTTTACAAGACTGTCTCTACTGTTTTTCCAGGGAGGATTACAGGACCTTAGAGTCTGCCTGGAGAAAGCTAAGAACCAAGATATATATTCTCAAAGCAATGACATGCAGTTATATTCCATACTATTAACTACTAAAATATGATCTTACAGACTTGAATAAAAACAAATAAATATACATTTCAAAGGGTTCATTTTTAAAATTTACATTTATTTTAGGGACAGAAATTCACCACTTATTAAAAAATCTACATCCTAGAATTTAAGGTCACAGGCACATATTTACTTTGCAGGCAGCTGGAAGAGCTGCAAATGTTATTACCTCAGGCCATTTTTTCCACCTCCATGTTGGAATTCACCATGACAACAGCAAAGCAAACTAAATGGAGCCCACGAGTGCTTCCTAAACTCAGTGCCCCAATGCAAAATCTTTTTTTTTTTTTTTTTAATCTTAAATCAACAGTGAAGGCATTTCAATCTAACATGCTTGACTCCACACTCAAACAAGGAAAAGGTCAGGGGAATAGGGAAGGCAGCAGTCACCCACGCACTGAGTTCAACAGCAGTAACATGGAGTTACATGGAGCTGATTTACCAGCATTAAAAGCATCAGCAGCCAGCCCCAGCAAAGAACAGCTGCCATTGCTGGGGAATTCACTTAACAGCAATCTGATGCCAAAACATCACAATGAGCAATGTTCTAGTGGAGTCTCCTGATTCCTATCAGGACCTGCTTTGCAGTTTCTTGTCCTTGAAGAATATCAACTTACAGCTGTGACTTAACTTACAGTTAAGGCACAAAATAGTTATAGACAATTCTTTAAGAAAAGATAGTAAATTATGGTATTTTTCTACTGCTTTATTCACTTCTAATTACATACATGCATGTAAATTATAAAGAATACCAGCTTATTTATAGTTCAGCTTTTGTTTCATTTCTGAGATGAAATGCAGATCCCTAGCCTTTGAGGTCTGAACATAAACTCCAAAATTATGTTTCTTCATTTTGTGTAATGTTATTTTCTTTGTAAGCTAACTGCAGAAACCATAAATTCTTACAAAACTACCTTCTCTCTATAGAACAGTAACCAAAACATGTTCCAGGTTCATAAAGATTTTTACAGACTTGTCCTCCACCCCAAATTACCTGGATTTATGCAAGCACTTAACTGTTCTGATATTTTGTCTCATGTTACCAGCCTTTAGAATTAACCCATAAAGCTTTTTCTTGTAGGATCTGTTATTCAGATAATGAATGTGTTAAGCTTCAGGAAGTTGAAAAAATTGAATGTGATTTCTTTAATCAGAAATACCAGGTGCATCTTTCTATGTTTCCATATTGTGAATGAAAAGAAGCATTTAATGATACAGGAAATTTCTCCAAAAGTGTCTGCAAGCACAGTGGTTTTTTATTTGCGTTTTTCCATTGCATTTGCAATTTTGAAATGCCTCTATTTCTGTAAGTAGAGGCAATATTTACTTTATGGAGTTCTGTTCACAGTACTTGTTTTTTACATTCTACATGGTGAAGTAGGCACTTAGTAGATAGGTGAACATTTTATTCAACATCAAGCTGCAACAGTTATGAGAAAAAGACCCAGAAATATTGCAAAAAAAATTCAATGTTATTTATCATTTTAAAACTCTGAAGTTGGTTGCAATATGGTCAAACAAAATTGAATGCAGTTGCCTTCTTTCAAGAAGTAACACATGAATAGTATCTTAAAAAAACCTTTTTTGAAACCTCAGAACAAGCTTCTGGTTTTTGAAGCACTCTGAGTAATGACTAACATGCAGAATGGTTTTAGATAACTACAAAGAAAAAAATATGAAGTGATATGAACATAAGGCCATTATTTTACCAAAATTATTAATCAAGCAACAGATACTAGAAATTAACTGAAAGCAAAATATCAGAACACCCATCAACATTTTTAAGCTTTTCAAGATACCATTGCTCATTTTTATTAACTGAATCAAATACTTTCTATGTATCAGCCTTCTTATTCCACTGTACTTTTTCCTATTACTCATCATATCACCAGTATCTAATTGTCTGAAAGTACGCTGATTTTAAATTATTAGCAGAAAAAAACATCTCTGACTGCTCTTTATTCCTAAATAGTTTGTTAGGCTACATCTTTCAATATATTCGCAAACATTATACAGACATTTGAACCATTTGCATTGGAAGGGTAACATAATTATTTGTGGGTTGAAGTGATTTTTCATTTAACTGAGGTTGACCCACAAATGTGGATTCCAAACGTGCTCATCCCAGCACCATACAACAAACCTGCATTTCTATTATCTATGATTTGACAATAGCACATTACATAAATCTGATGTTACACAATGATACTGTTATTCAACACATATTGGCAGTTAGCTATTAGGACAGCTGCTATTCAAACTAAGATGACTATCGAACCTTACTGGTCTCAAGTAATCAAAATATAAAAGTGATCAAGTGCAGATGCTCCTACTACTTTTTCATAGCAAAGGAAATCTATCTGAACTGTCTCCATGTTAGTGAGCAACGCTGAATGTACTCAAACAGTTTTGTTAGCTTTCAGATGTAAAGTTAACCTCGGTATTTTGAGCTTCTCCCTGTCCGCTGTGGGAAGATACCTTGAGGACCTACCCTTCAAAGGGTCTCCAAACACTAGTGATCTACTGTTATTTAGACATCCATATCTCCAATTCTTTACATTACACCAGTAGCAGAGGATTAGCATGAAAAGGGTAATACTTTGAATCAGCTGATAGCTGAGGAGGAACTAGCACTGCTGAATTTTCAATTTTACTCCCAAGTCTCTACGTAAGCTGAGTCAGCAGTTGCTTTATTTTAAAGACTCTCCTTATTCACCTGCACTGCTGCAAATTGATAAGACCTATAAATTCCAGTTACCTCTTAGAGGGCTGCTTTAGAGATTAAAAGCATATACTTACTTTGATAACACAGTGTAACTCCCAAAAGGATTAACAGGGGTTAAGTGTGTGCATGCTAAGCAGGAGACACTCTACACCTCCTCCCTCATAGAAGGCAAGAGAGGAAACAGGCCCTGTAAATCCTTCAGGGAAATGTAAAGGTCATTCAGGTGAACTGCTGACTAGACCACCCTTTGCTCCCTCAAGCAAGTATGCAGCACACCTACTA
The DNA here is from genome assembly GCA_013399855.1 of Oxyruncus cristatus. NCBI lineage: Eukaryota > Metazoa > Chordata > Aves > Passeriformes > Cotingidae > Oxyruncus > Oxyruncus cristatus. The sequence goes on from VXAY01005118.1 coordinate 2,555,320, forward strand.
CATCGTTCAGGTTAGGAGTTCAAACCAGAGCAAGAAGCAGTGCCATTAATTAGATACTAAAATCGTCTCGTGAGAAACGGCTTAACTGCACATTTACTCCAAACCGGTAACACAATTTCAGCTTTCCTGCTGTACACAAAAATCACATTTCTTTCTTCTACACTGTAATTGCTTCTGATTTCATTGCTGTATCGCATATGTTTATAAATCAGTATAGGGTATTGAACCGTTCTGTGTTTACTTAGTACTTTTTACTTCATAGTGGATAATATAAAGTAGAAATAAGACAGTGACTAGTGCCATATAAATTTTGGTGACAACTGACAGAAAAATTAACAACGGATGAATTAATATGCTTGCTAATTCCACACATGCAACTTGATAGTATTTCCGTCTATTGCAGAACTATTGCTCCTTGCTTAAGTATGCAGGATGTCATTTTTTCTTTTCGACTGCACACACTAAAAATAAGAAAGAAAAAAAAAAAGCCGTCTACAAGTGAAAATATCTTCATAGAAGGCTATGGAATTGAGATCATTAGGTAGGGTCCATGTATCCTATCTGCAGTTGGGGTTAGAAATTAAATTCAAGAAGTGAGCATACAATTTCACAAAAAAAATTGTGTTGGAGTATGGATTTGAGGCACAGGTGGGATAACCAGCCAGATCTTAGAATTTCTAGGTCCAACAACCCAGGCACAATCATTGCAGTTGGCACAAACCACAGCCACAGCACAAGAAAACACCTGAGGAGATTTCAGATCAATGCTACCATGCTGTCAGCATCAGCACATGTAAGTCATAAAACTTCTTTGTAAATGAGGTGCTCTAGCTGTTTTTCAGCAAGTTCCAATGAAGACAACTTGCCAAAATCTTCTATTCAGGAGGTAGATCACAAAAACTAGAGTAAAGCAACTACTGCAAACTTAAGCCCTCTGTCAGTCTTTGCCTTTCACTAATTCAGCTTGGGTGTGCAGCACCCTTCTCGATCCCTTCAGGCACTCATGAGGTCCATAAGGCAGCTAGGTTAGACCTGAGCTTGAAACATTCCTTATTAATATTGTTTACATTTATCTTTCAATTACTAAGATACTTTACACCCTCCAAAGGTGACTAACTTAAGAAGGCAGCAAGAACAAATGATTTCATTTTGTTTAGAGTCTATTGTTTATTATGATGTTTGTGAAAAAATGTCAATTGTCTAGAGGTTTTATGCCAATGAGGCAAATTCAGTACAAACTTACATGGCAGAAGTGAATATAAGTACACTATATCTCTAATAGTACTTTAATGTAATTCTTTACTGATTTTGCAAAGCTCCAAGCATAAAATCACATGAATGTTTTCTGTAATTTAATGGAGTAATTACCATATAATTAATATTTAATAAATGCATGAAAGAAAGCTCTGTTGAGAGGCAGAAAGGAACACAGAGAAAATGAGAAAGGTGCAGTTTTTCTAAGAATACTGAAAGCAATTTATATTGAAGAATACTTATGTCTGTCTTGATTTTCCTTCTCCATTGGTGCTAAAGAGCAATTCTCAGAGCATCCTTCAGAAAAATGGACAGCCTTCAAGTTTTCATTCCTTTAAGCATCAAGTCCTGAACACTGCTACACCAGAAATACCAGAAAACGCTTTTGAGTTAATTTCCTGGAAGGCAGGGTTTTGCCCTTAAATGAGAAGGGAATAACTCACTATGTTGCAGATATGTAGGCTTTACTGGCAAAACTGCACTCTTCTGTTTGTGGATACAGACAGATCTCTCCTCTGTGATTTAATTAATCTGGTTCTGCCTTTCTACTATACTCTTAGAAACATGAGAAATTGCTAGAAATATAACTATGTAGTAAATAAACAACTTTTACAAGGAATTCCTAGATGCAAACTACAAAAGAAAACGCATATGAGGAGAATATAAAGGCCAACACCTCTAAATTCATAAAGTCAGGCCTGATTGTGAAAGCTGCCCTCAGGCATCTTCACCAGTTAATTTCAGTGGGAATGGTAAGACATTCTCAAATCTCCCAAGTACTTAAGTACTTGATATTAGACACCTGTAGTTGAAAATTTAGGCTAAAATATCTATTGTCTTCCTTTCTTATATCACTATGACTGTTGCAATATTGAACAGTTTGGTATCGCTACTACCTTACCAATGCCTGCCCAAATGAGCACTGCTTGATTTTTGGGGGGGGGAGGTGGGGCCAATGGGCACTCCTAATCTCTCCTTTCATCATCTCATGTTTTAGAGGCGACTGATTCCCTATGCTGCCATAGTGCCTAACACAGCATGTCTTAGATGTTACCAACTTCACATTATAAACACAGACAATAGTAATATACAGTACACATGGAGACCACAATCTGTGACTTGTTGAAATGAAATGCTTCAACCGGACGGACTTAAGGTTGTGAACAACTGAACTAGAAAATCAGAGTGTGACACATTCCTGATATGACACCTCACAGTCTAAACCTTTGTTGATGACTCATATAAGCTGCTCTCAGCTATCTACTTTTCTGTATATTTCACATTCTGAATTCAATAATTTATATACTCAATAGTCAATATTTTTATGCTAAATCAACACTTAGCATTACACTTCTGTTTGACTGAAAAGTCATGAAAAATGCTTTCAAAACAGAATTTATGCATGAATAATAATCATGTATTTATACACTGATTCAGGTATATAAAGTATCTACCAAGTCCACTTAAAATAGATGGCAAATGAGCACATAAAAAACTTGTTGAGCTTCTCTACGTCCTTCAAGTAAGTCATAAATCTATGTGATGGTTTCAGTACTTTGGTGTTCAAAGAGAAAAATACACAAGACACCCAGATTATGCAGAAGTAAAGCCTCCTTACATGTGTTACTGGTTTTTTAGGATGATCTAGATGGTGTATCTATGCTACCAAAACTCCAAAGCACATACAAACCAAGAGCTACCAAGTACAGTCTCGGCCATACTCACAAACATGGTTTAAACAAAACAGAAAGCTCAGTATAAAAAGTACAGTCCTCATTCAATACCACGCAGGTTTCATTTCCTAAAGATTAATCCTTTAACTCCCAAGAATCTACTGGAATCTAGCAAAAAAAAAAAAAAAAAAAAAAAAAAAAAAAAAAAAAAAAAAGAGTTCCCCAAGCCAAAAAAACCTCCACAATACAGTCTTGCCTGTTGCATGTAAGTGTTAAAGGCATGTAGCTACTATTACAAAAAAAGATGACTAATCATCCTAGAAATTGTTATCTAACAATTTGAACCACATGAACTTAACTGTTCCACCACCAGCTCCGACTTTTCCTATCAAAACAGTAAGAACCCAGCTCCCCTTCACAGTCTCTGACACACCCCTGCCTCACACTTCCTACATTTGGCAAAAAAACTCAACAAAATGATATCAGAAAGAGTTGCATATCACTGATGTGGCTCTGACAGTGTTTTATACCCACCTTGTACAAAGTAGGGCAGAAGCTTGTCCTTCATGTCTCTCTATGGCAATGAAAAGCGGTACAGCCTGATGAGGATTTGAGGTGACAAGCCAAGACGGCACATCAGGATATTTTAGGTCTTCAACTGGGAAAGTACATTTCTGGCTCACACTGCAGCCAGACAGCACACCCTGGCAAGGTTTGGGGCTGGTGCCTGCAACCATATTATAAGTGGTTCCTACAAGGAAACCTGGGGGCGTATCAGGTATTGAAAAGATTTCATAACAGTCCCAACTGTTAAGCGCTCCATTGCTGACAAAGATCTGTAAAGCCAAAATATTGAGTTCTTGCTCATCTGCATTTCATCAGAGACCATTTCATTTGGGTTTTAATTAGGTTAAATCAAATCAATAGTGGACACAAAGATCATGTGTTCCGTATCATTCCTCCAAAACTACTGCCTAGTGTTAGTTTTATAATATATGCTACCAAGGAGATAATATTCCATTTTTACTATTATAACTAGAGTTTCTGTAAGTAAATAATGATGGCTTCCTAACACTAAGTAATACATCACGTCTATTCAAAATACAGAAGAGCACAAAAGACACTGAAAAGCCTAGGCATACAGTTGAATAATGTGCCCAGGCATGCCAGATCTTCTCTTTACAGAGCATATATAATAGAAATTTCAAAAGGCAAAGTAACATTAATAGTAACTCGGTTTTACACAACTCATAAAGACATTTTGTCTGATAATGCATTTGTTTCTCCACACTGAACATGGTTTGGTGTTTTTGTTTTGTTTGTTTGTTTGTTTTATTGCAAATACAATTACCCTTCCTTGGCACAAGAAGATTTTCATCCTGACACTGAGACAGTTGTTCATTATAGAGTGTATTTGTGCTGTCTTAGTGTGCTTCTCAGTACTAGGAAACATACACCATAGAGCAGGTTAGAAATGACAGGTATTTTTGCAAAATTGTTTGGAATAACCTTTTTCTTTGTTCATTTCATTTCCCTTCTTTCTTTGAAGTAGTATTTTAAAACAGATTACAGTACAAATTTCAATTTCCCATCTGCAAAGGATGAACATAAAAGCATAAAAACTTCTTAATCCAATCCAAAAATCCTAAGTTTTGGTTGAAGATTTTGATTTTGCTCTTTTTTTAAAACAATCTACAGATATCTTTTGGAAAAAAAAATGCATTTTGTTCCAAAAGTCTGTTGGAAAAAATAACTTATTTGGAAAACTATCTGCCTTTTCTGGAAACCTCTAGCACAAAAAAACCCCTTACTATGATTGGCATATATAAATACATGTGTTATGCTGCTTTAAAAACTTTGTCTCAAAGATAATTATGTAAATGTACCTTTTTTCAATTTGACACACAGAGCAGAAACACTAGAAGCATCACTATAACTCTGAATTCACAGATCACATTTTGACTTCCATCTGATTTAATTTTATTTTTATTAGTTGTACTAATAAAAATAATTTTCAAGCAAGACAGAGCACATATTTCTTCATTCAAGAATATACTTATGCATGGTAAATATAAGGACTGAAAATTATGCCCTCTCTTACATATATGTGTAAAAATAACTTTACATCCATCATCCTAACTGAAGGAACTAGGCTTGGAACTAAAGACACTTGGAAACCTCAAGGTTGTTGAGAGCTTATTTTAGCTTCAAAAAGAAGTCACCTCCAGTTATGGCAACTGCTAAGACATTTGAAATCATAAAACATTTACTATTAATTATAATATTAATGCTAATGAATCTGTCTATTAATTACTTTGAACATTGCCTGAATAAAAACATGACTGGCATTTCAGCATTATTACTTTGCTGTAACAATACTTTATGAGTCTGAATCTGGCAGTGCAACCTTAAGCACACTTTATCACTGCAATACGACAATGAATTTAGGTTTCAACCTGATTTATTTCAATTATCCCTTGTCAAGTCCACCATGTGTTTACTGAACTGAGGAAACATGTTGTCAGGCAGTTCACCTTGGAACTGAATAAATGTTGTTATACTTGATATTAGTGAGATTTTGTCCCTGTTCTAGTACATAGATAGAAACATGCAATTTGGTTTTTTTCCTTAAATACTGTCAGTTAAGTTATTTTATTCATTTAGCCAATTTTATGCTTTTTAAGTCCATAATCAATTTTAATTTTGAGGTATGACTTCTCTTCAGCAGTGAACTCCTGCTGTTATTCAGTGGCAACACAACACTTACCGTCAGCTCCGCTGGTTAACATTGCTGCATATGTCTTTACCTCGTATTGCAAATGTAACTCAACATCTTGAAGTAACAGATTCCTTTCAAAAGTCCACAAGGTCTGAGCCTGAGGTAGCAGCACCAAGATGACCCATAACCTGAATTCCCACATAAAGCATCCCATCCCAAGCTGCTCTCACTATTCCTGGCACTAGAAAGCTATTGTTAGTCACAGTCCTCTTATAAAAATGACACAGCTGGATAGTCTGAATTATTGCCCAGAGCTACTTATACTGCCCTCATTTAAGAACTGTATGTAAGCTTTTCTAATTTCTATGGCAAGAACAAGTACTAACAGCGTTTGGCAGTATATTTATTTGATAGCTGTTTGCAGCTACAGTATTCATCACCGTAGAGAAATGACATTACCATGGGCCCATGTTTAATTTTTTTCTACAAAAGGAAAGACCGTGTATTTACAGTGCAGTAAATATTGACTTCCTATTAATGATTACTTTATGTAAATGGTATTTTCTGGCTGTAAGCCTCCTTGCTGATTATTCTATCTCTTCATTAAGTTGAGGTACAAAGAAGACTGAGTAATGTTTAATTGCCTCTGAATCCCAGGGAAATCTGGTGGAGCCCCCCTGTCATTTTTCATTTAAATATATATTATCTTGTCAGTCAACCTGGAATAGTACAAGCTGGTTAATGTTTTAGTCTACAGACACTGTGATGTATATTTTATAGGTTTAAATTGTAATTTTTAGTTAATAGAGATGCAATCTTTAATAGCATATGACGACTGCCCTTCTGGAGAGGCCCCATATGAGTTACAGAGCAATCCTCTGAATTTCCAGCCGTGCTTAGTACTGACCCCAGTGCAATGTTAGGAACCCACAGCAGCCAAGTCATTGCATCCGCAGGGTCCAACAGCATGGATCTGGGCTGTGCTGGCAGGGACAACGGAAGACATGTGGCTCCACCATATCTCCTTCCCCTGTCTCTTCTGCAAGCTTGGCAGAGGCATTTACCAGGTATGACGTCTGCATTTCAGCACTGCCCTTCTTTAGTTTGTTTTATTCCTGTGAGTTTTACTCAACTTGAATTTCTTCCTCTACATCTCTAACTATACGAACCTAATCAATATGATTAAGTATGCCCCTCGCGGCTTAATTGGGAGTGTGCTGGTGGGCACTGGTCCCAGTATATGAAAATCTATTATTTGATTTGTCAAGCATGACAAAACCTCAGAGTACAACCACTGTGACTCTAACAAAACATCAGGTAAAGCTTTGTAATGCCCATTCTACAAAATTCATGATTCATAACGGTACATTACATGAAACTCAGTATGTGGGATAGTAGAGCACTCTCATGATTGGAACTTATGAACAGTCACCAAATATGAACTTCAGTGGTATAGTTGAGGATTGCATTTGGTGCAGGTGTGCAGCTGCAGTGCAAGCTCCAGGTTGTGCCCTGGGTGCAGGAAATGGCAGGAGCCCAGGCAAGGGGCCGAGAACTGGTGCCAAACTTTTGCACAGCAAAGAGACCTCTAGGACCAGCCAAGAGAACAGACACTCTGAGACACAGCAGGAGGCAGTGATTCAGCAGAAAGACCCCAGACTATCATGCACTTATACTGTAAAGGTGTAAAATACAAAAGCCCAGAGTGTCCTTTGTTCAGGGTCCCTCTTCAGAGGCACCCAGCTCAAGCTGGTTTTGCGTTCTGCACCACGATTACATTACTTAAAGGATTCAGATGTCTGAGACTCTGCTATGGGTAACATAGGGTCGAGCCAGTAAGGAAACCTTGTCTGGCTGTGTGAACCTTGCTGTAAAGGGGCTTCAGCCACAGCAGTGAAAGTCTTGGGTGGTGGGAGTGTGACTGTCAGAATGCCTCCTAAATGATCAGGCAGGCAAGTTTCTTTAAACTGTCTGAAAGACACTGTTTATGTTTCTCAGGCAGTAAAATGAAAGTATAAGACATTACATTTTTAATGTTTTACTTGCTCTTTTTTCAAGCAATGCTTACTAATTAATCACTTGTCCAGATTACTGTCACAATCACACAATAAAAATATCTTAGTTACCTGTTACACTAGAACATAAGGAATTGTTTAGAAAGCAAATTATATTAGCGTTATTTTTACACTGTGAAAAAATAGGTTTTACAAATGTAGTTCATGACCCTGAATTGGTTTAAGCTCATGAATACTTGTTAAAAATAGCACGACTGGCAACTCACTCAGCTGCTAGAGGTGGGACTGGTTACTATGGCAGGGTCACAGTAACAGGTATGCTAAATTTCTCACCGGGAAAGCTTTAAGTTTATACCATCAGTTTTCCTTGCAGAAGCCAATTTTCTGCAGAGAAAAACTTCCACTGCTCTTAGTAGCTATGTTATGGGTTCAAGCAGAGATCATCCAGAAGCCAGGGGCTTTCAAAGCAGCATAAAACCTGTGTGTCTAAGGGACATGTCCTGGAGTATGTCAGATGTGTCTGTGCTAAACATGAGTAATCTAAAGTAAGGAAAAGTATGTATGAAACAAGCAGTGGGGCTGCACCACTCTGTCCCTGTTTTGCTGTCAGGGGGATGTTTCTTGAATGACACTCAGTATTTAAGGTCCAGAAAGTACAGGGGGCAATGTAGTTTCATTCTTTGATGTCCCAGACAGATTTTGAATGTTGCATATCTCAAAGCCAGTCCGTGACTCTTCCTAGTGTGAAAATTTGCTTTCTCAAACAATAGCAAAAGGCTTTCACTTTCCAGAGGCTCCTTCATCCCGGCCTCTCTATGAGATGGGGAGTTCAGGAATAAGCCTTTAATCTCCGCACATACTTTAGGAGTGGACAATACCTTCACGTGTGTCTCTGAAAGGGCAATCCATTCAGAGCAATGGAGCTACTTCTTTCTTTCTTCTACTCTATCTTTGCAGTTTGGTTAAAATCATGGATTATTTCCTCCAGTGCCCAGAACTGGACCTACAATCCCACAGCACTCCACGCCAGTCCTAGCACACCTACATAGCAGCCAGTAAATGGTTTAAAGGCAAAGAAAATTCATGCTTGGCTAATTTGGTTGGTGTAAAAATTCTCATAAACATGTTAATCTTTGTAAGCATAAACAAAAGGAACACTATGCGCACACAGCCTTTATTAACCTTAAGAGTCCTTATTTTCCCAAAGTATTTACAGTTATTCCACTAGAGATGCCAAACTTGAATCAGAACTGACAACTAGGGAATTTAAATGTAACATACACACATGCATGCCTGCATCTGTACATAATATATATGTATATGCACATTTTGCTGTCATTTATAAGGATTTTTTCCTAGAGGAACCTGCAAAATACATAAACAGACACAAAATAATCATACTTTAAAATATCTACTATAAATACAACACAAAATGTGAAACAAAATTAAGTCTCTTGCATTTCCCTGCTCTGAAATTTACAGACTCACTTTGCAAAATCCTTCAACACAGAAGTACTAAAATGACATTACTTTTGCAAATAAAACTGCACCACACAGGATACTGATTCAGCTGATCTCCAACACATGGAGAGGGATGTTACCTGGAAGAGTCATTGCCAAACTGGTAAAAAACAGTATCCAGTTTGTCTGGGTTAGATGGTTTTTCATATATTCTGCATTCTCTTCACTGCAGTGGTTTAAATGAAAAAGTCCTTTAAAATTCTGAAGACAACACAGAAATATCTGGAAGTTTTCTCTTGAATCATCAAATCAAAGCCCATAAAAATACAGGCAACCACATAAAATTTGCCAAATGGAAGAGACTTCAACATAGCCCTTAGCACCAGTCTTGCTGGAGTATAATAACAAATGCTCAATCAAATTCTCATTGAAACTAAACTAAGCAAAATTAAAACAACAGCTACAACAAGAATGTCTTACCTCCTCCACTTCCTCAGCTTCACAGGATTCAGAATACACATTAGGGGCTAACTTTTAGCTTTAATGACAGCAAAGACATTTTGAAAGACTACTTTTGGAATAAGGATCAGAACTGCATAACCACTGAAGCACTCTGGTAGACCAAGCTGCTGCCATTTTCAATGAAACAAATCGCTTTGGACTGTACTGGACTTGGCAGACTGCTTGTCTTTCAAGCACTTTTTCTTGGCTTCCTCAGTCATCTGTGGGACATGCAGACCACAGACCAGATGTTTCCTCGAATTAGCTGGTCAACTGAAACTGATTGATGATTTCATGCTCTGTTAATAACTAGGTGTTCCTTACCCCAAACATATATTATTCAATAACAATGAAAAACATCCCTTATACTATCATTCTCATCTATCTATAATTTAAAAGTTGAGAGGGATACATTTTTTTCCACAGTAGCACGGCTTATGAAACATTTCACAATCTCTTTAGATGTTTTTTGGAGCTACCTTTGAATAGGGGAAAAGACTCCTTGAGTGAATACAGCACCAGCTACTCCTCTTGCCACACACCACTTCCAACAACGGCTCATCACACCTCTCCTTCCTCACCCATTCTCCTGGTGAACATCTGTTCACACAGCTGAAAGTCAGAGAGAGAGGAAAAAATCATCTCTATACAGCCACTGTACTGCAGCAAAAGATGGTATTTGTGCTGGGCAGCAAGTATCTGCCCTCGCCCAGTGCATGACTGTGTTGGGCGTTTTAAGCAACGTGGGCTAAACACCATGTATCAGTATGGACACACCAGAGCAATGTGCTATTGTGACTTGAATCCACAGACCTGTGACAACTTCCCATGAGTATCATCTTACTGGAATGACCACCTACGGACTGCAGTGTTCCTGACATGAAATTTTATCTCATAATATCTTCTTTTCTCTCTTGTTATTCCAATTTCAAAACACAAGAAGGGTTAATTTGCAGTCTAAAGTAGACAAAAATGGATGTTGTCATAATAAGTATATTTGCCCAACATCAGCAAAGGACAAAAAAGGAAGCAAAATATAAAGTCTGCTAGCGTGCTAGAGAAGAAGAAAGAAAACAGTTGATTTGTTTGACTATTAATTCTGGATGGCAAAATGTAAAAAAACGTATTTGCATTTTTAAGTAAAATGTTCATTACCTTTAAGTGAACATGACTGTTCTTTTTTTAAGCATTTATCTGTTCATCTATATGCAATTTGAATGGAAGTATTTTTACAGGTCAGATAGTCTGCTTTTTTGACTGTAAAGCTAGGAACAGTAATTTCTTGAAGCTTTCTACATTTTTCTTGAAAAAAGCATTAGTTCCTTAAAAAAAAAAAACAAAGAAAAAAGTAGTTACCCAGGTCTAGCACAGAAGTCCCATTTCTCTTCTGTTCCCTAAAGTTATAATAGCTAGAACATTAGATATGTAAGCAGCACCCTAATTTGCATTTCTTTGTTCTAATTCTGCTGTGTACTATCAACCAATAATGCACATCCCTGTTCATTAGTGCTCCACAGAAGGGTCACATTGGAAAGACCTCTTCATTACTCATGCACTGCTTGTCAGCACACAGACTAGAGCAAGATTACTAATACATCTGTCTAATTTTACTGAGAATACTGATGTAAAAGTAGTCTCATTCACTGTCTGCACAACCAAGAGCCTGCCCCTAACTTGAAAAAAAAAAACAACTTGTTTTTCTTATGAAATATCCTAGGTGGAAATGAGTAGAAGAAGCATGTGGTCTGTTGTGCTGTATTTGTAGTCTGCGATAGTTATCCGATACTTTTTTCTCACAGATTACCACATGTAATTATGAAACTAAAATTCCACTAAGGGACGTGCTCTAGTTTTGTAGAGGTAAAAAAGAAGGTAAAAATGGAGAAGGAAATGTACGTCCTAGTAGATTTTCTTACACAACTTACATCACTTCCAAAACCTAAGACTGAGCACTGGCTTATTTCTTATTTCTTATATTAGAAGAAATCCTAATCAAAAGGTTTTGCCTTTTTTTTTTCTTTCAATGGCTTTTACAGAATAAATGACTGTTAAATTTTAATTAGGTTGCTATTTAGCACTGAATATGAACGTTTGTGGTGATTTTGGTTGTTTTCTGCTGCTTCAACATACACCAGCAAAAGGCCCCCAATATCAAGCAATTTTCTCACCTGTCATGGGTATCTTCCTAATTAGGCAGAGTATGATAAAATGCAAGAAGACAAAAATATAGGGAAAATCTGGTTACACTGATAGTCACAAGGATTATTTCTTGTTCTCTATTAAGCGGTGTGTATGGTTAAGAGTAAAGCAAGCAAATGGATTTCTACTCTTTCTTAAGGAAAGTAGAGTTCTATTAACTCTGGTAGAGAACAACTACCTGTAACATTACAGGATTAGGCTTCTATATTTCAGCTCTGTCCCTGCTTGCTGTGCTGTCTTGCTTCACTGACCAAACATTAAAAATTGTGCCCACTCATTAAATCATTTGCATTTTTTGATCATTCATACAGACATTGTGATATACTTTAAAAATGTTCTGGACTTATTTATCATAAAAGTACAGTTTCCAAAATGAAGTCTTCAAACACCTTCTAGGTTTTAAAATTTTAGTGCAGTGGTTTCAGGAAAAGAAGTCACAGCTACTAAAGACAATTTTACCCTGTCATTTTGATCTTTTTGATCAAATACCATCTCTTTAAAGGACTCCGACAAACCCAGAGTGTCCTCAAGAACTAATTGTTCCATTTGGATTTTGATTGACAGAGCAGTCACAAGAATCTTAAGGGCACAGAGAATACTGCAGCAACTTCATAGCTATGCAGAGTTAATTGTTTATTTTGGGATTTAAGTGTGACTCAGTCTTGTAGTACTACTGCTTCAGATATTACATGCCGTGTACCAATGGCATACATGCTTTTTTATTATCTGCAAGACTGGAGTACACCAGTGAGTACAATACAAATGTTGTTGTCCGAGGCTTCTAATATAAAATTAAACTCTATATGACTTCTCTGAAGATGCAGGAGGAAAACAGTCTGAATAAATTATTTTTCAGTTTGCTTGAAATTCTGAAAATTAAATCAAAATCTCCTGTAGATGGGGATTTTTTTTTTTTTTTTTTTTGACAGAGATCCAGAAACATACCTGAAAGTAAAAAAAATTGCTTTCTGGGTTTGAGAAATTTTGGAATTTCACTGTTTTACATTGATATCAAGGCAGATTTCAAAACTAAAATGTCAAATACTATTTAAGGATATAGTTTGAATATAGCGATGGCTAAGGAGATGAGCAAAATGAGACAGGGAGAGACCGTGCTGCCAAACATATTCGCAAAGTCTAAATGCATTACTGAAATATATCAATAGCAACAGATTTGCATGTTTGGCTAACTGTTATTTTGGAGGAAACATTTTATAAAGTTTAATTAGTCAGCTTGATGCAGCTTTCTGCATCTGGAAAAGCAACTGCCAGTAGCTGAAGGTTTGTCTCCCCATTCATTTCATATCTTAAAGAAGAAAGGACTGCAGGTCATGAATATGATGTCTCCCAGCCTCCCTTCCACCCCAGGATGCTGTGAATTTCTGGAGGATACACAAATTAAGAAAGGGGTTAGGCAAAGTCATGAAGGATAGATAAACTGATGGAATAAGTTATCATGCCATGGATAAACACACTGGCTCCAGAAATCTCTACATTCTGGTAGAAATGGGATAGGTCACAGCACATTCTCACATTGCAGTGCTCTGGAATTGCTTTTCCTACTTTCCTGTTTAATTCCTTTCCATCTGCTTTTTGCTCTCTTTCATTATTTTGATTGAAAGAGACTACATTAACAGCAACTTTTTCACTCTCTCCCCCATTTGCTGGCCCTTTACTTTTAGCCATTATTCATCTCCCAGTTCTGCTTCCCCCTCCTGAAAATAATGATTTTTTTAATTGATTTTTTTTTTTAACTAAGCAAAACAAATGTCTTCCTGATTGAGAAGCCTGTTTTCATTTTGGTTTTGATATAGTTTTCTCTAAATGAAACTAGAATTTTATTTGATTCTAGGACCTACTTCACAAGTCTCCAACTCCAGGTATGGAGAATACTTTTCAAAATGAAACCCAAACTACTGAAAATGAAAATTTGATAAAAGAGTTAAGAGCCAATGTAAATTCGGGTAAATGCCAATGAACTCAGTCTAATTACATTTGTGTAAAGCCATTTTCATTAAAAAAAAAAATCAGTCTAACAAAGAGGAGTCTTACAAAAAGGGCCAGCAGTGTCTTGTTTTGTCTCTTTGTTTCTTTTTGTTTTGTTGGGGCTTTTAAAAAAAATTAAATTAGCTATTGCCTCCACCCTGCAATGCAGACAGAATTTTAGTATTCCAGGACTGTGAATGCAGTTCTCGTGGCAAATAATTTGAATTATGTTTCAGGGGTTGCAAAGCACCAAACACTCCTAAGAATTCCGTGTTACTGAAAAGTAATAAAATAGAGAGGAAATTGGGCTGACACAATTCCAGAACTACAGAAATGCAGCTGACAGACCTAGGCTCTTATCAGTCTTTGACAGGTGTATTTAGGTATTCTTGGGTTATTGCTCTTGGACCTATTAACCTCTACTGAGCCCAGATTTCGACTCCTACATTCAAGATCACACAGGAATACCTGGGGCATGTAATTTAATAGAAACTTCCAGCAAGTACATTATTTCTCACATCCCTAATCTTTCTGCTACCCCAAAAAATCACCTCACAAAATAAAGTAAAAGTTTTGTTTTACCTCCTAAGCATAAAGAAGCAGACCACGGATGTCGGGATGGCCACAGAACTGCTGCAGAATGTACTTCCCCTATTAATTGTTTCCTTCGCAGGCTGCTTCTTTTTCGGGGCTCCCTGACAAGTCCACAGTATATAACTATGGACTTGGAAACATCTACATTAAGGGCAAATCTACCGCAAAAAGTAACAACAGATAGCACCATGGATTTTATTTCTGACCTTGTATATTCCTAACCTCAAAAAGTACTGTTTTCGGCTGCCAGCTGTACAAAATATCTTCTGCATCATTACTATTATCAAGAAACTCAGAAGATGAAAAATAACTCTTTGTCCTATCTATGCACCACAGGACTTTCGATTATATTCTTGAGTTGTACCTTGGCATTGCCCATTACCTTCAATGGAACCACTACAGTAATGTATGGAGAAGTAGCAAAGAACTCCACAGAGGCACACTAACATTCAGAAATGAGACAGCAAGGCTTTTTCTCTCCAAAGTTTTGAATATATAGGATGATAAGGTTTTGGCCAAGATCCAACACAGGGAAGTTTGTAAAAGAATTGAAAAGAGCTTCTGGTATGCAGCCAAAGCCTCTAGTCTATACGAGTTTTGAGGTTGGCTTCCCTATCTTAATATTTAATGCATATTTTTCATTTCTTGCATTGTACCCCAGAGTACAACACAGTTGCTTTGGCCTCTAGGGAGAAAAGTACCTCACCAAAAAGACCCTGAGCAAAACTACACAGAATCATAGAAATCACAGAATCCTTTAGGTTGGAAACGAAATTAGTTCAACCATTAAACAAAACTTGTCTTGGGACAAAAAGGACTGTACCAGACATCCAAAAAAATAGAAAAAAACCCCACCCCTACTCTTATGGTCATCAGCTGAATTACTCTACACTAGTAATTTGAGGAAGCCCCTAAATGTGCAGTAATGTCTTTAAGCATTCTTATGCTTTTTAGAAAGGTCTGCTTTACACGGAGATATCAGATAAATAAATAAGTTCATTAGTTCTGGGACATATTTCCACCCGGGAAGAGAAAATCCATAACACCATCTTGGCCACTTAAATATCTAGCATGTCAGCAAGTTTGCAAAAATTGCCTTGGCACACGTAGAGAGCAAAACAAAAGTTTTGGGGAGGCGAGGATATGCAGATAATTATTGCCATTTTGGGAGGGTCACAGTCCATGTCCTAGTGCATCAGATCTTTTCTCTAGTCCGTGCAATAGGACACTGTCACTGCCCCATCCTGCCGTGTGGTACTATCACAATACATCCACTGATGCTAACAGGCAATCCCAAACTATGGTCTTGCCCTTCCCAGCACCACAAAATTAGAACTGCACCAGAAGATCTACACTGGACACAGGGAAGTAACTCTGTCCTGCCCTGCCTGCTATAGTGTCTGGAGTATGTACTTCATTACCCATTGAGGGTAATGGGCCGTTAGCTAAGTAGAACAGTGCTATTAATGAGTTCTGTTACAATATAATGCTTCGTTAACAGAGCTCTCAAAGAAATCAACAACTTCAAAACTCCCATAATCAATCCAATTTAATCTGATATATGCTCTGTCAAATTGCATTTCAAAAGGCTTTTATAATACCAAAATTCAGTTATCTAGTAACAGCATTAGCAATGTTAATTTTCTAATCAGAACGCAAAATCATTAATTAACCATGCCTTCTTTAAGTAAAAGAAGCTGCAGGTCCTACTGGGTTACCCAACAGATCCTTTGATGTTTATGAGTAGAAAGGGTACATTCTCCTCTGGAAATACCTGTGAGGCTTTCCTTAATGCTGATGTTTGCCTTGGACACGTAATTGTTTCACTGGTTCAATTGGTTCTGAGCCTCTCCTGTTTTTCCATCTTATGCCTTTACCTACAGCCACACAAGGCTGATGCTCAATAGTATGCGTGGCACTTTCTGGTGGTCCCTGCTTCCAGGAAACAATGTTTGGGGGTCAGTCTCAGCAGTCCAAAGACATTGGTTTGCCATCCGGTCTACCCTGTCCTTATATTAGCACAGTAGCACATAAAAGAGTTTATAATTGTAAAAGGATTGGAAACATCCCCCAAAATAAGAATGGTAATTTTGCCAAAACTAGAAGATCCACCTATCTCCAGTAGTGGCCAGAAGTGAATAATTCCCCTGAATATTCTCCTAGCATTCTACGATTTATATTTACAGTTTCTGGGTCTTTCTGAGTGGTTTGGCCTCATGGATTTATGCCAGTGCACAGCTAATCTGAACTTGAATCCATGCAAACTGTTTGCACCCTCAGTTTTCTTAGAAAGTAGTCCCACAGGACTACCACTCATCATGCAAAAACACACACGTTTGTTTTTTCATAATTTGTTTGGTTTTAATCTGTTCCCTATAAAATTTTTGAGGAAATGCAGCAGAAATATACAAAATTAATGACTTTACTTTACACCATTATTACTTAAAATTTGAAAGTTCATTTCATTCTCTAGAAACAATTGTTTCCAGACTTCAGGTGTTATTAAGAACTCATACATAAATTTTCCATTAACAAAGGCCCAACAACAAACAGAGGAATTCTTTTGAGAATGTTTTTTCAGGCAAAGATTAACGTGTGAGAAGCTTACACTACATATTTAATAAATTATTAAAACAAAAATTAAACACAGAATTGTAAAACAATAGCTTAGCAACTGTTCTTGCCCTTTACAGTCAGGGACTTAATTTTCCTGGGAAAAATTGTGCTCCACGCTCCAGGAATATACCACTTAAACTTGATGATAAACCAACAAACAATTGTATACCAAACACTAAAATTATATTACAGCTTTAATGTTACTAGGCAAAATGAAGAACATTGCTAAGGCTATAAACATTTTCATGACAACACTATAAGACAAAACCAAGAAAAAATGCGTAATTCTTTATTTATTTTTATGATAGATTGTCATGTAATAGTTTATTTGCTCTTTAAAAAATTTCCTATATTTCAGATAGAGCATTTAAGGAGAATAATGACAACCAGAAAACACAGCCATTGTGAAGTTTCTTATACCTATATCTGAATAAGTAAATGGCTCTCAAACTGTGCTCCATCCGTCAAGAAGCTAGTCAGGGAATTTAGTCCCTTCCAAACCTGCTGGCAACTGGTTCCTTAGCCTCAAGCAAGTATATCACTTTGTTTTCCATTTGTAAAATATTTGTGCTTTGCCCTGAAGAACAGTGAAATGCTCTGAAGGCCTTATTCAGCTAAGCCTTTAGAAGTAAGTATGTTTAACTTTACACATACATATAATTTGCAACAACTTTGACATAATAGGTTTTTTTAAAAAAAACACAAAAAGAAATTTTCTCTGAGATGGGCCTTGAAGAAGTATCTGTAACTCGTTTTTTAAAGTAGAATCACTTCATGCACATTGGATGGATCATAGAGTAATGATTATTTTCACCTGTAGCTTGGCTGTCGAGTGCATTTAATTTATAAGAGCATGATTTCTTTCTAAAGGATAGAAGTGCCCCCTTAAACTCTCAGAAATGGGGAATAAGAACATGCTCTGAAATAATTATTGGCAGTTAGAATAGTTTATGCTGCTGATTTTCTTCAATTTTTTGTGTATTTTCAGTTTTTAAAATAACAGATCGTTGCTGATGAGAACATCTAAATAAAATGAAATTTCTGTGTTTGGCACACAGATGATTAAACTGTTGGAAATTGGACCTAGAGTCACTTTGCCATGTTATTTACCTAGGAGATGCTATTGCACATACAGCACATATAGCTATGTATTGAATCTTTTTGAAATTTACAGCTGTCCTAGAAACTGTAAAAGAAGGTGGTTTGAGCTGATTTTATGAATTTTACAAACTAAAATTGAAACGGAAGTTGATTAAGAGGGTTAAAGTCACTTCACAAAATTACTGATTCTGTAATCGGGTGAAACTGCATATATGCTTCAGCAGCAATCTGACTTTTTTTCCAGACAAAATAAACCGCCTTTGGTACTCGGTGATTCAATTTCAAAAATTGAGACCTATTTCTTCGAAAAGTGAGAAGAGCATCTCCCATTAGCTTTCTGGCTGAAGGAACAGCATGTGTTTTCAGCACACCATTCCTGGAAATCAGGCCCCAAATGCCTGATTGGTAGAAAATCAAAAATCACAGAATGGACTGAGTTGGAAGGAACCTGAAAGATCATCTAGTTTCAACACCCCTGCCATGGACACTTTTCACTAGACCAAATTGCTCAAATTCCCATCAAACCTCACCTTGAAGACTTCCTGGGATGAGGCATTCACAACTTCTCTGGGCAAGTTGTTCCAGGGCTGCACTACCCACACAGGAAAGAATGTCTTCCTAATAGCTAATCTAAATCTTAGCACTGTTTCCAGGAGGATCTACTCCATGACCTTGCTGGCCACTCATGTGAGACTGACTGGCCTCTACTTCCCCGTGTCTTCCTTTTTTTATTTTTTAAAAATGGGGGTTGTGTTTCTGCTTTTCTGGTTAGTGGGAACTTCACCTGACTGCCACAACTTCTTAAGTAGGATGGATAATGGTTTATTCACTTCCCCTGCCACTTCCCTTAGGACCTGCAGACACATCTCATCAGGTCCGATGGCCTTGGGGCCCCAGTAAGGGCCCACATTTTCCCTAGTCTTTCTTTAATCACTGACATACCTTAAGAAGCTTTTTTGTTGCCCTTGACATCCCTGGCTATATTTCATTCTGTCGAGGCTTTAGCTTTTCTAACCTGATTCCTGGCTGCTCAGACAATTTCTCTATATTCCTCCCAGGCTACCTGTCCTTGATTCCACATGCTGTAGGCTTTCTTTTTGTGTCTGCATTTGTCCAGGAGCATCTTGTTCATCTACACAGGCCTTCTTGTGTTTTTGCCTCAATTCTCATTTGCTGGGATGCATTGCTCCTGAGCTTGGAGAAGGTGATCCCATGAATATTAACCAGCTTTCCTGGGCCCCTCTTTCCTCTATGGCTTTATCCCATGCTACTCTACCAAGCAGATCCTCAAAGATGCCAAACACTCTCCTGAAGTCCAGGGTAGTGAGCTTGCCATGCACCCTCCTAACTGTCCCAAGAATCTCAAATTCCACCACTTCACAGTCACTGCAGCCAAGGCTGTTCTTTAGCTTCACATTCCCTACCAGTCCCTCTTTCTTGGTGAGAAAAAGGGCCAGGATAGCACCTCCCCTCATTGGTTCTTCCATCACTTGGAGAAGGAAGTTACCATCAATGCAGTCCAGAAGCCTCCTGGATTGCCTGTGCCCTGTTGTGCCAGAAACTTAGTTAAGGGACCTCTGTAATCTCTATATGAAAGAAACTGAGGAAGCCAAAACCTTTTTTTTTTTTTTTTTTTTTTTTCATTTGGGTGAAAGTATCAGCTGTGAAGAAAAGACTAAGGAATGTTTCTAAATATCATTTTATAAGCAAGTATTTTCACAGTAGGTACCTCATGATCTTGACTTTTTTTTATATTTAAAAATTACAAGAACCTTTTTCATTCAAAAATGCCCCCCTCCCCTCTATGAATTGTGTTCCCAATTAAATTCCACGATATAGAGTAAAATAAGTTAGTGGGCCTGGGGGCTTTTCAAGTTCCCCCCTGGAGGTTTGTGCTCCTCCAGGCCCTCCCAACAGGTGCAGGGACTGGTGGAAGCCAAGGAGCCTCTTAGTCAGGACCTGGTCCAGACAGTCAAAGAACCACCAAATTTAGGAACATGTAACAGATATCTGACACTAAGCCTGACACAATTAGTACATTGCATTAAATGGCGTTTTCATAGTAAGTGTCCAAAGACACCTCTACAGGAAAAAAAGGATATTTCAAGCAAACTATGAATTTCCATTTTCTATTATCCACTAAATCTTTCATTTAAACTGGTATTTCAAACCATGGACAAATACATTGCACAGGTGCCATTTATTCACCTTTAGGTTAAAAGCATTCCCAGTTATAATAATTATCTCTAATCATACAAAATTCAGTACTCATCATTTTCTTATAGCTAAGTACACCTCTAAAGCCAGTCTGATGGTTAGGCAATAGTGTACTCTTCTATCTAGACTCAAGTTACAGCTGAGTATGTGACATATTGAATATACATTGCATTCCTCACACAGGACTTTTAATTTAGCCTGAAAAAGAATTGTTGAAGCAGACGATTGTATGACTACAAGAGAAAGACTGTGAAAAGTTCATTATCTAAATAAGGTTTTATGTCATTAAATCAATGACATATCCTCTATCAAACTACCCAAATTGATAAGAAGTTCTCAGAATATTTATCCTGAAGTCAGTTAAACTTATATATTCAAGAACAAATGCAAGGGATATGGTTAAGAAGTTATGGTTAAGAATTCAATACATCCAAAAGTTCAAATGGGTGCTGTTAAATAACTAGAGAAACATTTGTCACAGAATATACAAAACATTACAGCTGCTCCTGTGGCTTTTGCATTCAGCAGCTCAGTTTCAGAATTCTGAACATTTGTGATGGATGTACATTTGCCCTATTTCCAGCCCCTCTTCCTGGAGTGACTTTGAGAATTCAAGCTAAATAGCTGCAGCAAGACAAAATGGAGGAAAGAAAAATTCCACACATTCTACTCCAGCATCTGTTATCTATGCACCATCTTCCATTTGTCTTTCTTGCACTGCAAAGCCATCTCAGGCTATTTGTCTACCTCCTATTAATGAATTATGAATACACCTGATAATTAAAATTTGGTATTTACATTCCTGGCTATGCAGTGGCACAGAGCTGTCACTCTGTGTTAAAAGCAAGGTATGCAGCTCTCCAGGTCTCTGGCAGCATTTCAAGAAGTCTTGCTAGAAACACTGAACAGACACGCTCTTATGACACAGCCACAATGTATTAACCCTAAAGAGCAAGAAAAAAGCTCCACATCATTTAAAGGCATATAAACAAGCACCAGTTATTTTGCTTATTAAAAGGTCTGAAAGTTTCTCTCTGAAATCATCTATTTCTGGAGTCACTTATATTCATCTTAGTGGTCGTAATTGAGCTTTTAATGACAGTACTCTGCAGTAAGCCTGAGGCTGATAATCAGCATTTACAGGCTCTTACCTCTGCGGAAGAAATGCTGTTGCCCTCTCCAGTCCTGCTGTCCCACCCCCTTCCCTGTGAGGATGCAGGTGGGCAGGCACCAGGCACATCCTTGTCCAGACCCTGGCCTCTGGCAGCCAGCCACTGAGGTGGGCACTGCTCAGCACGGCTGGAGGTCAATCCAGGTTTGTTCCATTACTCCCAAATAGCTGCAGCCCACCCATGGCTCTTGTACAATTCTACCAGCTTAACCTCAGCCCCATCCTATAACAAGCCCTGCCCATTACCCGTGTGTGTACACATCCCTTCCTCAGGCCAAGCTGGGATGGGACAGTGGCTGCAGAGACTCCAGTATCCCGCAGTGAGAGGTGCCACCAGCCCTGCTTGGGAGCACTGGCACATCTCTGGGTGGCGGTGAGGCAGCAGCTCCTACGCAGGTCGGTAATGACCCGTGAAACAGCATTAATCCAACGCAACACCTGCCCTGGTGCGCCTCCCTGAAATGGAAAGTACCAGCTTTGCCCACATTCACGCACTGTGGAATTTTAATTATTATTTTTTTAAGATTTGTAAGTTTTAGACAGGCAATTCTTGTTTATTGGTTTTGAACATGAGAAAAAAATAAACAAAAAAGCACAAACAAAAAAACAAACCAAACCACCAACCACAAAGCAAAACCATCATCCCAGGCATATCTGGAAAATTACACCTGAATGCTTGTATCTCTTGCTCACATCTGATCACGTCACTAACCCTCTTCGCAGAAAGACATGAATGTTAAAAGGACATTTTCTGCCCCCACTGCAGAAGGACTTTCCTTCAGGTTACAGCTGGTCTATTTGACTACCGAATATGGAAAGCACAGATGGTAAGTATGATGAAAAAAATATAAAATACATATATATAGATCATCCCTGATAGCTGGCAGGCCCCTTTCATAAACCTTGGTGGATGTGATGGCCCAGGAGGGAAGGGAGAAGGCAGGGCAACATCACATCAGGCAGTTCCCTGAGACTTGACTCCACTCATGCCCAGCTGCCTGTTCTCATTTTTCCAGGGTGCCCTCCTTACTGCCTAGACCCAAGAGAACTGCTGCAACCTCTTGAGATCCAGAATGTGCTCTGGGCAGCACCACTGACAATGACAGAGTATCAAGAGGGGCAGAACAAGCTGCTGAAAATCATCATCATCCTGTGATGGGGAGTGGGACAGAGATGACTCGCTAAATGCTTCTACAGTGCATGTGCACATCCCTAAATATCAGAAAACAGTAACTAAGTTGAAATAAATAAGTACAGCACCTAAAATGCCACTAAATTACTAATACTAGTTGCTGCTCCGGGCCAAATTTCACTTTGATTTTACATCTCTACAAATTCTGAAAATTGCCTTAAGTCTGTGAAGTGCCTCTGGTTTCCCCATCCTGAGAGGGACAGCAGAGCACTGAGTCAAAGCTTTGCCCCGGGAATTTCTAGCTGCTCATTTTTTTTGTTCTCACACTGGGTGCTCTAAGTAAGCAATCGGATGAATATTACCACAGAGTTATTATTTCTGTCATAAATTTTTAAAACTACCTATATGAGTAACTGTAAGCCAAAGTCCTTCAGGGACTGTCATAAATCCAAAAGCTGTCTGAGTGCTAGATTTAGTATTTTGATCGTTGAATTAGCTGAAAGTAGTATAAAACTACATCTACAGAAAGACAGCTCTCTGTTAGCTATAACGTTTACAGACATTTCTGGGCAACAGTTTCAACCAGAAATTACCAGCTTGGTCTAAGTAAATTAACTCCCATCCATGCTTCCCACAGAGTATTGGAATTTGCCCTGCCAGGATGTGCAATGCATTAAGTACATTAAAGTCTCTTCCTGAAAAGCATCTCCTAATGGTTTACAGTTCTCCACATAAAGCCAAAATAGAGCATTTTAAAGGTATTTAAGTGTTTTATAAAGCTTTCTCTACGTATAGAAGAAACCAAATAAGATGTCTTTCCATGTGTCTGCCTCCGAAGCTAAACCTAAGACACCATCCAAAAATGCTGTAGCGTAGCCTCAGTGACCTGTCCCTATCATCCCAAATCTCCTTTCTTGGGGACAAATACTGTCAGACAAGTGCACAAGTGCATACTTCTAAAACATAAGTAAAAATCTTAAGAAAACAAACAGTCTGAGCTCCAAAAATTGATCTGGGTAGGGGCTTTCCCGGATGAAACATAGAAGCAGGAGAAAAAAGAAGGACAGGGTTGCCAGCCGTCTTCAGCTCTCTTCACGTCCTTGGCAAAGCCAAATGGAGATGGAACTACCAGTAGTGTAAGAAACAAAATAACCCAGCAAACCTCTGCTGAAATCCTTTAGGACCACTCTCATATGTTATAATTTCCAGGGGATTAGATCCAAACAGACATCTGGGACCAAAACATCTTCTGTTTGGCCAGGATGACCACAGAAGAGAGTAAGTACTACAGCATAACACCTGATGTTTGCCTGCTCATACAATGATGAGTGGCTGGCTGTGGGTAAAGACATCTCACCCAGTGCAATTCTGGGAATGGCCACATCCAGGCTGCCCTCCGTGGAGGTCTACTGTGGGTTACAACTTGCTGTACAGAGAGCCAGAATTGTGGTACATCCCGGATTTTAGGAAGTCGGAGCCATTATTTTCTCTCTTGAAGTCAAGAATCAAGATAGCCACATTAATGGAAGTGACAAACACAGTTCTTTCAGTAGCCCATGCTACAGATGCAGGGAGATAGTCAGCTGCGTTCCTGTCTTCTGACAGGTTTTGAATGTTTCCATCTCTGTCTGCTGAGAGAGGTGAGAAAAAGGGACAGGTTCCCAATAAAAGCTGGAGCTGTTCTGTATTCTCAACATGGAAAGTTACAGTCTGCATCACACACACACACACAAAAAAAAAATCTAGGATTTTTTATCACTTTGCTATTTTTGTCCTGGTGGAAAAAATACAGCACCAGCTTATTATGGTTACACATATCCTTAAGGAACTTATCATCATCA
Source organism: Oxyruncus cristatus (assembly GCA_013399855.1). Lineage (NCBI taxonomy): Eukaryota > Metazoa > Chordata > Aves > Passeriformes > Cotingidae > Oxyruncus > Oxyruncus cristatus. The sequence goes on from VXAY01005118.1 coordinate 2,579,800, forward strand.
CAGCACTAACAATAGGTACATGAATGTGAAAACTTGACATTGAACTTTATAATTTTAATTAAGTGCAAACCACTTTTTTGGAGGGGCAGGAAAAGGCCCCGTAGGATTTTATTTCAGTAGACAGAAACTGCTAACCTACTTCAAAATAATCCAACAGTTTGCAGACAACACTTACACAGACAGGACCAGAAAAGAAGAAAGTTCATTATCTGAATGCATGTGGCAATCGACCTTCAGGATATACAGTGGAAGAAGTTCTCGCAAAGGCGGACTTCTGAAACTGGCTAGAAAATCTGTGTTAAAAAAACTGTAATACTGTAAAACCCCCTTTCCCTGAAAAACTCAGTTTCCCAAAATCCCTTGTACCTTTCCCACTGGTTGTGAAACCTGGCCCCTATGGGCGGTGGCTAAGGTGTTCTCAGCCCCCCTGATTGGACATATGCTAATGTCCCAAAGTCTTATTTACCCGAGCCCGGGAAAAATAAACCCTCTTTCTGCCCATCTCTTGCTGTGGTCTCCTGTCCTCTGTCTCAGGCGACCACGTGGCAAGGGAACCAGGGAGAGCATTCCCTCCTCCAGCTAAAGGACTACAATCTATTACTGGGGGATACCAGCACCCACAAATGCACATCTTAAGAAACCAACAGGCTTAAAGCTATACCTCTGTCTTGCTTTTTCAGTTGCACACATCTAACTCCCACTAGTACTTCTAAGATCTACACGATGTGCAGTCAAGAACGGAAAATGTCTTATGTAAGCATGCTCCCTCTGAACTGGAGAGATTACCCTTTAACGTCCTCCTGTCTTTTATAGGCACACAGAGGAAAAAAACCTTCTCCATGGTGCTGATTCCCCTCATTCACATTATCTTTCACGGCTTCATTTGTGCAGTCAATTGCTCAAAGACATGAATAGGAAGGTGGCAGTATAGCCCTGCCTTACCATATAAAATATAAGGGAGCCGGAAGGTGAGGCCCTGGAGAGCAGTTTCTCAAGGTGATGCTGCTGGCAGGGGATATCCACACCTTTTCAAAGGGGTAACATTATGTTGGATTTCATTTTAATCTCACAGACACTAAATAAGTGCAAGGAACTGCAATAATTATTATTATCCTATTATTGTAATTGCTCAAAGGATTTTCTGCTAGTCTCCCATTTAGCATAGTAAGTGAAAGGCTGACAAAGAAAATGTGATTAAGGTGTGAAGATCTGGTGCCTGCCAGTTGTTCTGAAGTGCATGAGATTCCCATCATAAACAGTAACTGAAAGAATGATGGGCTTTCTGGGACTTTCAACAGGAGTTGAAAAATACAGGAGTCCTTCAACATCTGCCAGAGACCCAGAGAAGAATGGAGGGAAGCAACCCAATTCATCTGTATAAACTGGTTTTTGTGGTACAGCATCACCACTTCTTCTTTCCACTCATTCCCTCAAAATATTGAAGTATTGACCATGATGCAGACTGGGTCGAATAAGACAAGAGATGGAAATAAGCACAGTTTTTCTGTAGTATAAGGATTTAATTGCTTTTCTGTTCATAAGCAAGAAACAAATGCTTTATGCTCTTTCCCTTTCCTTCCTTTCCCTACAGTAGTTAAGCTGATGGTTATTTGTAATCAATATATTATAGGAGCTAATAAGATGCTGTGGCTTCTGGATGCCAAACCCAGAAGCCACAACAGCCTGTCCCTAGCTGTGGGGTAGCTATGGGACATGTGACTTAGCTTCTGGGAGGCTGGGATGCTCTTCAGTGGTGCAGAGCTTGGGAAGCATCTTGTCCACTGCTTCCACTGGTGGTGCTTCTTCAGCCCTGTTCCCATTTTGTCATGAAAAGCTAGGGCATGTAACAATAAAAAGCAGGGAGAGGAGAATGGCTGATGGAATAGAACAGAATTTTCTGTGTCTCTTCGAACAGCATTTTTTAGTCTTAAGCTCTTCCACATCTATTAACTCCTCCTCTGCTCCACTGGACATGGGAACTAGGTTAATTCTCAATCCATACTAAGTTTTCAGCTTGGCACAACCACATGTTCACCTTTAAGTTTTTCAAAGTCGTGTCAGCTCACACCAGCTGTAATCCCTGGTTCACAAACACCAGCCACACCTTCCTACTCTGTTTTCAGAAGCAGAAAATTCCCCATTCAGCAAGCAGTGCTGCATATCATTCCTTTCTCCACTCTCTGAAACCTCTTACCCGAACACTGAATAATGGTGTTTCTTAAATACATGTCTCCTGCTGTGTCTTTAACCCCTTCTCTCTCTCAGCTGAGGGGCAATGGAGAGCAAACAACAACTGCAGTTGCAAGGTCCCAAACTCATTCAAGTCCTTACTCCACATAATCTGTCAGTTCTGAGTCTGCAAAGCTCCCTGAAGAACCACGGCTGATCCACCTCCTACCTGGGCTGAAAATCATCTCACAGAACACCTGCCTCAACTTTGCCAATTATATGCCATACACATGCATTTGCATTAACTGTGCCCTTTCTTCTTCTGAGTTATCTGAAAATACCTCATCATTTTCCAGCTGATTTTAATAATAACTGAATAATAAATCATTTAAGTAAACCATTTAATGGATGGAGTGATAGCAAACAGGATGCTGTAACTACAGCATTAGTATACCAATAATTAATTGCAGAGGTCTTCTGTTACTATTTCTCCCTGGTTTAGTGACTTTTGGTATAAGGAAAGAAAGGGTTTGTCCTTTTTTCCTCTTTCCATATGCATTTGCTCTTCAGAATAGCACAACAGATCAAAGACAGCTATGGGAGCATTTCTGGTATTCATTTATCCAGTCTTTTGCTTTCTGCAAATATTCTTGTGCATTAAATCTCATTCATCATCATGTTTGTGTTCGGGCTGCCATCTCCTCCAACACACAGAGCAGATGAAACCAGGGATTTTCAAAGCTGAATTCATAACTCTTGGTAGCTTAAGCTAACAGCCCAAACCCTCCAGATGGAAGCGGTAATAGATTCACATCCTCTGCAGCTCACAGAAAGGGAAATATATATAACATATATGACCACTAAGTTGTATTTGTAGGTTGAGTTTGTGAATACACATAATGGGGATTAGCACACATTTGTTAGAAAACATGTACTTAATGGTTTCTGAACATATCTACCAAGCTTATATTATTGTTGCTTCAAGCCACAACCCCTTCTGTGCAGTTAAATGTTCTTCCTCAAGAGAGGAAAGCCCCCCACACCTCCATTTTTGTCCACCCGAAGTACTTTTCCAGGGAGCTTGAAAAAGGCCTCAGTAAGACCTTACATGTCTTGCCATGGCATAAGCCATGCTATTAAGGGTGTCCCACACCACCTTTCAGTGCAGGCAAGACACAGTACCAACCAGCCAGAACAAAACAGGGTCTCTGGGAGCTGCACAACTGTGAAATCATGCTCATTATGGTATCTCTCTAAGTTAAAGACCAACAACAAACACAATGGGCTTTTTTTTTTCTGCTTGCCTACTCTGTATGACTCCTACATTCAGCATAAATAAAGACAGTGAGTGACATATCCAAATGATGTGCTGATGACATGACAATTTACCTGTAATTTTTTTCAGTCTTCAATTCAACACTGGATTTATTTGGAAAGATAAATTATGGGTTGGATAAAGAAATTAACTGAGGCTGGGTGACTAGCATCTTGATGGTCAGACTGGGTGATCAAAATAGTCCCATCTAGCCTTAGAACACAATAATCTGTGAACATTATTCCATGCTATCCACTCTTCCATTTATTTTTTTGACCTTTACTTTTTCTTCTTTGAAGCAAGATGCTCATAGCCATCAGACAACATTTCATCCCCCAGACTGCCTTCAGATCTTTCCTTTATCATCTGTAAGAACCTGGATCACTTCCATATGCCATTACTCCTGACCTTCCAGACATACACTTTCAGGCAGCATGTATAATCCCGCAACAGATGCAGATGTAGGCCCTGCCAATACACCTCTTATGCTCTTTTTTCTCGGACATTTGCTTGTGCCTCCAGACAGCAACTCCAATTCTTATCTATATAATAACATATCACTTACAGTATTACTCTGCTGCTTTTACAAGAGAAGCACTAAACAAAGATACTGATTTTTAAAAAAAGAACTCGAGAAAGAAAAAACCCTGACCAGCTCTCAAGAGGAGACCATACAAACAACTAGATACAAGGCAGGATTAACAGGGTATGCAAACAGCCCCAAAAGACAGCTTCTTACCTGGCTTGTGCTTTCAATTTGGACAAAGTGAGAAAAACTCCTGAGTCAGCCAAGAGCCCATGACTATTGATTTTTAAAGGAAATTATCTTCCCAGCTGCAGTGTTTCTGAAATGTCCACCCTTAAACACTCTTCTCAGTTTAAACAAATGGAAACGACCAAGGTTGGAGGCCTTTTATTAGCAAGCCTCTTCAGGACATGGAAAACCTGGAGAAAAATCACTAATGCAAGATCCTACACTACACTGCTGAGACCACGGTCCTGTAAAGTCTTGTTCCTTTTTCCCCCCACATCAGCTTAGGTGAGGAAACATGGGACTCAGTGTACTGATAGGCATGTGCTTTTAAAAATTAAAAATTGCAGCTTTTTCTCCTGAATTTTACCTGAATGTATCTGTGCTTGATAAAGTCTTTCTCACTTATACTTAAATGTTTTCCAGACCTTTACACAGCACAATCCAGACCCATATCTCACATTAACTAGCAGCATGAAATACTTCTGCTGTACATCAGGAATATTAAAGCAGAACAGGAAGCTTTTGGGGACAAATAATATGCTACATTTTGTATGTTCTTTGCTCTACAAGAATTTACTCTCTTTCCCGTCTCTGCCTTGAATATGTATTACACGAATCACTTTACCCACTGGGGAAACAGATCTGACCCTGACATTGAAAAAAGAAGCCATGTGACATCAGTGAAATCTTTAACAAAAAGGAATCACAGAGTCATAGAACGGTTTGGCTTAGAAGGGGACCTTGAAGATCATCTAGTTCCAACAACAAAGCATAATGTATAGCTGCGAAAGAAATTTGTATAATAATTCCAAATTATTTTGTATAATACTTTCTAATACTAACATATGCATCACCTTTTGCAGCACAGTGTGAAAAAGCAAATTCCATATCCTGCAGAGCTGTGGCCAGCAAAGCATAAAAGCCTCAGTTCTTTTCAGCAATTAACTTTCCCTACCTGTGAACTTTCCTAAACCACCTATTTGATGGATATTCACTAGATATACCCGAACTGTATGAAAAGACAATGTGAAAATAAAAATAAAGTTCAAATTTTATGGGTTTAAGAGTATACTATGGAAATACACCATAAAAGTAACTGGAAAAGCATGCACACAGAAGGGGCACAGAATCTACCTCACATTGGGTCTGAATGTGAGAAACAGAGGAACTGTTATGAGTAGTTAAATATTTATGTATTTTACTATGTCTTCAAGATGTGTTTAAAGCCTCTCCCTCCAAATAAACTAATAAATAAGTTAGTGAAAAGTGTAAGTCCTTTTTTTCTCTTTTGTGCTGTATTTATATTTACAATAAAAAACACCTGCAGTCATGCTCGTGTTGCCTATGAATATAGTGAAAGGTACGACACTAACCTGCATTTTTCAGGAGCAATTTTTACATACAAAAACAACACTGAAATAGCCTGTGAAACATGAGAAGACAGTAGCCCAAATGACATTCTTTGAAAACCGGCAATTATGTACCAGGGGTCCAATTTCTAAAGATTTTGGTTTTTAAAAATAATAGGAGTTAAGCAATTTCATACTTTTAAAAATTTGAGCTATGAGATGAAAGACTGAGAACATATTCACCTTACAAAAAAGCTGATTCTTACTACTCACTCTTTATAACAGGTTCCAATCTGCAATCACTGCTCAGGTAGAGCCTGTATTTAAATCACAAGCAGCTCTGCCTGGGGAAATAACTGCAGGACAAAGGCCATTATTGGTACTGGAATTTGTTAATATTAGCAGAGCTGGCCAAAATTCAGCCAGTACAGTACTACAGTGTGGGAGTAATTATCCTGGTATTCCCCCTTGAGTCCAACATAAAGCTTATCTATAATCAGTTTTGGAGGAACTGGTGAAGAGGAAGGGTAAGTGGCATCTTTCCAATGCATTGCCAAGACAGTGGTGATGGGTATGTGTCACTCTGGTTCCATCTTCTTACCATAAGGAACCAGAAACGTAATAGCTGAAATTATTTGAACAAGTCAGGCAGACACTTCATCAGGATTATGGGAAAAAGAATCAGAAGATCAGAAGATCAGGGAAGAAACAGAGTCCTCACCAGTGATGCCTTAAGCCCTAACTGAGCAGGCATCACTGGGAAGTAGCACTACTGAGAGAAGACAGTTGAGTCATGTTAATGCACAGAGGACAGATTTTCCAAAGTGTTCAGCAGTAAGCAGGTTGCACAGGAAAGGCAGGTGCTGCTGAGGACTCTGGAAAAAGCTGGAATGTCTCCAAGTGCCAAAATGTAGGATGGCCTTTCTATTCGAACTTGGGTCCTGAAAGCAGACATCACTGATACAGAATTTTTGAGAGTACTCAACTTGTAACTGCATCGATAAACAACTGAATACACATTAACATTATTAAAAGCCAGCAAGATCTTTAAATAATAATAATAAAAAATAAAGATATGGAAGAAGCCAAATTAGATAGAGAAAGATAATAAAACTTCTTAGAAAATTCTTAAAAGTAAAGCAACACCAAAATTTCCAAACAAGACACTTTTGAGTAAATTTATTTTCCAAAATTCAGAACAATTCCTGATTATCACCGGAATAAATTATCTAGTTTGACTTTGTGTCCCATCACATAATTTTGGACTGCCCACTTCAGTTGCAGAAGCAGACTTGGTGCTGTATTAGTCCAGAATCTTTGCCTCGAGGTAACTACCCAGAGGAACGGAAATCTAGAGCAGAGGCCAATTTTTCCTATAAATTACACTGGTGCAATCCATATGGACTTCTTCACTTTTGCACTATCACAAATTTCATATCCTTTCAATCAGTCACATATTCAGGAACAAGAACTGTAAGAAATGATTATTTGGTCCAACATGTTTAAATTCAAAGAACTTCTCCTGCTCACAATCTGAATTTGAACAATTCCTAGTAGGATCTAAAACCATTAAAAAAATCAAAGCAGATGTCTTCTCTCATGAACAAGCAAGTCTCAAAACAGTGAAGACCTAAAAACTAAATGCATGAGTAATTTTGACTAGCATACAAACTTAGATTACAATTATAAAGCTGAAGTTAATCAATTTAATTTACTTGTTAAAGTACTTTGTCCTACACAAGGAGTACTGCACTGCACTGGAGGAATGAAGGAACACAATCCACATTATTTGTCCTCTGAAATGAAAACTAAATTATTTCTATAGGCTACAATAAAGCTTTTGAGTACACTTTTAGACAGATCAGTAACATGCTAGGGCAAAAGTCTTGTTTCATGCCAGGAAAATAGATGTTTTGAATATTCATTGTAGAAATCTGACTATATTTCAGCAAAGGCCCATCATTTCGTTTCCCAACACTAACCTTGAAAATTAAATCCAGGCTCTGATGGACTGGAGCTATTGATGGTTGATCTACTCTGTGTTGTATGGTTATTTACTAGTATCACATTTAGAGCAATGAAACTCTTTGAATATGGATCTTCTTATATCTTAAAAATACAAAGAAACCTTCTCATGGCAGATGACACCAAAGGACACATACATTCTTTGATTCCATCAGCAAATGCTAATAATAAAAATTTTACGAGAAATTGTTTTCAATAATTGGTGTCTAGCTTGAGATAAACTCCATGTATTAAAGCAAAACACTCATTTCAGATGGATTTTTGTAATTGATCCTATTTTAGAATAGTACAATTTAATCCAGTTCCATTTTTCCAGCCAACTGGCACACAATTTGCTTTTGCACTTCAAACCTGACTGTATGGTGTGCCTTTATGGTAACTCTCAATATACTCCAAACTGCATCCTTGGGAATACTGCACAGCCCTTGATAGCAAAATGCCATTCAGCTGTATGAAACCTCACTTTCTAAATAAAGAACACCATGGTTTTAAATGACACTGATTATTCAACTAAGGTTACGCTTCTATTGCTAAATTGAGTTGTAATTATAAAGCAGAATTAATAACTAAATTTAATAAAAATCCCATTATGATGCAGCTTAGTAAATCAAAGCTGAAACTGCTGTAAGAAAAATGACAGATAGTCACAATATAAGGGCGATACTACATTTGAGTCTATTTCCTCAGCTTTCTGGAGGTCTCAGCAGAAAGTTAACTCCAAGATGAGATTGCTTCTCCTCTCACTAGCAAGCACAAGCCCATAAACAGACCCACAGAGAGGGGAGGCTGACAAGGGAGGCTCCTGTCTGTCATCAGGGCTGCCTCCAACCTCAGTGGGTCTCCCCCAGAAACTGCATTCCCACCGGTGAGGCAGAATCAGGCCCTTCCGATTTCAGGTCATCGACCCCACAAAAAATCCAGAGGGCACGAGAATCAAAGAGACTAACTCTTGAAAAAAGAGGGAAGTTATTCCAAGACACAAAATTTTTAATTCCAGTGGGCTTTTCTTCTTCTGATCCACGTGGCACATAATAAACAAAGTTATATTTTTGAGGGGTTTGTATCTACCGAGATTAAAAGCTACCAAGAATGGAACCGTGTAAAAGAGGAAAGGAATGTTTGATTTACCCTAAATTACACTTATTAGGTAAATATTCATCTCAGAACACACATGAATCCGAACAGACTCAAAGAGAAAGGCTTTACTTTTAGTATGAAATGCTAATAAAAGACTTGAATTGGTCTCTTTTATGCCCATTTAAGCCAATCCTGTACAAGAACAGCAAAACAGTTATATATTAAGGATTTTTGAAACTTCAACAGAAAAATTCTCAACTACAAGACAGGAGCTGGAAGGCAATTAGTTCTTTGTAAACTTATAGCACCAGCCCTCATAAGTATTTAAGCACATTAACTGCGTTGCTGAGATATACTAACGTACTATATCGAAGGTGCATGGAGGGGAGAAATTTATTTTGCATTCAGCTAAAGAATAAATATATACAACCCTCTCCAAAATCAATGCATTGCTCCAACATGTGAAATCAAGCTGAAAGTAGGTAGATTTCTAATCACGAGCTGAATTTCTTGCTTGTAAAGTGCAAACCAGTGTATGCCAATAGACAAATGTTTCAGTTCTGGTGTATTGTGTTCTGATGGGTAAGAATCTTGTACTATTCATGTTTTGCAATAATTTTAGCTTTGTCAGTAAGAGGGATTCTCTGAATAATGTATGTAGTGCAAAAGAAATGAACAGAGTTTAAATAAAACACACAAATGCAAAGGGAAAAGAAAGAGACCTATCTCCAAACCAGTATAGAGCAGATCAATTTTGCTAACTTTCAACAGATTTTATCTGCTAAAGCAAGCTGTTTCATACGCATTCATGATTTAGAGTAAAAAGACTAATGTTCTGGGCCTGTTTGAAGAAAAGAAAAATGTGTAAAACAACCATTAGAAGCTAGCTTTTATAGTGAATATACAAAATTATTTCAGTTCCAAAAGTGCTCCTGAGTGAGCCTTTGGATATATTTTTTTCATCTAGTGAATAGAAAAGAAAAATTAAAGTTTTTCCAATGTTGAAGTGAGTTACCTGCTACTATGCCATCCATAATTCTTTGGAATAATCTGTCTACTGTCCCTAACACATGCAAGGGGCCAGGCCCTCAATCTTTACAAGTAATCACTGAAGAAAATGGAAACAGAAATAGAGGTAACTGGTCATGTCTCAGAGCTTTATGCTTGAACTCACATGAATATTCATCTCAGACCAGTAGCTCTAAGGCTTTTGTACTGTATATTTGGGGACATGTGCTCTGAGTAATTTCTACAAAAACAGCAAGATAGATCCAAAGCCACAGTTTCACAGCAGTTCAGCAATGAGTTATCATTTCACATTGCCATGAAATCACTTAATTCAGTGCTGATGGTGGGGGTTCTTTAATTAGGTTAGAAAATCTCACACATCTGCGCTTTAGAAGCCTCTGTCAAGCCAGCAAATTCAATCACATTGAAGCCAGTGTCCTCCAGCTATCAGACAATTGATTTTTGCAGTATTCTGCACATATTTAGTTCAAGGAACATGAGATATGTTCATTCAGTTGTCAGCCACTTTGCCTACATTTCAGTAGGAGATTTGTTGTTTAAAAAGTATTCTTCAGTATTTAAAATGTTTCTAAAAAGAAGTAGTAGTCAGATTATTGGCACGAGACTTCGGACTAATGCAAAAGTACAAGTGGGTTAAAGTAGCAAGTACAAACATGAATAAGGCCTGTAGGATTACATCTATTTAATACAGATATTTACATAACTATATGAGTGTACACAAACATATAAATTTACTTCTCCCTTTCTTCCCTGTCTCTCCCCATACTGTAAGGACTTGTCATTTCTAAAGTCATTAAACTCTTTGGAACTCAAACTGGGTTCAGTTAAAAAAAAAATAGGATCAGGGTATGAATCACTATTTCTATAAATGACAGCAAACATAACAGAACAGGGTTTTCTCGGTTCAAACAATGTAAGGTAAACATAACCTAAGGTGGTTGGAATGAGAGAATAATCTGGTGCAAATAGTCTAATTAAGCAAAGTTTTGGGCAAAGCCTTTTTGAATCCATGGTGTTAGTCTTACAAAGAGAAGTGGTCCAATTTTAGACAATTTTAAATTTATGCAAATCAGAATTAATTCATTAACATTCAAATAGACATACTGAGCAATATCCTTAATCCAAAAAATAACAATAGCCTCAGAAATTATTTGTCAGAACTAGATTTGTAAGTAGAATATAAAATAATTGACTCCACCCAAAATTACTGATTTTAGTATACAAAAATTTTAGTCCCCTCCTCTTTCGCTAAAAATGAAAGTTTAAAGGAAGCTAGTGTCATTTATTTTCCTGGAATATATTATCAGTGCCTGCAAAAGTTGACACCTATTGTAATATATTCTCAATGAACTGCACCTGCATAATCTGATTCCTTCCAGTTTCAAAGCACCTTTTGAAATGTTTTCACCTTCTAAAATTTGATACTGATTTTCACACTAAACACAACTAATACATTGCTTAGTACAGAATTCAGACTTTACAGGACATCAGTCTTTCCTGAATAAAGTGAATAGAGCTATTTTTGCAGCTTATAAGCTTTTCCTCTTAAGTAAGGTGGCAAGGTCATCTGAAACTTGGAGTACTGAAAACTCATATAAATAAATTTAGCAATCACGAAATAAATTATACATGAAAATGCACAGTACATTGTATGTTTACATATTAAGAAGTGTAACAGAGATGGCAGTAAGAAAGTGAAGAGGAACACAGCACATATATTAAAGGCATGATGAACACTAAGACATTCTCCAGCATGTTTCTATTTTAAACTCGCTCAGCAATGTTGCTTAGGGCATTTACTTCCAGAGGCAATTCACTCTTGAATGAAGAGGAGGGATTTGAAAACTTAACAGCCACAGAGGAAAGCCTATAGAGCCCTGAAATATGAACATCAAAGTAGTAACGCTACTACAGTCTTCAGCTTTGCCACACTTTATGCCACTGTCTTACATAATAGCATGAATTCCTTTTAAGAAGCGAGACATACATGATGATACATAGAAATAATGCTTTGCCACTCTCAGAGATTAAGCAGTATCCAGCATGAGTTTTAACCACTGATAAAGACCCTGAGGTGATTGCAATGCAGGAAGTTCAGCTAATTATACTTTGCTTTTTTAATAAAAAATAAATAAATTAAATGTTACCTCATTTGGTAAGGGCATTTCTTGTTCTGTTTTCCTCTCATTGTGTATGTGCATCTGTGTGTATGCGGGTGTGTGTGTGTGTTTATAAAATATATAGTAGGAAGAGAATTTGTTCCAGTTGAGGTGGTCTGTGAAATCAAGTAGATCAGACACTAACTTGATTTGGCACCAATGTATGGATGCATAGAGACATATCCACAGGATGTATGCATTACGAAATGGTAAGAGACATTTACAACCTAGAATATAAGAGCAGGGCTGCCTCAAGTGACATCACCAGATCAACTGCAGCGTCAAGCAACTCAGATATATTATCCTGCACACGACTGCTTCCCTGTCTCCTTTCCAGCCATTAGAAAACCATTTGTGAGTACAAATATTATCACATATTTTCAAATACACACAAGGTATATAATACCATGCACAAAAGGAAACAACAGTAACTGAAGGGTTTACGGACTGATTGTGACATTCATAATTCTTCTTTACCACAACAAAATTCATCTCCATAGAAACCCAGAAGCAAGAAACTACAGTAATAACACTCAAGTAAATGTCACATCAGGTTAGTCAGCAGAAGGCAGGAGAGGGGATTTTGCTCCAGTTAGGAACTAACAAGGACTGCTGCCGCTTTTGCTCTCCTGCAAAGGGTATCTGTACTGAAGACAGACTTACTGTTGTATTTAAAATGCAAGATAACAATGTGGTTTCCTGTTCTTTCCACTGCAATTTACCCTTAAGGTGGTCAAATCAGTGTCATGTTTACTTACAGGCATTTGTTACAGCGAAGCTGTTAGCTGTTTCAATGTTGTCTACATGAGGAACCAAATTAAAAGGTGCTTCAGATGCATTGGGGCTGGTGTTATGAAGAAAGATTGCTAATCGAAAAGCAGTATATTCCTGATCTGTGTTCCTGATGAAGAGACCACCTACAAAAAAAAAAACAGAAAAAAAAAAACGAAAAGCAAAAGAAGCAGGGTAAATCATTTGCAAGCTACTTACTATCTTTGTTTGCAAGCACCTGTCTCTCCCAAAGCTGCACAGTAAGGCAAGTCGTAAGACTTCAATGGATAACGAACTAATCGTATTCATAATCACAACCACTGCTTTTAAATCACTGTCGTCAATCGATTTTAACCTCCCTGATGCATTCATGCTTCTTTTCTGACTTCTCGGTTTCCAGCCTTTCATACATAAATACCCAGATTTGTCATGATTACAGTGACCTTTTAAAGTGCTTAGCCTCCATCTCCCTGATACCGAACACACTGCTAAATCAGCTGCTCAACAACCTCTTACATTAAGTGGCGGGCTGATTAAGGGGAATGATGCTTTCTGGATTAAAAAAAAGAAAATACCAACTCAGCGTAGGATAATCTGCACTGAAGAGGCATATAATGAACTTTGCTCCTCTGCAGCCATGTGTAGGCAGGAAGCAGCTCAGCCCTATTAGCAGCATCTTCACAAGTCCACGAGAAATGATGCAGTGATGGAGCTGAGCTGGAAAGAATTCAGATAGCTGCGTCCCATCTGAAACGCATCCGAAAGGAGGGAAGCCGGAGGCGATGGGAAAGGGGTACAGGGCACAGGGAGACACACCTATAAAATCCTAAACTTTGCAACTACAGAAGTGAACGAAGGACAGCGTTGCCTTTTATCCCCCATCCGTGCCGGCTACCGCAACCTTCCGTGCACAGGACTGCCATCCCTCCAGGAGTCAGGCAAAAGCGGGAGGGGATGAAGCAAACAAGGGGCATCAAGCCCCGAGCCCCTTCCTCCCCTGCTGATATCGCACACCCAGAGCTGGAATGAGTTCTGCAAAAGACACGCATCCTCTCTCCCGCATGCGAAGGCACACAGATGTATTTACACACATAGGCACTCGGAGGCACATATACACAAACACGCGCGGATGGTTCGTGAAGGCATGGAAATGGGATGGTGCTGGAAGAGAAACCTCCAAACTGCCTTCAAAGCCTCCTTTCCAACTCACTTCGCAAAAGATTGAACCCCTGGACACACACACGCAGCCCAATGCAGCGCTTACCTATTTGCACGCTGCTAGGAAAAGCTCCCATTGCTAGTCCCCAAAAGCCAGAAAACAACAAGACAAGCTGTCTGCAAATTATCCTCATCTTCTCTTCTGCCTCTCTGTCTCGCCTTCTCCCACTCGCTCGCTGGATGCTGCTCAAAGAGGCATCGAGGGCGAGAAGGCTACACACAAAATCAGGAATAAAAAAAATAAAAA
>VXAY01005118.1:2594808-2664457 GCA_013399855.1 Oxyruncus cristatus
CCTTTCTTTTTTTTTTCTTTTTTTTTTTTTCTCCTTCTTTTCCTTAATATTTTTAGCTGGGGAAAAAAAAATAGTGGAGCCTTTTTTGTGTCTAGACCCTTTTTCTTTTGCTGCCTTTATATGTTTCTTTTCAAGCCTTGGAAGCTTCCCAGAGGAGCTGCCAGAAGTCTGGGGCTGTTGCAGTTAATAATTAAAAGATATATATAATAAATGATAGGTAATGAAATCACCCAACAATAGCTATGTGTCAGAGAAGGGAGCTTCTAGTTTCACATGTGGCTTCGCAGAGAGGTTTCTGTCAGTCACAGGGAATGACTGGAGTTCCAATAGCATAATTTTAAAATGTTAATTGGTAATATGAAAGAATACTGATTTTTAAGGTGAACCTTGTGGCTCTGCTTTGAAACACACACATTTGCTCTAAGATCAGACTTTTGCCTCCTTTCACTGAGGTTTACTTTCTTAGTTTATTACTGTACCCTCTATCCTCAAGCTCTCCTGCTTTTATGGTGAAAGACTCCTTTAATTGCTGCAGAGGGTGACTGATTTGTGAAGAATGAACATGAACTCCTTAGCATCTACCACATACTCAGAAGAATAAGCAAAGAACATTGAAAGCAGAGACAGATAGACAGACAGACAAACTGTCTTATCAGTATGGACACGTGTAACTGTGTACATGGCTGTGTGTATGCGTGTCTTTGGCAGAGTGTGGAGTTCCTGTAAATAAATTACATTCTGAGAGATTTCTTTGAAGATCAATGACAAACAGACTTCACCCGCATTTTATAATACTTATTCCTTTATGTTTTAGTAAATCATCTACTTCGTTTACTTTCCCTCCATGTTTTCCAGTTCTTCCTCTGAATCTACAAGCTTGTGCTTCACGTTATTTACCCATGGCTTTTTGTGACCTCTGCTTTTGCTCTTGCTTGATTTTCTTTTTTTCTTGCTTGATTTTCCTTCTTTGTCTCCCTACGTTCTCCCAAAAATTTGGTTCCTTCTTTTCCTCCATCCTTCAGCATTTAACTTTTTGACTGCTTAAATCCAAGTCATGAAAACTGGATAATAATTCTGTGGTTTGCTGATTCTTCGCCACTAGGAGCAAGTGTACTTGGGAACAGGAAAAACATTTAGTTAATTTGGTGGCAGATACTCATGTGGATTCGTGCCAATTATGTATTAAATATTAGGATTTTAGACATATGTCTATTATAATGGAACAGCAAGTTGCTGCCTACAATATGAGAAATATGCTTTGGTCTTTTTCAAATACAATGGTAGCATGTTAATTTAAATCTAATTTGAGAGTCCACAAGGAACATACAGTGGTCTTAACTGATCTGACCAAGTGTCTCACCCAGTGGTTCCTACACTGAATCTGTAATTTCTGTTGGAGTTGGAACATATATTTTAGTGAAATATCCAATCTTGATTTAAAGACTTCAAGAGACAAGAAATCCATCACTTCTCTGGGTAAGTTGTTCTAGTTGATATGTACTCTCATTTGTTAAAACCTGCTCTTGTTCTAGGTTTGCTTTCTAATGTTGACTGTCAGAGATGAACCCAGTGTTCTTGTAATGGTATCACTCAGTACTATTCCAGGAAATTATCCTGTTCTCCACTTGACACTCCCTTGCTCAGGCAACTCAGGATCATTTTTGCAGCTGTGGAAAGCAGAGGAAAGAAAGGGGATGAGGCCATACTATAGCAATTTTATTTAAAAGACACACAAAAAAAGAATTATAGTGTCAAAGGAGAAAAATTCTATTTCAGTAAGTTTTGAGAAGTGAATGGCAGGTGATCAAGTAATTGATCACAACATTTATCTTACACAAAAGGTAAGGTAACAGGAAAGGTAACCGGGATGTAATCAAAATTAAGGCTGGAGGGGAAGAAAGATGAGGTAGATTTTAGACTCACTGCCGCTCTGGTGGGTTAACATTTTCTGGCTGTCAAGTGCCCACCAAGCTGGTCACTCACTCCCAAAAACACGGGGAGAAAAATAAGGTCAAAAAGCTCATAGGTCATGATAAAGACAGGGAGATCACTCACCAATTACTGTCACAGGCAAAACAGACTCAAATTAGGGAAAATTAATTTATTGCCAATTAGGATTTGAGTAGGAGGGTGAGACACAAGGACAAAACTATAACCCCCCACACATGCACCTCTTACCAGGCTCAACAGCACTCCTTCTTTGACAACTTTTCTCCCTCCTCCTCCTGAGTAGTGCAGAGGGATGAGGAATAGGGATTCTGGTCAATCCATAACACTTTCCTCCTCCTTTCTCCACATGCTTTTTCCTTCTCCAGTGTAGGTCATTCCCACTGGGGACAATTCTTCAGCAAAAGACTGCTCCAGTGTATAGGCTCACCATGGGATGCAGTTCCTGGGAGAAAACCTTGTTCAGCGTGGGCTTTCTGTGGACTGCAGCTTCCTTCAGGCATCTCTGCCTTCTGCAGTGGGGGGTCATCCAGCAGTGTTGATATCTGCTCCATCCTGGTCTTCACCACAGGGTGAAGGGGAATCTCTGCTCCAGCGCCCAGAGAACCTCCTCCTCCTTCTTCACTGTCTTTGGTGGCCACAGGGCTGTTTATTTCCTGGTTTTCTCACCTCTTTCTCACGCAGCTACTGTGCAGTGGTTTTACCCCTTTCAGGTATGTTGTCCCAGAAGTGCCATGAGCATCACTGATGGGCTCAGCTGTGGGCAGCAGTAGGTCTAGTTTGGACCTGGATGAAAGTGGCTCTGTTCGCCATGGCAGCAACTTCTGGTGTCTTCTCACACAGGCCACCCCTGCAGTATATCCTCATCCGTAACCTTGCCACATCAACCCAATTTGCTTGGCTGTACCCTGCCAAGGAAGAAGAGACCGAAAGGGAGAGCCTGTGTGTTTTCCTGGTGGCAGCTGGAAGGGGGCTGCACTGAGGTGCCAGGCTTCCCCTAGTTCCCCTCTGGCAGACTATGAAGGTTGTGGTTGTTGATTAAGGCAAAGAGGGACAGAACTCTGAGTTACACAGTGAAATATCAGAGAAATTAAGGAAGTTTTGAAATGTGTTTTGTTGAATGTATCAATTGTATGGAAGTGATAGTCTAGAGGAGATCTATCTAGGGAGGGTTGGCTGTCAGTGGCAAATGTTTGCTTTGCCTTAGGGCACAAAACAGCTCATGTTGGCCTTGGCTGGAGGCCACCACTAGAGACAAGACTCACTCTTCAGAGAATCAGCTGAGAGGCTGACTATCTCTTGCAGCCCATGGATGACTCCTGCTGCAGAAGTTGCGTGAATGTGATTTCTTTTTTCCCCTTTGGCAAGGTTTGAGAACCACTGGCTATTTTCTTGATCAGATAGTCTTGTGTTTGAACAAAATGCATTTATAAGACCCTTCAGGAACTGGAAGAATATGAAAAGATTTACAGTAAAGCAGAGATGAAGACTGTTAGCTAGAGGAATAAAACGGCAGAGGAGATACCAGAGGCATTCACCTTATGAGAATCCCAGAAGAAAAGCAGGATATGGAGGAGACAGACACTTTGCAGTATGGACAGAGTTTGTGATGCATATGTAGTAGGTAAATATCCACGTGCTGAAGTAGCAACTTTTTATTCTTATTTATATGTTGCATCCAAAATGCAAATCCCAGCTACACCATGTATTAAAAAGGCATGTTATTATGTGTCTGGAGACATGTAACTTTGTGAGGGAGAAGAGGTCTTGAGTGAGAAGGGGAAGTAAAGCTGTGCTATTTGTAAAGGATAATAAATAAAAAGATAGGTTCTGACAATTAGGGTTGCAGAGGAAAGGAGAAAGGCAACTTCAGTAGCAAGAGACACATAAGTAAAGATCCACCATCACCCCTCCCCACCAGGTTCCAGGTGCACACAGGCGGGGACAGCATGACAACAAGCAACACCCTGCCCTTGGCTTAGTTGCCAGTGCTCCTAATGAGCTCCTTCAGAGTAGGCAAATGTCTGTGCCACAATGCCTCCGCATGGCACAACCATCTGGGCAAAGAAATCTGTCCCAAAAAAAGGATTCGGTCATTTAGATTGGTGTGGCTTCAAGTGCAATTCTCATTGCAGTTTCACTGTGTGGTCACTGGAAATACTTCGGCAATAAATAAGTGATGGCAAAAACAATTGACTCAACACCCTGTCCTTTCTTAGTCCTTTCTTGCCTTATGAAATAGTGTAGCTCACATACCTGTCAAATAGATCCCTTAGACTATAAACTCTGGGACAAAGCTGTGTCTTTTGTGAAGTGCTTAGCACTTCTAGGGGAAAAAATTGAATAAAATACAAATAATCTATTTTTAACACTCCACCTTCTGTTATGGTCTCACATCACCTTTTGAAGTGATACCAGCACTACTGAATAGATTTGCAGTGCACCAGAACAGTAGCAGAACTCATTTTCAGGAAATTGCTTTACAGCAATGTCTTGAATCTTGTGAGATTTTTTTTTCTTGCATTTTCATTCTTATTTTTTCTCATTCATCTAAATTCTGGTGTAGAGAGGAGGGTGGATTATTTTTAATAGTGCTTGTCATTAAGAGTGTTATTTTGATACTGTAGTACAATGTATCTGGCTTTGAATATGTTCATCCACTGGTCTTGGTGCTTTTTACTGTGCTGCAAGGTAACATCATTCTTTGCAAACTTAACAACCTTAAGAAATTAAAGGAATACTGTAAGAGACCATGACCATGAAAGGAGAAGTTGTTGTGATCATTCTGTAGAAAGTGAAAAATCCTGATCATAATTTAAATCATGCTGATATCAGTCAGGATTATTTCAGTCTGAGAAAAATGTGGTAACACTGATTTAATTAAGAGCTGCCATATGAAGCTAGACTCAATGTCCATTTATAACAGTGTTCTATGTGTAACATTAAATGATGGAGGTTTATTAGGGAAGAGTATGAGAAGCTGAGCAGTCCTTCATTTAAACTTTAGGAGAAGTTTTTTCTTGCTGAGTCCTCTCACCTCTGACAGTCAGGGCTGTAAGGTTTCTAAACTGAAGATTTTATAGAGATTTTTGTGTTGAAGAGTTGCCTACAATTGTTATTTCCTTATATTTACGTCCAGTGTCTGCAGCATCCTATGCAAAGAAAGTAGGGTTTTTGTTTTAAACATTATTTTATATTGACCATTCCTTGGCACTTCTCTAAGGAAAAAAAAAATACCTACAAATACTTTACCTTGTCAAATTAGCCATACTTTTATATACTTTTATAATATCACTCTTCAGTCACCTCTTTTGTTTCCTACATCCTATAATCTACGCTATATATCAATCCTCCTTGCCACTATTCTCTCTGCTTCTTATGGCTTTGTGAAAAATAGGACACATGGAATAGGACATATTTTTTCAGGTGTAAAACTGGTTTCTGTTTCACTCATTTCTTTTTCTAATCATTCCTAAAATGTCATTTCGCTCTGAGCATGCAGACAATGTTTTCAGGAAACTGTTCATAAAGACTTCCATATCTCTTTACTGAGTGCTAATAGCTAATTTAGAGCCTATCATTCTGTATGTGTAGTTAAGGTTATTTTTCCCATGTGCACTGCTTTGTATTTTTTTGATACAGAATTTCATCTGCCATTTCATTGCTCAATCAACTAGCATTGTGAGATTCTTCTGCAATACTTTCCAGCCAGCTTCAGTTCCTGAGAA
The DNA here is from genome assembly GCA_013399855.1 of Oxyruncus cristatus. Lineage (NCBI taxonomy): Eukaryota > Metazoa > Chordata > Aves > Passeriformes > Cotingidae > Oxyruncus > Oxyruncus cristatus. The sequence continues at coordinate 2,600,484 of VXAY01005118.1, forward strand.
TTTGATACAAGAACAAAGTTGGAATCTATGCCAATTAAATTTGATCTCATATTCAATCCATTTTTAATGGTGTAATAGGTTTCTTCTGCCCATATTTATAACCTGGGCTGCATCATGGGATGTACCTGAGAACGCACAAAAGTTTGAAGCAATGTTTCTTTCCTAAGTACAGCTTATTGCAGTAGTAAATGCCAGGTAATTCTGAAGGATAGGGCAATTTCCTCATCAATTAGAGGTGTGCGTGTGGGGAAAATGCACGAACTTAAATTCATTCCACGTAAGCCCATCTGGTCTTGTTTATACAGGGGAAAAAAGATCAACTTTTGCTAATGCCAGCTTCTACCCATCTCTTACAATAATTCCTGAATTCAAAAAGAGTTACTGCTAGTCTTCTAGGTACCATACAAGTTAGACCAACTGTCATTAAGCTTACATGAAATAGTGTTTAAAATAAGTGTATTTCATTCTCATTTTTTATACTTATTCATAAACTAGCCAAGGAAGGTTTACCCTGGGTATATTTGAGGAGTCTGGCTAGTAATGACCCGTACTGAAAAGTCTGGTCCTTCCCTGAAAGGGAAGGTACGGGTTAAGAAATGTCATTCACCCACATGTTCCTCTACCATGGACTGGAGGTATGCATATGGCCCTTCTGAATCATGCAGTGCTTAAAAATTGGCTTTTTATGTCTAGGAGTAGGACGTTGGTTCTAAATCTTCTGTGTAAACAACAGCCATAGTAACAAAGACACCCCGCCTGCAGTTGAACACTTTGTAGTGAAACTGAATTCAGTGTGGAATGAGATGGGAAGAAACCAGAAGAAAATCAGGAGACAGAAACTCAACTTAGAGAATTACAGATACTTGGATATGAATTCTTATGAGTAAAAATTGCTTTTCCCTAAATAAAAAAAAATACTTTTTTGGTTATATTAAAACAAACAAACAACAACAATAGAAAAAAAAAAACAAACAACAAAAAACCCAAAACAAACAAACAAACAAAAAACCCACAAAAACAAACAAACAAACAAAAATCATATGAAAACATCACACTATTTCCATGGAAAAAAATATTTCCCCCCTAAACTGTTTTGTATTTTGGTGTTTTTTCACCAACAGTTGACAAAAAATATTTTTCATTTTCTTACCAGTTCTCATTAAAATGTTTTGCCATAACCTCTGTGACATAATCTACACAGCAGAGTGAGGAAGATGTCAGAACAGTATAAAGAATGGCCTCTGTTCACTACCCAGAGCATTTTCTTGTATTGACCTAATTGTCATTTCCTGCAAAAAACACCCCAAAGTTCACCTTTGTTTGAAGGCGATAGTTTTTAGCTCATTTCTCTTGTTCACCTCCCAAGTGCTGTCATCCATGTGAAAGGGTGAGCTGGTTTCTGTGTGGCTTGTGCCACCATTGTCAGAGAATCACCACATTAGCTCCAGCTGCAGAAGCCTTAGTATTGATGATGCTGGATGAGCAAAAAGGATGATTCCCGATCCAGGGGGAGAAAGAGAGTGGACAAATTGCTGAAAAAAAGCCTCTGCTTTTTAACTCATGAAGTGAAGCAAATATGATAAAAAAATATTTCAAGCAGGATGACCAGGAAACCTTCAATGCTGTTTCTGCAAAATCATACCTAAAGAATGTAACTACAGTTTGATACGGTAAATCGCTAATAAAAATTAGTTTTAGCGAGGTTCATTACCAATAAAAACGATACTTTTCACCTACCGCCTGTGTTCTTGTCTTATCTTTCCCAGTTCCAACAGAGCTGTCTCTGCATGAGAAATAAATATGCTACCATTTTACCATATATACTTTTATACCAAAGCATTAGTTACTTACATGAAGCTATTTCTCAGCTTCTGAAAAAAAAAAAAAATCGTGTAATGTAATGCTTTTCTTAAAACACACACACACACACACACTCTCTATTATCTGCTTAATTTTCACATTAATTAGAGCTCATACAATATTGCCTGGATTAGGAGATGCATTTTCAGCTCACAGGTTTGGCCTTTCTGTATTCAAACTTGTATTATTCTCTCTATGGTAGGGTTAAAGTTTATCTCAAATACATCTGTCTGTTTGGCTCAGCTCTAGCTGGCTTCCAGCCCCCGTCCCCCACACCACAGAAGCTGCAGACTAGATAATTGCTGTCATTCAGCTATAGCCATGTGCTATGTTTGCAGAACTAGAATCTGTTTTCCTGGAAAATCAGAACAGTCTTTGATGCCCTAAATGCTGTAAGCATACCTGGTATTTATTCAAAAGTATAAGTCCTTACAAGTATTCTGATAGTCAAGACGTGCCCATTTTTATCCTGTTACTTCTTCTTAAAAGTATATATAGTGAAAATGCATTATTCTAGCCAGCATCAAGATGGGTATGTCTGTTGCAGTACTAGGTAAAGTTGAATGAAGCATATCAGGGCTGTAGTGATCTCACCTGGCACTAAAATCCCTCAAAAAAAGTATTTGTTTAAACTGTTGGTTTATTTAATATTTGATATGAAATGATTCATACTCTGTAAAGCTAGGGATTATTGGTAGAAAGTTTATTCATGGAACATCTTTTAGAACAGGTCAGATTTTGTCCTAATAATTGATGTATACATACTTACAAAAATTACCCAACCTACATTTTATGTTAACTTTCTCAGTCTTTTACTGTGCTAAATAGCACTGTAATCTGTAAGTAAGCACAAGGGAAGCAGGAGTGCCTTTAGTGGAAGAAAATGTTATTTTGTGAAAGGGTGAAATTATCTAACCTTGTGTCACTTAGAGCACTCTTTTAAAAAATCTATAAGTGGTCCTTACTAAAGCACATCATGTGGTCACTGAATTAGAAGTGCAGGGATGGAATAGATTCCAAAGGTTATGTAGTCCAGTCCTCTGGCTCTGGGGAAGGATCAAATACACTACAGCTTCCTACAGAGGTTTTTATCCGGTACTCTTTTTTAGAATTTCTGCCAAAAGGATCTCTGAGGGTGTCCTGTTCAAGCTTTTTCCTCTCAGTTTTTTTATTAATATATGACCTATATAGTCTGTACTGCAGGTTATACTAAGTTCTTTTTGTCTTTCTTTCACATGAACAATTGGTAACAACTGATCATTGTCTTTCCTATAAACAGTCTTCCATATCCTGGAAGATCTATCGAGTCTTTGCCTGCCTGGACTAAAAGAAACCCTTTTTCTACAGTCTTCAGTGCTAATACATTCTGAACCATCTTCTTTTTTGCTGTTTTCTGCTGTATTCTTTCCAGAGTGACTACATGTGTTTTGGAATATGGCAGTGAAAGCACTGCTTGAGCTGCATTCTCCTGGAAATAAGTAGAAGAAAATGATCCTCACCCGTATCTTACCTGCAAAATTCTTGACAATGGATTTTCCCTTTCCTTCTTTTGCAGTAATACTGCACTGTTGACTCACAGGTCATTTTTAATACACTTTAACTTCCTGATTCTTTTTCCTCATTTGGCATTTTAAGTGTTTATTTCTCCTTACTAGTTACTGTGCTCTGAACTGTCTTTTTATTGTTTTTTATTTTTAATTCTAGATTATGTCTTTATTACAACAGTCCTGAATTCTTAGGTTGTTCTCCAGACTTCTGTAACCCTAACATATCCTGACTTTGTCTACATTTTTTTTTATATTTTAATCCATACTTTTTAATCAAAACATTGAACAGAGCTGGGCCTGGAATCTCTGGGGGAACCAACTTGAAAGAAAATCCCCATTTGGTACTGATAGCTATTCTTTGACAAGAGCTTTCCAAGAAGTCACACACAGTCTTTATATTGTTTTTTGGTTGGTTGGTTGGTTGGTTTTTTCCATCTAGATGACATTTCCCTTATTTTCCTAAGAGAATTTAATATGGAAAAAAATATTAAATTTCTTACTGTACTCAAGATACAGCAAGTTTATTCCTCTTCCCTTTGTCATGGTTTAACCCCAACTGGCAACTCAGCACCATGCAACTTCTTGCTCACTCCCCCACCACTGGGATCAGAAAGAGAACTTTAAGGGTAAAAATGAGAAAACTCATGGGTTGAGATATAGACAGTTTAATAAGGAAAGCAAAAGCCACACATACAAGCAAAGCAAAGAATTCATTTGCCACTTCCCATGGGCAGACAGGTGTGTTCAGCCACCCCTGGTAAAGCAGGGATCCATCATGCATAATGATGACTCAGGAAGACAAATGCCGTTGCTCCAAAAGTCCAAATCACAGCCCCATACCAGCTCCTATGAAAAAAACTAACTGTGCTACAGCCAAAACCAGCACACCCAGTGCTTATCCTGTCCCAAGAGGTTAGCTTGACTTGGCATAGTTCTTGAAAAATCCACATGGTTTGATTTTATTATTCTTCAGGTGTTTGTAAGTTTTCTGTGTACATATCTATTCCATTTTAATGCAGTCTGTATTTAGGCAAAGTGTCCTGTTTTCTTTGGAGTTCCCATTATATCTCTTTTAAAGATACATAGTTTCTTCTTCTCTGAGGCTACCCCTCTCTAATATTACTTCTCACATGTAATCACTGATATTTCAAATACAGTGTCAGTTATTTCTTTATGCATCTGGAGCTAAATTTAACCAAGTAGTGAACACTTTATTATAAAAAACTCATTTAAAAATATTAGCTATTTTGTCCTAATTGCTGAAATTCAGATGTTGTCCTTCAAATAGTTTAGAAGGTTCAAAAGCAGCTTGAAAAAATCATCATCACAAAACCGTGCTTCAGACTATGCTAGTGGTGTTTGAAATATCAAAGCCTGTTTTACACAAGTAGCCATGACCCTTTTAAAACTGTTTTTTTGTAGTTCTTTGGAAGTATTTCACTTTTTGTTGCTTGAAGTGTTTTCTTATTGTGTAATCTTGTAAGGTAAGGAGCTAAAGCAACAGTTCAATAAAGCAGTATTTCAGGAAGAATCTTGAGTGGCGGGAAGAAGACAGTGTAATGCCCGAGGTGAACAGATTATTTCTTTAGAGGTATTTTGAACACATTCATGTTGTACATGCACCTGATGCACTTAGCACGTGTAAACTTTGCAGAGGGATTTTACATTCAGATCAGGTAAACTTCCAACCAAATACACTCATGAATACAGAATTAATTACTGAGCTCTGAGGACACGTTGCAATGACATTATCATTTGTCAGCAGGATACCAGTGACTGCTGTCATGGAAAATTTACATTAACATCATTGTTAAATAGTCTGTTTACTAGTTTCTTAATGACCTGCAGCAAACAATGATCTGAACTACTTTATGAAGTTCTGTGTTGAAGGCTGCAGTTATGTTGAATGTGTTTTCATAGGTTTATGATATTAAGATGGAATCAACAGCAGCTGTCAAGTCATATGCAACCAAGTCATCTGTGAATAGGTCCAGGCAGTTGTTTCTGTGATGCCAGTGTGGGTTAGAGATATAAAGTTAGTTTTAAATATGTGCTTGAAATGCAAGTAGCCAGATACCTGTGCTAGCATGAAGCACAGGGAGGACTCTGGAAAACCATCTCACAGGTTAGGAAAAGCAGAATTTACTAAGCCAAAGCTGCCAAGAGTTGTTCACTCTAGCACCCTGCCCAGATCAGAAGTTTCTGGGGTAGCAGTGTAGACAAATTGAAACATATGTGGTTTTCTTAATTATTGCACCTTACGAGTTATTCAGGAAACACAGAAAAGTGCTAATAGGTTTAAAATTATTTTCCTAGTTTTCCCTTGTCTGCTGCTGGACCACTGAGAATTTGGAACTTTCTTTTTACTTTTACAGCCTATCTTTTTACTTTTACAGCCTTTTTACTTTTACAGCCTACTATAATCAGATGTTTCTGGAAGGATTCAATTAAAACCTATTAATTGAAAAAATTAATATCAATAAAAATTGAAATTAAAATAAAAATTAAATAAAAAATTAAAAATAATATTAATAAAAATCACAATTTCTGATGATGCATGACAAACTCTACACGTATCAAGTATTTGTGAGAATTATTTGTCTGAGCTGTCTAAAACGTTTCATGGAGCAAAAATAAGACTTAAGACTGTTACTGAGTACACCTGATGAAAAGGAAATGTTCTTGTAAAGGTCAGTGTGGAGTGTATTATTTTATTTTTCTTTATCAAATATAATAAAAAATATTGATCTATTTACCTTGAGAGTAAACAAACTTCATGAAGAGACTTCTTAGAATAATGCGCAATGGACATTTTGCTGAGTCCATGCTTTTCCCTTGCTCCAGAGAGGGCCCTCCATGGTGGCAACTTTATTCAGGAAAGATCCACTTGCTGTGGTGTGGGGTCCTCCACAGTTGTGGGTATCCCCTTGACAGTGGTCACTGAATGGGAATCTCAGCTCCGACTCCTGTAACACTGCCTCCTGTTCCTTTTCCACTGACCTTGGGATCTGCAAGGCTGTTTCCTTCCTTTTCCTCACTCCTTTCTAGTGTAGCTGCTGTGCACTTTTTTTTGCCTCTTTCTTAAATATATCAGAGAGGTACCACCAGCATCGCTGATGGGCTCAGCTTTGGGCAGCAATGGGTCTGTTTTGGAGCTGGATGAAAGTGGCTCTGTTCAACATAGAGGTGGCTTCTAGTGTCTTCTCACAAAGGCCACCCCTGCAGCACACCATCCCCCCCAGCCTTGCCACATCAACCCAGTACAGCTGTACCCTGCCAAGCAAGAGGGGACCAGAAGGCTCAGTCCATGACAGAAACCACAGCAGCAGAGACCATCCTGGAAACAGCTGTCTGTAATTCCTCTGTGAATGTCTGTATAGGCCTGTGTGTTTGTCTGGGACAGCCTGATAATTTTCTGCTGATCACTTAATGATATGCAGAGAATGTTCAAAAGGAAAACTCATTAGAAAACTTCTGAAGTGACTTGCGCTTTGGCATGCGTTTGAATATTAACAGAACACATTTAATAGTTTCATGAAGCAATATATGAATGATGTTATTAATGTGAGATTCTGTTATTTTATCTAACTTGAAAGGCTGTTGAGGAATTTTGCAAACTGTTATTCACTCTTTTTTTCATTTTCAAACTAGGGATTTGTGTGTGTCTCTGTGTAGGCTGTGTTAACTCTCCAGTCAATAAAATGTCTGAATCCCTCTCATATCTTCATCATTACATTCAGTAGGCTTTCTACCCTTTTTTAAATTCTTTTGTATATTTTATGAGATTATACAGAACAACTGAAGGAAACTGAAGGAAACTGATTCTCAAGGAAAATGTTTTTGCATTTATTATGAATAATTACTGCTATTCCATGTGCACAAAAAGAAATGTCTCCCACTTTCCATCTTTTATAGACTGCTTTGCAGTACTGAGAGCTAGCAGGACCATCAGGCAGTCAGTGCAGATTTCCACATTCAACATTTTTGGACATTTTTAGAATTTAGGCTGCAGTATAGTCCCAGAAGAAGAAATGACAGCCCTAGGAAAACTGTGCTTGTTTAATCATATAAATAAATGTTACATATATTCAGGGGAACTTAATGTGGGGAAAATATTTCAAATTTAGTGTTTGCTAATGTTATTGGCCAATGCATCATTGTAGCAGATTCATCAGATCTCCCCGTATCCATAAAGGCTCTTGTAAGTCTTTTCTAATGTAAACGTTTGTATGACTCTATGATTGTAGATAAAGATGAGTTGAAGTTTGCTACTAAATGTTTACTCACTTGATAAATGACTACACTCTGAGTCAGAATTATGTGGAAAATGTTCAAAGTAATTGTGTTATGACAGTTTATAATACATTATGTCTTAAAAGGAACATATTTAAAATCACAAATGCAGCTTCAATTCCTTGATTTTCACAGTTCTAACTTCTTGATTTGGCTATTTTAGCTGCATATATTGTAGAGCTTTTCTTCCTGTGTAGCATAACACTAAGAAGGAACTTAAAAAGCTGCTCCAATCTGGTACCTACTGACTGCCAAACTGAGAAAAAGTTATTTCTCAAGCTTCATTATGGCATTCTTCAAAACTATTTTGGAAAATGTACTTGTCTTTTCCTAAATTTTCCTGTTGATGGTCAGTGTCTTTTGAAGAGATTTATTACAGAATCACAGAATTTGCTGAGTTGGAAGGGAACCACAACGATCATCGAGTCCAACTCTTAGCCCTGCGCAAGACCCTCCCCAAGAGTTGCACCGTGTGCCTGCGAATATCATCCAAACGTCTTGAACTCCATCAAGGTTGGTGCTGTGATCACTTCCATGGGGAGCACCTACTCTATGTATCATAAGTTTGCTTTAGCCCAAATGGAGAAGAATAAGTTAAAATGAATTTTGATTTTGGTGTTTTCCCTGAACTCGGTATATCTTGCTCTGGAAGAAATCTAAGTCTCATCAGGAAAGCCAGTCTCACAGTTTGAGAGCACTTGATCAACGCAAGTGAAAGTACTGACATGTGTTGTGAAGAATCAAATATATCAAGCTAATTCTGAACCTAAAGACATGGCCCAATTGCAAAATACAAAAGTCTTTCAATGTGCCAAACATACAATAAAAAATAATAGAAAATTATCTGGAAGGATATCAGTTTCAATGTTTGGCTGTTTTGCATGAAAACGAAATTGCTGTATTTCTCCCCTGGTAGTCCTAGAAATGTTCAGTACGGCCAGAGGGGGAGGGAATATTAATGTATAACCATCTTCATATAAGCAAAACTGCTAAAAACTATAGCAAATTGAAAACCAGACTGGTTTTCCAATAAAGTTTCATGGAAATTGGTTGTGACCTTTTCTCTCCAACAATGTCAATTTTCGTAGTTATTCTTTGACTCTTAAACTTACACTGATTTGGTGTACTTTTTAGTAAAAAATGTTCTCAAGAGTTTAGACCTATTTTCTCAGGCAGAGAAAGAAAGAAATCTTGTTGAAATTTAGTTGCTCTTGTTATTAATGTTAAAGTGTTCTGAGAGTCCTTCAGATACCATGCACGTACGGAAATAAAGTTTACTGCTTTGGATGGACCATCAAAAAAGTTCTAAATAGAGAACCAACCTCCAGCCAAATGAAGAAGTGGGAACTGGCTGAGAAGGATGTCAGGTAACAGTAAAAACAGTGATAACAGAGAGACAGACATGCTCAAATGCTTTCCAAGCGGTCAAGGCTTACTGCCATCACTTTAGTTTTCTTCTTGAACAAGATGAATCCCAATGTGTCAGCACACCTAAACAACCTATCAACAACCTAAAAACAACTCTTAGTGGTAAGAAATGATAATATGTAAACTTGATATGTTTGACTATTTGTATATTATGTTAACAAATGTGGGACCAAGTTCAACCATGCAATTTAAATATACCTTAGACATAGTGCATGTCCCAAATATTTACACAATATGGTCTTGATCCTGTAAAATTATTCACATTTATAATTATTTATATTTAAAAATATTTATAATTATTCACAGCTTAACATGCAAATAATCCTTCTATCTCTGAGGACTTACTCAAAGTTAATGCAATGCAGAATGATTTGTCCTATTGCAAGGATGAGACAGTAATATGATATGTAAGGTAGAAAGCTGAAGTATGGGGAAGCTGCATAACTTGCAGCAGAAAATGGTTTAATTCCTACATCTGTGCATTCAAAGAGAAATCTGTGAAAATCAATGCAAAGAGTTGCTTGAATGATTGACTGACTGATATTATATACTTTGACCTTAAAGTCTCAGTGAACATTTACAGACATTCATCATGTAGTTCATGGTTCATGCTTTTTGAACACAGATGTAGAACTAGGCTTTAAAAGAAGACTGCATTTGTATTCACTGTGTATTATTTGAAAGACTCTTTTCATGAGGCCCAGCACTGTCTCTCATCTCTATTTCTGCCTTCTTAACTGGGCTCTTGTTTCAGTTCAGGATCATAACTTCCTGCTCAAAAGCCATTGTTTTCAGTAAGTTAATGAATTGGAAATTAAATTCTCCAATGAACATTTACTGCCATATCACCAGTTTTTCAGATCTTCAGCATTGGGATTCTTTGACAGAAGAGAAGATCCTCAAAAAGTAAGCACACTTTTTAAGAAAGAGACATATTTGCAAAGATCACTGCCTTCTTTTTCTTCTTGGACTGCAAAATATCCAGGCATAATTTGACTTGCTTCAGTTATAATGTCCGTTTTACCTATAAAATTCTTGTTGAGGAGATACAGATACAAAATCAAGCATTCAGATTTATGGTTTCCTAAATATTTGCAGGAAAATATGTTATAATTATTCATAAATGTAGGCTTGTCACATGTGGTAGATTTAGTGTTGATGGTATGGTTCATCTGAAATGGTGTTATGCTTGATAACAACAAAATTCAAACTGAAGCAGAGGTAGGCTAATATTTGGGTCTCCAGCTGAAACAAAAGCATCACATAGTCTGGCATGTCCTTTCATTGCTCTTTTCTTCCTTTTTTTCTCGTGCTACTGGATTTTTCTTCAAGCTTAAGGTAAAGTAGTTGACTCATATAGATAGTTTCAAAGTCGAAGGATTTTAGTCAGCAACCATGATACTTACTAGCGTTACTAAAATTTCAGAAAAATTGTAGGTTAGGGCTGTCTTTTGGTTGCTAATACGCATTTTGTTGTTGTGAGGCACAGAGCTACTGTAATTTGGAAAATCTCTAAGAAAGCGAGGCATATGGAATTACATAATGGAAAATCACCTTTATCATGCAAAAAAAGATAAGCTGGTTTTTACAAGGAGACTGAAAAATGACTGCTGAGTGGTACTTCTTAAAAAGTTAATTGTTGCCTGTATATTATTCTGTCTTTAGTCCTGAAAATTTATTTATATTACCACAAGGTCACAAGTCCTGCCAGCAAATGTGTTCCAGCATGGGCTTCTCTCTCCATGGGACTGCAGGTCCTTCCAGGAGTCTGCTCCAGCACAGGTTTCCCATGGGGTCACAGCCTCCTTCAGGCTCCAGCATGGGGCTCCTCCGTGGGCTATAGGCGGATCTCCATGGACTGCAGGAGACAGCTGTCTCACCATAGTCTTCCCCATGTTCTGCAGGGGAATCTTCTCTGGCACCTGGACCACCTCCTTTCCCTCATTCTTTGCAGTTAGTTGTTGCTCTCTCATATTCTCACTTCTCTCCTCTCTGGCCACAATTACTTCTGCTCACTAAGTTTTTTTTCCCTTCTTAACTATGTATCCCAGAGCCACTACCACCATTACTGATGAGCTCAGCCTTGGTCAGTGGTGGGTCTGCCTTGGAGCTGTCTGGCATTGACTCTGCTGGACATGGGATAAGCTTCTGCTGCTTCTCAAAGCAGCCACCCCTGTAACCCCTACTGGTAGCATAACCTGGCCATGCAAAACAAATACAGTAGGGTTTAGCAGACTTTTTTTTTTTTTTTTACCAAGTCATATCAGTTACAGAAGGTTTTCTGTATAGTTCCCTTTGCCTGGCCACTGAAGAAGTTTTTTTCCCTCTTGTGAACACTGCCCAGAAATGATGAAGCAACTATTTGAAGTTAATGTCAAATGCTACTATAAATTTGCTGTTATGATACAAAGCGTATTGATTTTTTCCATCTCGTACATATTCCTTTTATAAACAAACTTGATCATGTGCGTATTGGTATATTGTAGATGTAAATTTTATTAGAAAAAGGACTGGAAAGTAATAAAAGCTTTGAACAAGCAATCACTATCAGCAAATTCCATTAGTAAACAGATAAATTTTCAAACGACCTTATTGTTTTTTAAAGAGGCTTTGATTATTCCAGGAGGCTAAAATCAACTGACGCAAGATGGTCCCCAATCATTTGAAAAAACAAAGAAAACAAAGAAAAACCTTTCTCAGTGACTGGTGGAGAACAGAAAGGTTTCCATACATGTTGATTTTACATATATCCTGATTCACAAGCAAAGCAACAAGAGCAAGATACAATTAACTGTAAGTAATGCAACCATATTCTGTGGCAAGGGTCAGTCTTTGTTTGAAGCTGAATCATGCATTCACCCTCAACAACACTGTTGGAAAACGTCACTCTGTGATGATGCCTTTACAAGCTGGTAGACTGTCAGGACTTCTTAGTCTTTTTTAGGAAAATTAACTTATTGAGCCCTACTGTAGGAAAATGAGATAACTGAAAGCAGAGAGACAAGAAAGAAACTGATTGGGTGAGTGAGAATTATGATCAGAGACAGCATCACTGTCTCATCTGTGTTACCACTGCAGCTCTCAGTAGTTACTGAGGTAATGTATTCTAGAGATGCAAAACAGGATAAAAGCATTATTGCTGAATTTTCCTTGAGGCTCAGGCACCTGGTTCTGCTCTATGTTTTCTGCACAGTACTACCAATAACTCACATTATAGAAGCACCATTGTTTTGATGAATTGCTTTTTGTAGTAATAAGAGTGCATACAACCTCCATTTTGTAAGAGTACTAGAAAATGAGCATTTTTAAAAAATCCAACACCTTTCTATTTTAAAAACTTTTGTAAATCAATTTAGCTATGTCAGAGAGTTTCATTGGAAATGTGAAAATAACTCTTTTACAGTGAGCTAAGCTTGCAAAGGGCAATATGCTATGATTTTACAGCCCAGTACTTTCCATTTTCCATTTCTGAGATGTGCATCTCGGTTTGAATGACAAATATTTTTGCACATGATTGTTAGAGACAGGAGAGTTCACCTTACATACGGATAGGGGTCTTGAGGGCACAGATAGTCCTTAACAGCCCTGGCTACCCTCATCTGAGACCTCTTCACACCTCCTGACTGAGGGTCAGGATCCGTTTAAGCCTAGTCCTGGATGACTACTCCCTGTCTGAGTTCTGTTGTAGGGGTGTCTGCCTCTACTCTTGTTCCTAGAAAATGGCATGGATTTTCTGGCTTGACCTGGATGCTGACTTGCTGCCTTGGCATTTCCTGAGGATCACTGGGCTGTTGACAGGACCCTGGACTGTCTCCTCCTCTGCCCTCTGCTTCCTCTCCTCTGCACAGAAAAGGTATTGCTAGCCAGGGATTTGTGGTTATCCCCACCTCCCTTTAATGGACATGTGGTAAACTGCAGGAGTCACGTTGCTAAATCACAGAGAGATTTGAAGGCAGAGGAAAGGACCTGAGGCTTCAGAAGCAGAATTGAACTCACCAAGTAGTTACTTTTTAGTAGAATAGATTGGAGTACTTGAGTGCTTAAAGCCTCTGTTGAAAATTGCAAAATCCTGTCCCTTCCTGCCCATTTTGGGCAATAGGCAGGATTTCCTTCTGCAAATTGATGGGTTTTGTTTCTGTAGTTTTCACAACATAGAAGAATGCCTTAATTCATGTGGGGTACTCGGATGTGGGAGACTCTGATGCCTTCTGATGGCAGTGCACCATTGTATAAATAATTGATTTATTTGTCAACCAAAGACAGGGATCCAGTTATTTCCTAGTATAACAGTTCAAATAATAATCTGGAATACGGAATAACGATAATCAAGAGCTAGTTTGGGCCTGTTAGAAAGAAAAACCCTGAACTGATTACTAAAAACCACTGTTCTTTGTTTTCCACGCTCCCATCCTGTTCTCCAGTCCCTGTATCTTCATCTAGAGTGGAGAGAACCTGGAGAATGGGAACTTGCTAGCAAATTTTGATTTTCATGTCCTGAGGAATTTACCCTGGTTACTTTTTGTAGTCCCCATGGAATGTGAGCTACACTCCAGAATATTTCCTACACAATGCATGTTTTAGTACCTACGAGGGGTAGTACCAAGCCAGCCTGTAAAAGACCTCTCCAGTTAGTTTTCACCTCTGGTACTGCAGGCAGTGTCCTACATCAGATCAGCCTGGGACTGGACTAAGTGTTTTGTCTGTTTTTGTTCTATTTTGAACTCTATAACTCTTTTCTTATGCTCTAAATTGAGGAGTATCTTCTTTCTTTCCACATGACAGTCAATGAAATACAGGTTATGGCTTTCCTGTTGTATTTACTAGCATTTCCACCAATGTGTTAATCATTTTGTTTTCCCTCTGTACTTCTGCTTCTGTCTGTGTTACTGTTTAGAAGTTTGTAAGTTTGACAGAGCCATTGTATCACTGAGGGTGCAAGGCTGGAAGGGACCTTGAGAGGTCACCTGGTCCAACCTCTAAACCAGGCAGGGTGACCTAAGGCCCAAGACAGAACTACGTCCAGATGGCTTTTTTATATCTACAGGAATGGTGTATCACAACCTATCTCAACAACCTGTTCCAGTTTGATGTAACTGCCTGGTTTGGAGACAAATTACAACTGCACGAATATTCACATTTCTTCCTGTACAACTAGACATGGCCAAGTAGTAGTTCTCTCAGTAGCTCAGACTTTCGGTGTTATTTCTTGTCAGATAGTCTTCCAGTCCATTTTCAGGCTGCGTAAGGCCACTCTGACCTCAGGACTTGTGCACTGAACTATCATTGCAGGTACTCTAAAACAAAGAATAGTAATTGTACGGCCCAAATACATTTCATATTCATACAGTGCAGCATTTGTTATTTACATTTTCTCTTTATTACATTGGTGCTTTTAGCAAATATGGGGGGGGGTCTTCTTTTAAAATATTTTTTTATTATTTTTTTACATATTATACCTAAAAAAAATTTTTTTTTTCTTCTAGATTGTCCATGTTGCTAGTGCAACACTGTGAGGGATGAATTTTTCTTTTAACATTTTTCTTTCTAGAGGGTACTACTACAAACACTTGCTCTTACAAAGTTTTGCCTTTGTAAACTAGACAATCTTATTGTTACATCTGCAATAGCTAAGGTTACTGCTGAGTGTGAAGTGTTTCTTAATTTCCAGGCTTTTAAAGGAGGACTAGGTTGTTGCTCCTTCAATACATATATCTGTCAAGATCTCCATAACATAGTATTCATTTCTCTTTGCTTAATTAATCAGATACCCAGAAATGTCTAATATCTCTGGAATTTTTAAGTCAAAATGCAGGATACTAACAATTTTGAGGTAGAAAGACAGCTGAAATCTTTAGGAGAATCAGGCTTTGGAAACGTTAGAACCCACTTGCTCACTTGCTTGGGGTTTTTTGCTTTTTTTTTTTGGTTGTGGCTTCCTAGAGTATTAGAAGGTACTGTGGAATTCTAAGTTATTTCACAGTGCTTGTTGAAGTTTGAAATTACTATTGTACTCAGGATTAAATTTTTCTCTTTACAGAAGAGAAAAGTCATTTTGATGTTTCCTCAGTAACCCAAAAGAGCAGAATTCCCTTCAGCTGAGAGGCAAGCAATCAATCTGATGACCTAGAAACAGATGTGTCATTATTTAATTTTTATTAAATGTATTAAGTTTTTAGCTGATGACATGCAATAAAACATTTTTTTTGCAAAATCCCCATTAAAGAGAAAACCAAAACATATAATGGTACTGTTTCTCATGAGGACATAAGATTACATGATGGCAATCATAACATTGAAAACCATTCTGCTGACTCCCTTTCAAATCCAGTGTTTCTGTGATTCTTTGAATAAATAATTTCTAATTTTAATAGTTCAGTCTTATATTGTAAAAGAAAATAAAGTACTTGAAAAAGTCTTTTCCTCTCAGAGTTATGTAGCCTCCAGCAGAAGCAAAAGACTGATATATTTGTCTCAAGTTTTGGTTGTAGTTACAGCAGTGCACATATTTTGGGCATATTTTGTACCCTAATGGCTTAACAATGACATATTCTATGGGCATAGCCTACCTATATATTTCTGATGTGATAGAAAGTACACAGAGACCAACACTGTGGCCAGTTTCAAAATGTCTTTCAAAGTAATATCAAGGACTGAGAAATTCTGCTGGAAGAAGGGAAAAGTCAGACAATTAAATCCAGTAACAGACTTTCTGTTGATATGATGAACATAATCACACCCAACTGTATTTTCTATATGTATATTCTATATGTTCACATTTACAAGAGTGCATTTGAAATTAACCTCCTTATTGTCTTTCTTTGCTGCATGGGTGCATTGCTGCCTCCTGGTCAAATTAGTGTCCACCAGGAACCCCAGGTCCTTTTCTGTCAAGCTGCTTTGCAGACATTTGGCTTCCAGAATGTCCTGGTGGCAGGGTTATTCCACAGTAGCTGTAGAACTTTGCAGTTCCCATTGTTGAACTTCGTGAGGTTCCTGTGAGTCCCTTTCTCCAGCCTGTCGAGTCCCTCTGAATGAAAGCACATGCTTTCTCAGGTATCAGCCACTCCTCCCAGCTTTGTGCCACCAGAAAACTTGCTGAGGGTACATGCTGCCTTTCCATGCAGATTATTAATCCAGATGTTAAACTGTATTGGACCCAGTATTTACCCCTGGGGTACGTTGCCTAGTTATTGGCCTCCAATCAGACTTTTGCACAACCCCTAGGCCTGGGCGTTTAGTCATCTTTCGTTCCACCTCACTGGTCATACAGCTCATGCTTCATCAGGGATCTTTTTCGTATGTCATGGGAGACATTATCAAAAGCCTTACTGAAGTCAGGGCAGACAATGTCCACACTCCGCCCTCATCTGCCAAGTTTGAGTTCACCCTAAGTGCTTACTCTTTTAACTAGAGTCTAGGCATTACTCTTGTAGTTAACTGAGTTGGGATATACAACTAATACCAGAAGACAAACTGATTCATGCTGATAAATCATGTATGCCTCTCTCGGAAGAACTGCTTAGAAAAGTTTAGTAAGCATAAAGAGTTGTTTCCTGTCATGTGCAAAATATTCTATAACTGTGTTCAACTTCTAGGTTACTTTTTTGCACAGGTTTGGCCAAACCTTTATGAAATATTCTGATTTGGAAACAGTGTGGGTTCAAAAGGTGACATAATGATTTCTTGTAGGTTGTTCTCAATTTGTCCTGGAATAAACCCTAACAACCAGATGCTACCTGAACTCCAGGTTGAATGTTTCCCTCACATTTTCAGAGGACTATACATAGTCGTTCTCTTAGGTTTTCTTAGTGATAGTGGTTGATGTGGAGTCCTCAGCATCCATCAATAATGATATTTTTTTTCTTTCTTGCATTACTTCTCACTTTGTGATTGAATTTCATCTGCCATTTCATCACTTGGTCTTTGAGGTCTGCTGAACAGAATAAACAACAACAATAGCAACAATGTGTTATTTATTATAACTGGGAAAAAATGACCATCAAATAATGACTTTTCAAATTACTCTTACCTTGCAGTGACGCTTTTGTGCTTAAGCCATTGTCAGTAACTGTCACTAGGTCAGGAGCTGTCACAGGACAGAGCATGTTTTGGAGAGGAAGTGTTATGAAGTATCGTTGCCAGGAATAATTACACGGGTACAAAAATATCCACAAATGTACAAGATGCTCGTCTTGGAAAGGAAGATACTAAGAGTTTTTCATGACATTTTTCAGAGGCAGGTCCTTAAATTCCAATGTAACCTTGTCTCTTTGCACAAATCTATGGGCCCTGACTTATCAGTGCTGTGAGGGGCCCTTACAAAGTGTGATTGTTTGCTTTAAATAGCAAGAAAATGGGGCTTATATTTGAATCTGACCACTGCATTTGTCTACAGACATTTTAAGTAAAAAAAATAATGATGAAGGAATAAAGGTTTAATTTTAAAAAGGTTTAATTCATGCTCTTGTTCTGTCACGTTTTCTTTCCTTCTTATTAACACCCTCCACCCCCCCTGTTAAAAAAAGGCCTGTTAAATTTTTTTCACAAAGTATTAACCTTGGTAGAATTACCTTCTCTACTGAAAGCTATTTCCATTTAAATTTTTTCTGGCCATTTCAAGCATTCAGCAAGAGGAACAACAGAATGATCTCCCAGTTTAAAAAAGTAGGTCTGTAGCAAGAGATTACGAAGAGTTGACATTTTCAGTGTCCAGTGACGAATACAGAAATACGTAAATTACTTGTTTAAAATTTAAAAATAATAATAATCAGGTCAAATTGAATATTAAAATAGACACATTATTTTTTTTACTTATAGCTGCATTAGAAAGACAAGAAGGCAATTATTCTTTTCTCCAACAACTTAATACATAAAAGATACTCTTAAGAAGCCTAGGAAAAGTGAATTTGGGGATAGAAAATACTATTGAATAAGATAATTGCTGTTTTTTCTGGAGATCTCTCTGGCTCTTTGCGTTGGTTTTGGCTAGGGTAGAGTTAATCCACAGCAGCTCCTACTTTGGATTTGTTGTTGCTAAGCAGCCCTTACACACTCAGAGGCCTTTTCTGCCTCTCACCCCACCCCACCAGTGAGTGGGCTGGGGGTGTGTAGTGGGTTTCTGTGGATAGTTTTGGTAGCAGGGCAGCTACAGGGGTAACATCTGTTAGAATCTTCCTGTGTCTGGTGGAGCCAGTGCCAGCCGGCTCCAGGACGGACTTCCTGCCGCTGGCCAAGGCCAAGCCAATCAGGAGTGACAGTAACTCCTCTGTGATAACATATCTAAGAACAAAAGTTATTGTGCAGATAAAAATTCCAGCAAGGGACGAGCGGAGGGAGAACATGTGAACAACGAGGCAGACACCAAGGTCAGTGCAGAAGGAGGGGCAGGAGGTGCTCCAGACACTGGAGCTGAGGCCCTGCAGCCCGTGGTGCAGACCACGGTGGAGCAGCTGTGCCCCTGCAGCCCATGGAGGGCCATCGGGGTGCAGAGACCCACCTGCTGCCCATGGAGGAGCCCATGCCTGAGCGGGTGCATATCCAAAGGAGCCTGTGACCCTGTGGGAGGCCCATGATGGAGCAGGGTCCTGGCAGAGACCTGCAGCCCGTGGAGAGGGGAGCCCACACTGGAGCAGGTTTTTCCCGGGTAGGACTCATGGCCCTGTGGGGCACCCACATCAGTACAGCTCATTGGCGAAGGACTGGACCCCATGGAGGAGTGACCCAGGGGGCAGCAATTTGGGAAGAACTGCTGCTCACACCAGAGAGGTCCATCAAGGACTGTCTCCCATGGGAAGGACCCCACAGGAGCAGGGGAAGGTCTCCTCTCCTGAGCAGCAGCAGAAACAGCAACTGACTATAAACCCCATTCCCTGTTCCCTTGCACCGCTGGGGGAAGGAGGAGTGGGGGGAAGTTGTAAGATTATTTTACTCCTCCCTTTTTTGCTCTGATCCTGCTAGTAATAAATTTAATTAATATACTGACTTTCAGTCTGTTTTGCCTGTGGTGGTGATCAGTAAGTGACCTCTCACAGCTCTTATCTCAACTCATGGATTTTTTGCTTGTTTTCTTCTTTTCTCTCCTCTGTCCAGTTGCAGAGGGGAGGGAGGGAGTGGCTTTAGTGAGTACCTGGCATCCAGCCAGGGTCAGCCCACTACAGGGTGCACAAGGAGCTGGGAGGGGACACAGCCAGGACAGCTGACCTTGGCTGGCCAAAGGGATATCCCACACCATAGGGCATCATAGTCAGGAATAAAAAGCTGGGGGAAGAGGTGGGGAGGATATTTGCAGTGGTGGCATTTGTCTTCCCAAGTCACCATTACGCGTGATGGAGCCCTGCTTTCCTGAAGATGGCTGAACACCTGCCTGTCCATGGCAAGTGATGAATGAATTCCCTGTTTGGCTTGCTTGTGAGTGTCTTTTGCTTTACCTCTTAAACCATCTTTATCTCAAAACATGAGTTTTCTCACTTTTACCCTTCCACTTTTTTTTCCTATCCCGCTGTGGGGGAGTGAGTGAGTAGCTGTGTGGTGCTTAGCTGCCTACTGAGGTTAAACCGTGTCAGATCTTTCCTTTGGGTGAGTTAAAAATGAATGATATTTATACTACATGATTGGAGTGACCGTCCAGTTGTTTTAAAGACAATTTTTCCTATTTGCCAAGCACTTAGTCTCTTCTGTTGCTGTAAATAGTTGGAAAGGAAGTTTATCTCTTCTTTGAGGGAAAATACAAGAATAATTTTACAGGATTCTGAGCTGTTTCATTGCATGTTATAAGGCAGATCTTTGTTCATATTTGTTCTTCCTGTTGGAACAAAGGTCTCTTGTCTTTTGCTTAGTCAAGACCCTATGCGTGAGATTCATCCACTTTTGTCTATACTTAGTATACAATCCACAGGTTGGCTTAAAATGCTTTGGTTGGTTGGTTGGTTTGTTTGCTTGTTTGTAATATTTCCTGACAGATATGTCTTCCGATCACATCAGCAAAGTGCCAGTGCTTGTAGCATTTCTGTAAGTAGTTTGGTGCTTTCCCTGGTTACACTTGTCTTTTCATATTGAAAAGCTTGGAAGAAGGATAAGGAAATACAGACCGTTCTGTCAGGCTGGGGGGACTTTTCATATACTGGTCTTAATTTTGCCTCCCCTTGTCATGCCTCACTGATTCTCTGTAACACACCTGAGATTCATTTTATGGTCAATTACAATATTAAATTAAAAATTGCATCTCTGAAAATTCTGATATATCTTTAAATATCCAGTTGCACTCTTTCCTATACTCTTAAAACATTTACTGTATGTATCAAGAAAATGCTAAGGTAGAATTTTTGAACAGATTCTTCTGTTCTTACATCAGTTAAAGATTTTTTTCGCTTTCAATTCTGAAATTTCCCTTTGTAATAAATTTATTCTTTTTAAACTTATAAAACATCTTTCAGCCATCATCTTCCCAGTGTTTCAGTTATGCCTGTATGTAATATCCAAAACTCCTAAACATCTGTAATCTAAGGTTGCTGTTACTTTGGGAGAGGAAGAGGGAAGCTAGCTGCTTGAGTAATACAGGTAATAGTTATTTTTTTCAGTTTCAGCCAGCACATTAGGCCAGACATTGCAACTCATATACAAACCATGCAATAGTCTCTGGATTACTGTATTCAATAAAAAAATATTTCTTGGGGACAAAACATGGCTTGTTTTCACAAAAAATGCAAATGGCATGCAGACATAGGCTATTTATGAAATAAGTTAGTACACTGCTGGAGCAAGGCTGGAAGAAAGAGATTTAAGAATATGAGTTATACTTTTGCAGAAGCATCAGATTGTGTGAATTAGAGGTTTTCCCAGCACTCCTGTAGCTGACCTTTCAAAAAATATATGTTGAATTAGAATAGACATTTTCTGAAACAAAAAATTGCATGAATAGTTCTGGTTACAGCAGAGATACCTTTCCTAGGAAAAGTGTAAAAAATAATTGAGAGATTGTCAGGGTTTTATTCTGATTTATTTTTTTCCTTACATGAACTCATGGGGATTCCTTAGAAACCTCCAGGAAATTAACGCCTGGTCTATGTCACGTAAAGAAAAATTGTCTCATTTAGAAAACTCTATACATTTGAATAATTTGACTCTGCCTTTTGAGGTGTCATGGTATATGTTTCAATTTATTTCTGCATATTCCTCTTTGTCCACAAAGCCTTGGCTTCATCAACACCTCCAAGGGAAGGAAACAAATAATTTCAGATCAACCATTTTTCTCAGCACAGGAGCCAGTGCACATGCAGGTGAGTACTGGTGTGTGGCTTTATATTCAGTCATATTTCTCCAGTGTTACTTGAGGTCTGCTCATGTCTACAGTGCCATTAGATGTTGCAGCAAGTGGTTGCAGGATATATAGTTGCATTATGCAGTGCAAGTCTCTCCCTATGAACAGATTTATACACACAGCTCTCAGGCCTACTACACATGCTGCTTTAGTTTTTTCCCAGTTCATTCTGAGTCATCCTGCACCTATTAAAGGAATGAAATCTATCTGATGACTTTTTTTTTTTTGAGATTAAGGAGCACAACTAACATATTTAGCATAGTTAATGACATTATTTTCTTCGGTTTAGATTTGTCTTCCACAGCTTTTGCATTGTATTGGGAACAATTTTTGACCTTAGATTATTTTCATCTGGTAGTAGCAAGAAGAAAAAAGCAAGTGGAAGCTGTTGACTGTATTTTCTACTGAGCTTGTGTTTAAAAAATTGATAGATCTTCTGGAATATACAGTTGAGGGCTTTGTCTGGTTCAGTTCTTTTAATTCCAGGAAAAGAGAAAGTGTGGAAAGATATGTCACCTGAATTATTATAATATTTTTTTTTCTTTAGATGAGTTTTTTTTAATCCATTTTTACACAGTAAAATCAGCATAAAAATATTTACCTTCCTCTGGAAATCCATCAGAAGAGTGTTTCTGATCAAGTTAAGTGCTGAAGTGTACCAATATAGAAGGTGCTGGGATACCATGGTGATTGTATCTATAAAAATCTGTACCCTGTCAAATTTCAGGGATTAAGAGCAAACACACTCTGCAGTATACCTTATGAAAAGTCTTTAGTAGGAAAAAAGTCTACAGCGCATAAGTACTGTGATTTTCTTCGTGTGTCTGAACTCAACTTTACCATGTCAGTTGTTCTGAATGTCACTAGAGTTTAGCTGTAGAGATTAAAAGCTGATCAGAAACTCCAGCAAGCCTATACTAATTTTTGGAATGTTTACAATGCAGTGCTGGACATTAAGGCTAATTTTTTTCTGTGTGTCTAATCTGTTGTTTCATCAGGGTTCACTGTTATAAAAGGTCTTGAACTAATGAACTCCTTGAACCAATATGAAGTGTGGTAGCTGCAAGAAAGCTCTGGCCTTTGAACTCAAGCTTCCTGATATCAGCGAGCCATCCTGATCAAGACCACCTAAAATTTAGTTGTGGGTTCCTCTCTATCCACCATGTTAAACAGAAGCTTGTTCCAGAAGCTCACTACTCTCACAACAGAATTCTTCCTCTAATATTCAGCTTGAATTTATTTCTGTCTGGTTTCATTTTTTCTTGTGTTAGTCTGTCTTGAAGTTTATGCTGCTCTTCTACCTCCACACTGATTCTCTTCCACTCTGACACCATCCTACTTCATCTTCCTACACCATCCCTTCATTCCTTCTTTCTGTAAAAAAAATCACTCATAATTCCTCTCCACATCACAGCCTTCATTTTGGTAAAATGAGCAAGTCATACTCTTTGAGTGCTCTCTGTAAAGTCAACCTTTCTAATTTCCCTGTTCATGCTATGAAATTTTCTCTCCTGCTTTTGCAACTTTAACTCCTCTTTTTTTGAGAGAGGATAGCTAGAACTTTATGGAGTTTCCAGATTAAATCTCATGAGTACATTATACAAGGACATTAATATTTCCTGAGCCTCTGCAAATACTTTTTCTGATACACTCTACTGCTGTGTGATTTTTTTTTTTATTTAATGTTATATCTCTTGGGTGAGAGGTATTGTATTTATTGCCATTTGTGTTACGTCCAGTTCAGTAGGTGCTAGGCTCTATTGTAAAGTTTAATAATCAGTTTTATTACTTGTATCAATGAAATGCATCTCTCATTACTTGAGAATGTTGGTGATATGCTTTATTAATCATTGCTTACCTCATTTCTCTCTGTATTTTTGGTTCATTTGCTTCTCATTCATACTGAGCTTGCAGGTGTTCATTTTAGCATTTTTCCTTCTCTGCTGTGGCTACCCTTCAGGAAATGCAAAACAGTTTACAAATCTTACTGTTGCATATTCAAATCTTGGTGCAATATAATTGTAAGCTTCAGTCTCCACATAATAAAGTGTACAGATTTTTTACAGGAACTGTATAAACAGTAGACAGCATTATAGTACCCTAGAATCACACAATTGTAGATTTGTTTAGATTGGAAAAGACCTTTAGTATCATCAAGTTCAACCATTAGCCAAGCACCACCACCATGTTCACCATTGAACCACTACCTCAAGTGCCATATCCACGTTTTTTGAACACTTCCAGGAACAGAGACTCCACCGCTTCCCTGGGCAGTCTGTATCAATGCTTGACAATCCTTTCTGTGAAAAAATTTTTCCCACTATCTAATCTAAACTTCCTCTGGTGAAACTTGAGGGCATTTCCTCTCATCCTATCGCTTGTTACATGTGACAAAACACTGACCCCCACCTGTCTACAACAGGTGTCTATTTGCAGAGAATGATAAGGTCCCCCTTTCATCTCTGTTTCTCCAGTCTAAACAGTCCCATCTCCTTCACCCACTCTTCATCAGACTTGTGCTCCAGCCCCTTCCCAAGCTCCGCTGCCCCTCTGTGGAAACGTTTCAGCATTTCTATGTCTTTCTTGCAGTGGAGGGCCCAGAACTAGACACAGTACTTGAGGTGTAGCCTCACCAGTGCCAACTACAGGGGAATGATCACTGCCCTGGTCCTGCTGGCCGTATTAGTGCTGATACAAACCAGGATGCCACTACCAAATAAAAGTAATGTTCGTAATAAACTTTAATGAAACTTCTGCTTAGATGACAACTATTTATTAGATTATATTTATATATATATATTTATTATATTTATTAGATGCAATATAATTTAATTTATTGACTGACTCATAAGGAAATATATATATATTGCTTTAGACTGCAGCATTATACAAAAAGGAAAACAGAGAGAAGCAAGTCAGAATCTTACTAGACTTTCTGATACGATAAAACAGACTTTTACTGTATATAAAATATGCTTTTATGACTATAAATTCAAGATGATTGAAGACTGACATATATAACTGCATACATTTAATTTTATACATCCATAGCAGTATGATTTAATGCTTGTAGGCTGTATACTGTATTTCTGAGTTTACTTAATGTATGTTGTGTACACAGAGTACATTTAACCTAACTTGAAAAGAAGTCAGAAAATCTAATGCTACATTTAACATTTGAATCATTGTTTCTACAGCCTTACACTATTCTAACCCTAGCAGACCAGGGACCTCATTTTATGGGAACTAGGTGCAAGAAAGATCAAGATTGGATGTTCCGTCCAACATGAATGCTACTCTTGCCATTGCAAGGCTGTAGAACTGAGCATCTCAGAGAATCATAGAATGGTTTGGGTTGGAAGGGACCTTAGAGATCACTGAATGCCAACTCTACTGCCATGGACAGGGACACCTTTCACCAGACCAGGTTGCTCAAAACTCCATCCAACTTGTCCTTGAACACTTCAGGGGGCTTCTATGACTTCACTGGGCAACCTGTTCCAGTACCTCACTACTCTGAGTAAAGTGTTCCTATCATCTAATCTAAATCTCTCATAGTTTAAACCATTCCCCCTTTTCCTATCATTATCTATCCTTGTAAAAGGTTACTCTCCCTCTTCTTTATAAGCCCCCTCCAGATACTGGAAGGCTGCAATGAGGTGTTCCTGGAGCCTCCTCTTCTCCGTGCTGAACAAGCCCAGCTCTCTCGACCTGTCTTCATAGGAGAGGTCTCATAGAAGGCTCACTCTAACAGGTCGACATCCTTCCTGCTGAGCACCCCAGATCTGGATGCAGCACTCTGGTTGAGGTCTCATCAGAGTGGAGTATAGGGGCAGAATCCCCTCCCTTGCCCTGCTGGCCGTGCTGCTTTTGATGCAGCCCAGGACACGATTGGCTTTCTGGGCTGCAAGTGCACATTGTTGGCTCATGTCCAGCCTCTCATCCACAAGAACCCTCAAGTCCTTCTCCACAGGGCTACTCTCAATGAGTTCTTTTTCAAATCTGTACTCATATCTGGATGACTGAACACGCTTTTTTTGATTCCTTCTACTAATGATCTTGATGAAACCCTTATGCAGTAATTCTGAACTTTGGCAAAAACATGGTGGTGGATCGGTACAAATATTGGCCAATTAAATTGTCCATCTATAAGTTTTTTCTTGGAAAAAATGTGACTCTGTTTACTTACAATGTTAGAACACTTAAAAATGGAAAAAAAGAAATCTTGTAAACACAGACAAATGACTGTAGTAACAATTTTCAATGAAACTTCTGATTCATATTTTTTCATCTTAGAAGTAGATTAAAGGCAATCTCAGGGGAACCACTTTTTTGTTTGGTTTTGTATAATGTATAGTACAGAAGGTTCTCTAAAGAACTGTGTAAGTAGTCTAGATTGTTGCCTGGACTAGGAATAAGCTGGCAGAAAAGAATATTTTCTATTAATCTTTTGTTCTTTGTCAACCAGCATGGTGTTGCCTTTAAAAAAATATGTCTTTGAAGAATATGTCCTATGTCTGTAAAAAATTGCTGTAAAGGAAAAAGGAAAAAAAAAATAATCACTGAGGAACTGAAAAAAAATCCACATTCAACAGAGAGACATATAAACCAGTACTTTGTCATAAATCTGATAGTTGTAGTCATTGCTGCAGTGATCTGGAGTCATCATTCCCATATTTTATTCAGGTGTCCACTTATGAAATTTTGATGTTTAATTAAATAGCATTCCAATCCATGTCAGACAGACCTCAAAAGAGAAATATAAATAAATAAGTAATTTCACAGATTGCCTAAACAAGAACTACAAAAGCACAAACCAAATCAAAATTTTATTCCAGAATAGTTACTTGAACGCATCCTGCTGTTTAGAGAAATAGAGGCTGTGGCTTCTGTGTATCCAAACTAGAGTCTGATTGGAAAAATATTTGCTAAGTGTTTTTTTTTTTTTTTTTGGTTGTCAGAATGTAAAGAGATTTTCTGCTGATCATTCCAATTCAGGGAATTTTTACGCAAGTCTGTCTGGGCTGTACTGTGTGGTAGCTCCTGAACTTGATAGCAGAACCCAGCTCAGAGAAAGTGAATTCTTCTCTGGATCTGTGGTATTATTGCATTTCATTTGATTCAGACATTTTTGAATTTTCACCTAGGAAGAACAAAATCAAACCATAAAATACCTCAATAAGCACTGGAGTGGGATTCTTTCCTTGTTCAGATATTTGCAAATTATCTGGTGAAGCAATGCATATTTACATAGGGAGAATGAAGGCAAAGTATCCTAGCATTGTGAAAAAGATGAGAATTGAGTTCTCTATCAGGTCAATTTGATTTGGGATGAAATACCAACATGATCAACCCCTCATATGTGAAGGAAGCTTCAATTTTTCTAAAACACAATATGTTCAGGACACATATGGCCTTGCATGAGCTTAGGGGCTTTACTTATTTTTACATATGATGGTGCATGTATAGTTAGGTGTTAAATATGTGTTCAGTTTTTACATACCCAGTTAGAAGAGGAACAAAATGTTTCTGTGGTATGAGATGTTATTCCATTTTCTGGCACTGCAGCAAATTCCTCTGAAACTGTTTCTTCATCGTTGTGGCTCCGTTCATTTATAGAAAATAGGTGTAATCTGTTTGCAATGTTGCAAATTTGTAACCATCGCAACATGTTTTTTTACAAGTAAAATGTTTTTAAGACCTCTGAGTGCTAGTATTCTACATAGAATTTCAGCATATGAACTACCTTAAGTGGCTTCAAAGGCTGACAACACTTATATACATTACTGGAGTCAGTTACAGAATACTGGTTCCTCTGAAATGCATTAAATCAGGCAACAATTCAAAGAATGACAATTACATGACCCGTCCCCAAAAAAACCTCCAGCATATGTGCTAACAGACACTACTAACTGATGGAATATTTGGTAATAAGGATTTTTACTGTAAATATTAAAAATGGGGAAAATATTTCTGAGAGGAGAAATATTTAACTTTTCAAGTCGAGTGATACATATAGAATCATAGAGAACTTTTTTTTCACGCTGCACATTAACTGAATCTAATAGAATTCAGCTCAGCCAGACAAAAAAAGAACTAGACAGAAAGAGAGGTTAGATAACATAGCTGGCCAAAATGTTTGGATATAGCAAACATAATTCTTTGTACAAGACAGGCTTTGTAAAAATTCCTGTTCAGTATAAACTTACTGAAAAGATGAAAAGAGAAAGTTGAATGTGTATTGTCTGTGAATGTAACTTTGAAAACTCTGAAGATTCAAAAAAGGATGAAGAGTACAGTTTGATAATGAAATGTGTAAAGAAAAAATTTGCTAGGGAAGAAGGTTAAAATTGATTCATTACATTTACATTGGATTTCAGCAGAATGTAGGAATTAATGGCTAGAGAGATATAGAACTGTGCAGTCAGAGATGTAGTCTTGAAAACACAACTGTCATCACTTCTTCATGACATTGACACTGGAACTCTGTTGCTATTGAAACAACATAAAAATATCTGGTTGAAAAATCCACAAGATTTTTTCTTTAATAGTTGTGAACAGTTTTTCTATAATAAATGTCTTCATTATTTTTTGACCTCAATACAACTTCTCAAATGTGAATCTTCCTCCAAGCAAGCACTTCGTAAAGGACTTTTTTGTCATTAATATGATGTTATTTGGCTTTTTGAATAAAAAAATGAATGGAAGGAGTAACAATTCAACATGTATATCACCAATGAATGAAATGTTAAAAAACTGAGTCCACAATACTGACATATGAAATAACAATTATTATGCTGATTAACTCTGATCAATGCTCTCAGTAAATATTCACTGGACAGGATGATTGTCAGTGAAATGATTAGGTACTGGCTGCTTCATTCATTTGGATTAGTACAGAGCCAAAGGTAGATTATCAGGCACCATAAAATACATGATTCAGAAGGTTTTCAAAAGAACAGCAATGAGATGAAAGCATAACACTTTAAACAACTAAGATATAAAGGAAAATTATTTCATTTATTCAGGAAAATGTTAAGAATGTAAGGTTAAAGTCAAGGATAAATGTTTTTCAAGAGTGATCAGTCATCTTTGTTTCATTTCATGACCAATTCAGTATCAGTCGGGAATTCACCAAACAAGAACTCAGGTTTTGTCATCAAACACTGGGATAATGAAGCTGAAGGAAGAAAGAACATGCAAAAAAGCAGATATACTAAGACACAGCAATAGCTGAAAAGGAATGAAACAAAAGAAGCCTTCTCTTTTAGTGAAAAATGTAGGCATATTACAGGAAAAGTCATCATCACTGTCTGTAATTAGACATATATTTAGCTAGGTTACCAGACACTTCCCATTATCTTTTGTCATTTCTGTTGAAACTTTAATCACTTAGGCTGGAATATTCTACATCATGACAGTAGCTTTAGGGCATGTAGATTTGTATCTTCTTTAAATGTCAGGTAACACCACTAGGTAGCTGCTTTCAGTAAAAACAAGTGGGAGAAAAGAAGAAGTATTTTTTATTATGTTTAAAAGTCAGAACTACTATTTTTAAGAACTGATGGAGTTTTGGAGCTAAAACGTGAAATCTGTTACATTACATGGGGCCTTATTTGGTTGAGGATTATTCTGCGTAGAGTACCAGCATAAGAAAGATTTAAGCCTAAAAAAGTAGAAGTTCTTCAGAAGTTTCTTCTGAGATGGATGGGAACAGAGGTTTCTCTAACTATTGCAAGAGCTCTCTAAAACTAGTTTACACTTACAGAGAAGTTTGCCCTTCCAGCATGAATTGAATACCTGCAGAAATTTCTGCATGAGTGGAAAACCCTTAGAGCCATGGAGTGCAAAGCATGATAAGGAATACAACCCTGTTTCATATAGCATTTACAACTATGACATGAAATGTAAAACAAAACATACCATCTCTCTCAGTTTTTCAGTAAAGGTGTTTTATCATCAGGAGTGGATAGAAATTCAATACAGCAAGTTCAAAAATATGTGTCTGAAGAAGTGAGGGGAAGGGACTAGGAGGAAAAGGTTTTCAGTGACTTGTCTGGATAAAGTTTTATTTCTATGTCTGAAATCAGTTTTGATAAGAAATGCAGGAGGTATTGGAGGTTTTAGATTTAAATGAGCTGATGTAAAAATTTTTTTCATGTTTTTTTTCATGATATATGACACCTTACAAGATCTTAAGGTTGTGTATTGATCATTACAGAGAAGAGAAAAATGAAACTGAAATAGCAATATTTCCTTTCTCAAGAGGGACAGTAGGTGAAACTTAGAAAGGATTCTGAGTAGCAAAGGTATTAATCTCACAGAAAAGTCATACAAGTTGAATTAAAGCAGAAACTCCATCTGTGCCTGGGTTGGGAGGGAGCGGAATAAAGAATTCCAGAACCGATGCAGTGAGGTGAGGATGCCATGCGAATATGTGGTCAAAAGGTTTCTGACTGAAACGTACCCCATCAAATAGATTTCACACATGTCCTCAAATATATTGCAATAACAAATTTCGCTTTTACTTTTAATTTAATTAATTAATTAATTTTTAATTTCCAAACCCATGATCATTTCTGTCCGAATCTTCGTCTAAAACACTTATGAACACAGCAGGACTTTGCTGTGCTGAACAGCCCAATACCATAGGACAAGATTGACAAAAATGAAAATAGAGATCTGAAGTCAAAGTTTTGCAAGTAAATAGCAGATGAATATATTGAAAGAAATTCTGTCATTCTGGAGATAACACTGCTTGAGAGATGGGCTTCTAGAGTTCAGAGTCTGGGAAAGTAGATGATGGCTGAAATATACTGAGCCATAATCAGCAGAGGTAAGTTTGGATGCTTGTGGCACTAAGCAGATGGAGTTCAGGAAGGAAGAGACTGCATTCCATGATCTCTTTTGAAGCTGCTTAGAGACATACTGGTTGGAATTCCATAGGTGCAGTACACTTGTTCTATTAAACTAAGAGAATAGTCACATAGCTTAAAAAGACAATCTCTGATGTCTGCTTTCAAAATCAAAGCATTCACAATCTGTGAAAACAGTCATTTTAGCATAGGCTTTTGGCAGTTTTGTTCTGCAGTTATAAAATGAAGTTGACCCTACAATCTAAGCTCACAGGTATTCTGTGAAGCTAAATTTGCTAATACCTTTGAAATATGTACATGGTGAAAAGAACATGAATAAAATAATTGTTTTCAATACAAATTATGAAAAGAACTTGGTTAAACAGGCATATGAACTCACATTGGGTTGAATGATCACAGCAATTATTGAGAAGATACTAATGATAAAGGAACTGTCAGGAAAAAAAATGAAAAAATCTATGTCAGGACTGTAGCAAAAGTAAGCACACAAAGAAGTGAATTAACTGTATATATGGTTACATCCCCCATTCTATAGACTACAACATACAAGTACTTAGATATAAACATGTGTTTTTTTGTTTTGGTTTGGTTTAGTTTTTTTGTGAAATCAAATGCTTTTATGGAAGCAAATGCCAAAATTGCATGTATTAATGAAAATTAAATGAGAGAGAATCTGCTACCCAAAATACACCAGAGCAGGAGGAGATGCCTGAAGGAAGCTGCAGGGGTGGGGAGGAGGAAGTGTCTGAAATGAAGGAGTGAAGCTGATCCTAGGAAGAAGAGGGTGTGGGGAAATATGCTTTTAGGTTTGGTTTTGTGTTTGGGGTTTTTTTCAGGGTTTGGGGCTTTAGGGTTTTTTGTGTTTGTTGATTCATTTGTTTTTCCTCACTGTCATTCTCTCTTTGTAATTAGCAATAGATTAACTCAGTCTTCCCTAGGTTGAGTCTGCTTTGCCTGTGAAGATAATGGGTGAGTGACCTTTGTGTCCTTATCTCAACCCATTTGATTTTTTTCATATAATTTTCTCCCCTTGGTCTGTTGAGGAGGGGGAATGAGAGAGTGGCTTGGTGGGCACCTGGCAGTCATCCAGGTCAACCCACCACAAGAGCTTTGAGCCCTTCCTCTCAAAGAAGGGATTGATTTTGCCTTCTATACCTTTCGAAAAATATTGTATGCATTACAGAAACAAAATATTTTTACTTGAAATGTCAAAAATGCTGAAACATCTGCTGTGTAATTGTATGTCTTGAGATAAGAAATGTGGGTCTACAGTGGATCTGGAAAACTCTAGGAAGTGAATGTATACAGATATTCTGTCTCTTCCAAATGAATACATATACCAGTATTACATAAATGATTGAAAATAGTCATGGCTTAATGAAGAGGCAAGTTAGGAGGAAGACATGTTACCTTTACGCACTATTCCACATCCCCTGGAATTTCTTCTTCTGTTGTTTGCCAGATACCACTGTATCTGTCCATTTTCCTGAGAATGGAAACTCCTTTGTGAAAATTAAGAACCAAGTGTGAGAAATGTTTACAATAAATGAAATAATTCAGCTGTCACATTTATGAAAGGATATCAGGGTATATGGATGAATCATCATCACAAATACTACTTTAGCATTTTGTTTAGATACAGGATTTTCAAAGTTTGCAGAAACAGGAAGAGAGCAAAGTGATCTCAAAAGTCTCTTATAACCCCTAGAGAGATGGACTGATGTTATTAGCACGTAAAGGGAAGCATCTCAAAATCAGGAAGCAGTCTCTCTGGTATGCTGGATGAAATGTTACAAAAGAGGGCTGCAAAAAATGTCTCTCTGACTACCATAAAGAGTAATGCATCGCTACCAATGAAGAAAGGTAGAGTCTTTGAAGGTGAATAGATTCATGCTTTTCTTTCTGATAGATGCTTTTAGATGGAACACTTTATAGCTTTCTGATCAAGGCAACAGTCCTTAGAAGTGTATACGGGCACACCCAGTCTCTGTTTGCTAAATTGCAGGCACAATGTAAAAAATTACTCCAAAAGGCAGAGAAAATGTAGTTTAATGCATTGTGAGAGATATATTTAGTCCTAAAATTTCATATGAATTTACTAGCTTTTGAGTGGTGATCACAGAAAATGATATTTGAGAGTGCAGAGCAGGCAGTCAGTCAGAGAGAAATAAAAATCAGAGATGACTGAGGGGAAAAATTCTCCAATGAGGGCAAATTTTGCCACTGTTAGCTCTCTCTCCCTTCTTCTAAATCCTCTCTGCCGGAGGAAAAATCCTAGTCTTTGAAAATATTTTCTGCTATGCTTTACATTGAAGTTCTTTGAGTGAGGCGAGTGACGTTTACCATAAAAAAAATCAGGATATTATTGTATATCAGGGTTTTTTGGTGGTGGTTGTGGTGGGTGTTTTTCCACTTAGAGGATATGGAAAGTCTGCAGAAAAGTACTAATGGACATCGAAATATGCATTTCCTTTTGTGGGTGTAGAGACCAGAAAATACATCTATCCTGTCCTCTGAACTGTGTATTACAGGGAGTGTCTGTTTCTCTATATAATAATATTTTTGATGAGAGAAGCTTAAAAAATGGTTGTATATGTTCTTATAAAACCATATGTTCCATTTTGTGTTGCAAACAATAGTTGCCTTCCTAGGTTGTCTTCAACCTTTTCAATTTAATTTTGTCTTGAGCTTGGACAGAAAAATGCTGACAGAGAGTGAAGGATCCATCGGTGCTAACAGTCCAGGACCTGGTGGCACTGCTAATCAATACAGTTACTATTCAACTGAGTTCAAGAATCACAGAATGACAGAATGGGTCAGGTTGGAATGGACCACAGTGGGGTCATCTGGTCCAACCTCCTGCTCAAGCAGAGTCATCCTAGAGCACATGCACAGGATTGCATTCATATGGTTTTTTAATATCTCCAGCAAGGAACACTCTAAAACCTCTCTGGGCAAACTGTTCCAGTGTGTGGTCACCCGCCCTATAAAGAAGTTCTACCTCATGTTCAGGTGGAAATTCTTGTATATCAGTTTCTGCCCATTGCACCTTGTCTTGTTTGGCACCACTGAGAAGAGTCTGATCCACCACCTAGACACCCTCCCTTCAGACACTTACATACATTTATAACTTCCCTCTCAGTCATCTCTTCTTGAGGCTGAACAGGCTCAATTTTCTCAGCCTATCCTTGTACGAGAGGTACTCCTCTCCCTTAATCATATTTGCTGCCCTCCGCTGGACCCACTCCAGGAGTTCCGTCTCTCTTGTACTGGCAGGACCGGAACTGGACACAGCTCTCCAGATGCGTCCTCAGTAGGGCTGAGGGGCAGGATCACTTCCCTTGACCTGCTGTCAATGTTCTTCGTAATGCGCCGCAGGATTCCACTGGCCTTCTTGGCCACAAGAGCACACTACTGGCTCATGGACAGCTTGTTCTCCACCAGGACCCCCCTTCTCCACAGAGTTGCTTTCCAGCTGGTCAGGCCCCTGCCTGTTACTGGTGCATGGCGTTATTCCTCCCTAGGTGCAGAACTCTGCGTTTATGTTTGTTGAACTGAAATAGGTTTCCCTCTGGCCAACTCTCCAGCCTGTCCAGGTCTTGCTAAATGACAGCACAGTAATCTGGAGTATCAACCACTCCTTCCCATTCTGTATCATCAGCAAAATTGCTGGGGTGCACTCTTGTCCCTGCAGCCAGGTCACTGGTGAATAAATTGAACAAGACTAGACCTGCTACTAACCCAGGAGGAGCTACAGGCCTCCAACTAAAAGAAAGGAAGTGAATTGATTCAGATGAAGAAAGTATATATTTAATCTTTTAAGAATGGGAGGAAAAGGAATTTCTAGCTGGTGGAGTATGCTAGATATTAAAAGAAAGTGTATTTCATCACAAAAAGGACTCAGAAAAATTGCTCAAGAAATTGTCACTGTAATTAGTCAGATAATGCTAGCTGTCATATTTTAGATTACTCAACATGAAAGATCACAGAGCAAATAGCTATTTCATATGCTTAATAATTTTTATTTGTTAACTATATGTGTCTCAGACATTAATACCTACAGGCAGAATACTATTTTTTTCATGCAGTTAACTTTCACAGTAAAAATAATTGGTTTGCACCAGGTGATGCTGGTTTATCTGAATTCCAGTAAGAAAGGTATATATACTTGCAGC
This sequence comes from Oxyruncus cristatus, assembly GCA_013399855.1. NCBI lineage: Eukaryota > Metazoa > Chordata > Aves > Passeriformes > Cotingidae > Oxyruncus > Oxyruncus cristatus. Next base: position 2,634,979 of record VXAY01005118.1, read on the forward strand.
AGATAACTGTTTAGTAAAAACCTAGAAAAGGTAATGTAAAGTTATATCACATACCTTTCTGATACATCATTGTATGGCCCTCTGATGAGGGCATGGCATACTTCACAGGTCCTAGCCATGGTGAGGTTCACCATACTTACGTTGGCTGGTGATCTTGTAAGAGTCTTGCTCATAGTACATCTTCATCAGTCACTGGGTACAACAAAACCTGTGATGCTGACTTAGCTTTAGAGAGTTCCTTGGACACACAGTATAATATTCTTATCTCATTAATAAAGCTACAGTCCTTGAAGAGATGCATCTAATATTTCAAGTGAGTAAAGCAGGATTATTTGCATACTTTTGATTAAGTATGCACTCAATACATGTATATTGAATAATTTTGTAGACTGTGTATTCACTGATTAATTATACGGTTGATTAGCTATGCCTTGATTAAGTACCAGTCATGTGGTATCCATGATACAGAAGCATACATCTGGATTAGCCATTATGTGGATCACTAACTTCTCATACAGTAGTCCTCAGTCAGACTGCTGCAGAGTCAAATTTCATATGCAGTCACATGTAGAAATTGAAGTGTTCAGATCTTAAGGGTAAGCCAAGCCCAGACCAACGAACCCTCACTTTACCAACACAGTATGTTTCATAATAGAAAGGTCACTGAAAGGTATATGCTGGTTCTCAGGGCCCAGATAAACTATCACTTTTTAGCATGATGTTACTAAATTTATTTCTAGAAGGAATTGTCAAATGAGCCAAGTAATGGAAAAGTTTAACTCAAAGAGACGAAACAACTACAAAGTGATCAAAACAGTTCAGACAAATCCTGTGGTTGTCTTCCCAGAAACTTCTTGTTTACTCAGTTCATCACAAAAGTGGTCATCTGCCATGTGCAATATCACGTAGGTGAAGGTACTGATCTTGGTGCTCCAGGTTAAATAAACAGAAGCGTAAAGCAGCATGACACTAGCAGAATAGATAGAATTCAGCTCTCTTTCAACATGGAATCAAGTCTCAGGACACTGCTAATTAAAGAATAACTGAAAAATAGAAAGGACGTGTTCTGGGGCAGAAGGGGCAGGAACTACTTTTCTTTTTCCTTTAAAAAAAAAAACCGAAACAAACCTCAAAAGTATCTCAGTGCAACAAAGAGATAAACCCAAGATCTTTTATGAATAATTATAATTGCAAGATAGACCAGACATGCTAGAAGAATTTGGGGGATATATTTGCCTCGAGTGTAAGAAATCCAAATAGATCCTGCAATTCTTTTACCTGCTTAGTCTAAAACTTCTATCATGGCCCTATTGGCCTTTTTTGGGGTGGTGCTTTCAGGCTCTCTTTAATCTACACAAATGTTCACTGCAGCAGAGGTTTGTTCAGTTACTCCACATCAGCGGTTTGGACCAATCCTACTGTAAATCCTGTCTCTGAAGAGGGAGATTTGGATAATTGTGAAATTTGTATTATATTTTAAGCAGAAACAGAAAAAATGTTGCCTTTAAGAACTGACATTGTCCCTCTGAAAGTGAAGGTTCAATCTTTCAGTTCAAGTGACTAGAAGAGCCACTACATACAAGAATTTTAGCTATACATGTCCTACAGCTGGACCTCATATAGGAGCAGAAAGCCATGCATTAGTCATGAAGAAGATTTTCTTTATGAAATATCACACAAATAGATATTTGACTGCATAGAAAGCAACCTTGAATAAGAGAAACTCCTCATTATGTGGAAATTTTGTTTTTTTCTGTATTTTCACAAGTGAGGGTGTTATTTTACTTGTCTATATCCAGATGTGTCTATTATTATCAGTGAAACTGTTTATAAGCCAAAAATGGTAGAATCTGAGGAAAATAGAAAATGAAAATCAAAAGGAAAAAAAAAAAAAAAGAAAACTTCCACATAATATTTCCTAAGTTATGTTTTGCTAATGGCAGAGATAATTTTACTACTTAGTTCAAAGGATTCAGGATTAGAAACAGTTTAAGAGTCCTTGAAAATCCCAGGTTATGGACACTAAAATTGATTCCTACCCAGATCAAGAAATACATGTTTTTTAGGGAATATCTAGCAGAGCAGGAAACAAGTAATTAAAAAGGCCCAATGTCCTCTGAAATCTGTAACATTCCTCAGAGGTGGAATTTATGAGTAAAAAAAAAAAGAATTATTTACACAAAGAATTGCATTTTATTAGAGTCCATAAATATCATCTGCTTGCTACAGGTTAAAGCCTTGGGAAAATGGACTGTATCAAAGCCAGAAATGCTGCTCTGCAAGAGAAACAATTTTTGTCCTCATAGAACACTTCCCTTCTCTCTAGCAGCCTATTTTTTGCTGGGTATTGTATTTTGCTTTATTTTTCTTTGCTGTTTTGATTCTCACCATTGTAATAAAAAAAACCACTGTACTTATTTGCACGCCAAGCTCCATGGACTGTTCCATCACTCTATCTTTGATGCCCTATTTACATACTATTGCCATTGATTGCTCTAATTATTTGGTCCTGGCTCATCCATTTTAGGTTTAGCAAGTTAAGACTTTATTCCCCATTTCCAATAATTCAATTCAGTTCAATTAATTTGTAGTAATAAGGGCTCAGTATATTCTGTGTGCACTTAAAATGCTTTTGAATATTACCTCTGATGCATTCTTAGGGATTATTTAATCCAGTGAGTCAATTTAGTTTTCAGACTATTGCCATTGTGTTGATAAAAGTCGTACACAGAGGTGGTTGGGGTGGATCCTTACACATCAACCTAATAGTAGATCAGTAGCTCGTGTCTAACATGTCACATGATGTAACATGATGGCTGTTTCAAAAGCAAGGTATCGGTAACTGATTCCTCATAGAACAAAAACAGAAACCAAAGATGTACAGGCACAAAGGAGCTCTGAAGATCATTGGAAACCAGATACTATCTGTAGCCTGTTAAATCCAGTGTAGATTGTGTTAAATAAAGTTGCCCAAAACAGTGTTTTCACACCTTTTCACATCAAGAACAGCTTGTTTGTCCATCCAGTCTGGAAGAATTAATTTCATTTTTGATAGGAGCCACTGCAAGCTGTAGTTATATTTAAGGACTTTTCCCAGAAAAGTAAAGTCATTATACCAGCTTTTAAAGCCAGTTTTGTACTTGGAAAAAATAGATGCTGTGGCATCTGATAGGGGAAACAGCAGAGAAATTTTTAGTAACATTTGTTCCATGAAGATAACAATAGCGCAGCACTTCCAAGTCTAATTACTTTTATGATATATATATATTTAAAAATATATATAAACACAACATGTATTTATAGATCTTGCACAATGACATTCTACCCTCCATCTTTATGTTTTATCCTTAACCAATGAAGTCTTGTCTGCAGCAAAATTTCCCAGAAAAAAAAATTAAGTCTAATTTTTCAGTTCTGAACTAAACAAAGGAAATCAGCTTCTCCACCTGCTGTGGCAGGCTGAATTCAGAGAGAAAAGCAGTGTTAATTCAAAACAAAATCACACAGTGAGGATCTGTTCACAGCTATTCTCATGTTCTACTTGCTTTATAAAAGGCAGTAAAAACATCTGTCTGAAACAATTTATTTTTTTTTTCCAAGGGATACCCTTGTAAGCACAGTTTTATTTGGAACGCACCTGCCATTCAGTGAGCAAATATGTACTCTGATCTCTCTTGGGTCTTACCTTCTGCCGTGGCTTCCAAGATGTGTGGGGTGTTTCAACTCTGTGTATTAGTAAATCCTCACTACTGTATGTCAGATGAACTAATTAAGCTTTTTGTAGTGCCAGAAACCTCTGCTTGCTAGCATGAAGCTAGGACCGTCCCATATAAAGAGGCTGATCTTCCACAATTTCTTGTCCATTTTCAAATAACTGCATTATCCCACATTTCCATGTGAAGCAAGAACTTACAGATGTTCATTTATAAACACTGTGACATTCAGAATGAAAGGTAAGGGTATTGCTACTAACCCAAACGACAATTTCTGTGAGGCCTAGTGCAATTATTTTCAGGATCAGTGGCCACATTAACATGAGAGAAAGTGTAGTTGGACATTACATTTATTTTTAACTCACTAGCTTATCCATAATAAGTGTAGCAAAACATGAGATAACCTTTCACATGATTCTCCAAAGCATTCTTCAGGTTTCTTAGAAGTTAAATGCTTCTTACTTAGACTTGAAATAGATAACTTTATTATATCTTTAGTATACCTTTCAAATACCACCTTTGACCCTGAAAGTACAGAGTTATGGAAGTGTGTGACTTCATGGAGATAGTGTGTATTAACCCCACAATTTTACCCCAGAAGGTTTTGTTCCTGCCTTTTTTAGATGTTAAATAAAACTCTTCTTACTGTCTGTAAAGATGATATTTCACCTTGCATCCAACTTTTAAGTGACAACAAAAAGTTTTCTAAAATTTCTTCAACAGGATCTCTTTAGTCAAGTATCCATATGTATCTATCCTTTTCCCACATCTTATAGAAGGAGTGGTTGAGATAGATTTCCAAAACCTCACATTGCAACCTGATGTTCTTTCCGAATGTGCACATAGCTCCTGTTTTCATGTGCACTTCTACTGACACAGAAACTTTTCCATTTTTGCATTTTAACTGCTAAATCCATTTTTCCATTTTCATATTTTAAGATCATATATAGATATCAAAGTAGCACCCAAAGACTGCAGATCTTAAAAATTAAGATCTTAGTTTCAACAATGCTACAATGATGAACTAAAGAACTATACTGATTTTGGTAGAAAGGGGAATAAGAAGAACAAAATCTAAGTGGGTTGCCTAAGATAATATCAAAAGAACCTGTCACCAAGAAAGATCAAAAACTTAGTTCTCACTAATCTGTGTCTATCATCAGGATCACAGGACAGTCACTGAAGCTGCAGGAGAACTGCTGCTCGAGATTACTGGTCCTAGGGACTGTCTAAATAATGTGCTCACATACAAATAACTTTACCATCAGAGCTCTGTTAAACTGTAACAAAAAACATTTTCAGGCACTTCCATATCTCTTTTGTATCTGTGTCTACATTTTCCCAAGCTGATCATAGTACACACCATTCAAAACACTGTACTTTGCGGCTATGGGAAACCATCTCCAGTGATTGATTCCTGAGGCCAGTCCCCAACCGGTGAGAAGGAAAAGCAAAAAATTAAAAGAACCTCTGCTGCTTCCCCTTGTTGTATTGCCAATGGAAAGATCCAAGATGAAGAGGTGAGACAGTGAAAGGAAATAATCATCAGGAGAAATAAGAAAGGAAGAAAGATGGATTGACACTCCCCAACTTTCTTTTTCTTTTTTTTTTTTTTTTTTTTGTTTAAGTGGAAATGGACTAGTTTACTCCTTGATCTGACGTATCTTGTACTCATAAAATTGTAAGTGACATACCAAACCCAATTGTTTGTACAACAAAGGCACTAAATGCAATGATATATTTCTCCTCCTTTTCTGGTTTTCCACATACCTATGCCATATCTTTTCCTATACATGTATGTATATCCCATAGTTGTTTTACCATCCTACTTACAGATATATGTCAACTTTAGGATCAGTAGAATAAGATAATAGGAGAAAAAGAAAGGTGCCATTATGTCTATTGACTTGAAAGAAGATATATTTTCCATAAGAACCCCTTAGAGTCTGTTTGGCTATGCCAAATTCAAAGGGCTGAAGGCCTCTGAATACAAGCTGAGAAAGTGGAAATGTGTAGTTCCATGCTGGAAGGAGATAAGGGAGACTGTGAAATGCTAGACAAGAAAGAAAGAAAGAAATTTTAGCTAGGACTAGGTCACTCTTTTTTCATGGAGAAATGGCTATTATTAATTTTCTGCAGCTTATATTTCCCTCTCAGCAGAGTATTTATCTCTCCAGGTCGCTGTTGTATAATAGTAAATTCTTAAGGTTTGCTTTTCTATTAGGTCACACAGTGCCAGATAGCTTTACGGCATGTCCAAATAATTCAACTTCTTACTGAAAAAAAAAATAAAAGGTTGTAGCAGCTATTAATATATGTGGCCCTCAAGGCTAACAGGAAAACTGGAGCCTTTATTATTTTTTTCATTAATTTCTAGAATGCGGGTTTGCTGAGGTGTGAGTGGAGCATGGCATAAATTTTTAAACAGTAGCACTTTCAGCAGTTATGCAGACTGCTGTAAATACAGCTTGTCTCAGAGGACTGCAATATTTGAACAGTGTTCTCTATTTGAGCAGTGCAAAAGAATTTCCTAATTGTTTGTGGTGCTTAGGGGTGTTCCCCTAACCTAGGGACCTGGTCACACCTTCCATGAGAAGTCAAGAAGCAAGCCTAGCATCAGCCATCTGTTACACTGGGGGTGATCCCTGGAGATGGAGTTATCTCTGAAATGAAAAAAAAATTATCTGCTCTTTTAGATAGGGAGTGGGGAACAATATGGTCTGAAAAACTCTTACGTGAAAATCACCTTGAATACTGTATGAGTTGCATTTTTCAGCAAGTACAGAAGTGTGTGATACTATCATTCTCCACATCTTAGAGAGAGCATGAGTTTAATTTATGGGCAATACCTCTGAGTGCTCAATTTATCCCTGGCACTTTGAGTCAGCAGACAAGAACTGGAAAATTCATGTAGAAAGACAAGTTTCCTTTGGCCCCGAATTTGTTCTGTTGCAGTTGTTCCTCATATTTTTTAATAGTAGAATATACATGCTAAAAACTGTAGTAATGTTCTACAGAAGAAAAAACAAAGAAGAAAAGAATGAAGGTATAAGTACGGCTATGATGTCATAAAGACAGGGAGGGAATAAAGCAATCAAATAAATCTCAATATAAAGATTGAGATGGTTAAAAATTTTAATTGCAATGGTGATGCAGCCTAAATGCTGTGGGAAATAAGACAGTAGAAATGAAAATTATTGTAACTTAGATTGGCACGAAATTAAAAAGGATAAAATTGCCTTGGGGATGGATAATTATGAAATAAATAACACATTAAATCATGGAAGTGGTGGTAAGGATTTGGGACATCAGTACAACCAGAAAGATACAGGTACAGATAGAGTTGAAGGATGCAGAAAAAAAATGTTTTACAGTAAGTGAATATGTATTAGGGTTATGGAATAGGTAACTTGGACTGATTTAGACAACTGGAAACTTTGAAGAAAAAAAAATAAGAAAAACACAAAATGGGATAATAAGGAACATGTTTCCAAAAAGTAGATTAGGCTAGACTGAAGTGACATCTTTCTTTCAAAAGATAATTGTGTTTTGGAACAGAAAGATCTTAAAAGATCTAATCGATCTGGATCATTACATAACTCACCTTTTAATAAAGCACACAATAATTCCATGTGCAGATTTACTAGGTAAAAACTGAGATAAATATGGAAGGCTTAGTGAGTGCAGCTAACAGGAAGAAAAGAAATGGATAATGCTGAACCAAGAAATCTTAAGTGTTAAGAGTGAAAATATTAAAGAGTAATTTTCAAGATGCAGGTCCTTTGATGTTGTGATTAATAAACTTCACTCTAAAAAGTAGAAATACTCTAATGATACGTGTTGAATATTTGAAAATGGCAGGTACTTTTTATATGGAGTATTTAAGGGATGTTACTCAGAGATAGTTGACATTAGGATTGATATAATATAAATAGAGTAGCATACAAAATTAGGAAGTACAAAAGACTTTAATTATTAAAGACTAATAAATGAAATCAAACAAAGCCCTTGTAATAATCTTAGAGTTTATCAATGGGATGCCATGGGAAGGAAGTGAATCTGAGTGCCTTCATCAATCACAGGATAATTTGTGTGCTACCATTTTAAAGTGATGGTGAAAAAAGCTGGTAAAAGACTGGAATTTGTCAGGGGAGACATTTCCAGTGGAGGGAGTAAGAATATTAATGTGACTGTAGCAGGCTTGGATGAGAGCTGATCTGGAATATAGTGTTCAATTCCTCATTCATAGTCAGGAGAGATGAATTTGAAAAAGTGTGAGAAACAGGCTGTTATGATTCTCAGGGGAAGGAAGAGTCTGTTTCATGAAAGGATGCTGAAAGAGCTTAGAATTTTAGCAGAACAAAAGCAGAGAAGGGATAAGATTGCTGTCTTTAAATACATAGGATGGTAAAGCAGGAGACAGGAAGGAAGTGTTTAAACTGAAGAATAGTATTGGCTCAGGAACAAGTGAGAACAAACTGTCCAGGAATAAATTTAAGCCGGAAGGGAAATGTGGGTAAAATACTCTGGTTTTCAAGAAAACAATTGTTGGAAATTGATTATATTATTTTTATTATATTTATTATAATATGGCATAGCATAACACAGCATAGCATAAGATTGCTTTCTATAAGAGTGTCATAGGAATTCTATTCCAGTTCTCTGTTATTTTGTGTGAATGTGTAAACAAATGCATCTATAAATATTTAATTTGCAGTAAAACTGGAGGTCATCTGGGATTATTTAAACACAGATGGAAAAGGCAGGCCAATTCTACATATTTACTCAGTAGTTAGAGTCACGGATTTTGGTGAGTAGATACACCCACCATTTACCATTGAGGCAAATGGTACTTTAGGAAAAATATGTCTATGCATTATACCTGTAATATTTAGATAAAGTTAGTCAGTAAAACTGTTCACATTCTCTTCCCATGCTCAAACCAATTTTGTTGGCTTAGCCAAAGTACATAAAAGGATATTAAAACTGATAAAAAGTCAGGCTAGAAATATACCTCCATGGTTCCATAATCTGGTTTTTGTTCTATCAAGAAAAGAAAAATCTCTCTGTCTCTGACCTGTTGACTTTTTGTTTGTTTGTTTGTTTTCACCATAGGAATAACCTTTTATGAGTAAATGGATTTGAGTGATAAGATGGTAGAGACTGTTGTTCCAGTCTAGAAATGATACAACCTACCTAGAAGATAGTGTGTGAGAGTATACGGTCGGTTTTGAGGAGAAATGACTGAAAGAATTTGTGTGGTGGTATTGAGCATTCTCAAAAGAATTTCCAGAGTATTGTGTTGGGATAGGAAGAGTGTGAGTTATAGAGACCTCAGTGTCAAAGTAGAAAGATTAGTAGATAAGGCAGAAAATTAAGTGATGGAGGAAAAATATTGGCAGAGCCTTCAGGTGCTCAGAAACTGGTTTTGTACGTGCTGTTTATAAAGGTTTGAGGTGAGAGTGAAGTGTTGAGGGAAGTTTTTCATGTTTTCAGTGAAAAAAACAGTGAAGTTCACTGGAATATGGTGTTTGTAATGTAATAGGGGTTGGATTTTTGAGAAAATGTCCCAGAAAGCTTGGCTGAGTTTGCCCTCCAGTTAAAGATAAAAATTTTCTGTGATGTTTTAGCTGCTTAAACTGTTCTTTAGACATGTGTGTTACACAGAAAGAGCATCCTCAGGAGGGCTCAGCATCAAACAGTTGCACAGTCTACCACCTGGTGAGCTGACCTGCTTTTCTGAGTGCTGTGGCTCAGAGACACAACATAAATACAGATCATTGTTTGTGTTCTTCTTCCTCTGCCCCTGAATTAGCTTTTGGTCTCCTGCTGTTTATTCATGTCTTCATTCCTCCCTGTTTTGTTGTAGTCAAACATTATATTAATTTTCCCTTTCAAAATGATGAAACCTCAGTTTACAATTTTAAACAAGAACAATTTACTTTGCCATCAGTTTTCAATATCATTAACTTTTGCCACTTATAGTATACTACCTAAGTCCTTGTTTCTGTAAAAGAAAAATGAAATTTACCATTTTCTGAGCTAGTGTCATTTTTCTGGGTATTTTCTTCAACATTGTTTATGATTACTCTCAGGCTGCCAAAATTACTATCAATAATGGATGGAAAAGCTACAATTACGGTTCTTAGGAAAAGATTTTAGGGCAGACCATGGTGTTTTATTCTTTTAAAGTGAAATTGGCCTATTCACCATTTACTGCAAAACATTCGTTGACAGCAAGACATGAACATCTTTAAGAGTTCCTCAGCCAAGACTTAGTTTTATCTTTTCTGTTTATTGGATTTGAAGATATATGCCAGGGAGAAGAAGGGATAGAAAGTGACCAGCCCTTTCATGAATGATTTACCCAGGATTTTCACCATGTGCCAGCGTGCTCATGGTTCATGCTATCTTCATCATTTTGTCCCAGTGATTTTATTGAATGTTGGGAATCGAATTCATTCAGCATGACCCAAATCTTATTTTGCAGTCTTTATTAAGAATTTCATGTTGAAATAAACCCACTACATTTTGTGTTTAGCTGTATGTTTTTTTCTTGTTTGCTTTTAACGTTTGACAGAGTATGGGTTCAGTGCCATTGGTCTTGTATTCCTGTCTTCCTAAGAAAACTCATAAGTTAAAAGTAAAAATAATCCTCAAACTACGACTTGAATTTAAATCAATGTTGTAGTTTTCTTTATGGGTCTGCCAATAGTTTATATTGACAGTAGGGAAGCTGTGACCTTCAATGAGAAATTTCTAAGAAGTGCCCTTTCAGTACTGAATTGACTAAATATTTTGGTGCTGTTGAGCTATAAAAATTATCTACTATTATGGAGTGTCCATGGGGACCATGTGCAGAGTGGCAGGTACCACTTATCAAATTGTTTTGAAACCGAAATAAGGTAGTTTATATTTAGAATTTCAAGTCTCTCTCTGCTTTCTTCACAAGCAAAGAAATTTTTCAGACGTGTGGCAGAGAGATTGCAATTCTTCTCTAACACTGGTTTAATCTGAATCTCTGAATGGAGAGGTAAGGACCTGTGCCATATAGGAACTCTGTCCAGGTTACCTACTCCTCGCTGTGGCATCTAATGTGCACAGAGGTAAGATACTCTCCCCATGTCTCATTGCCTCCTCTGATTCTAAAGGGCAAGACAACCAATTCCTTCTCACTTGGTATTCTCTCATTCAAGTTTTTTCTTAACAGTATTTTAATTTAGAAAAATGTAAGCAGAGCAGGAGAAATTGTCATGACAATAACTGAATTAAATATGAAAATAACTCAAGAGATTGTACTGAAACAACGTATTTATAGACCAGGTATTTAGATATTTTTCTCTTTTCATAACATTTTTTTTTATCCTCTACAATCTCCTATCCATTATAATATAGAAAAAAAAAGGCAATTTTGAATCTAGATAATTTCTTACTTAACTAATATAATCACAGATCTTTTCTTTCTTAACACAATTGTGTTATTTTAACTGGAGTTAAAATCACTGCCATGATTTCTGAAAAGGTAATTTAAGGGTTATAAGATAATAAATATGTCTCATCTAATTCATGCCATTATTCCGTACAGAGTTCATGGGTGTTTCATGAATGCTCTCAGCAAAATAGTACAAATGTGGTGTGTCAGCATTCTTTGAAAGGGTGTACAAGAGACTGGTGAACTGACATAACAGTTCTCAGATAAAAAGAAGGGAAAGACTTCTTCCCCCACCTCCTCCATCCATCCATAATCCATCTATGTACTCACTCTCTTGGAGTATCTGGGTAGTCTTGCTCATATTTTCTTCTGTGAGAAAATGGAATTCACCAAAACAACAGAATTCTCTGTCTTTGTTTCCTTGTTCTGCTGGATAGGGGATGGAATTTGCACATTGAGGGGCAGCATGAGCACCAGAGCTGGATCAGAGCAGTGGCCTTTCAGAAGCAGCAAGCTATTAGACTAGTTCAGTCTGTCTTTTCTGACTGCACCCTGCATCAGACAAGGCACCACATGGTAAAACACACTTCTGCACTGTGAAGAAGCTAAGTTAAACCTTTTCTATGGGATTTCTTTACCTCAATCCATCTTCACTCCAGTGATCCTGGCAAAGAGCTCTGTGTGATCTACAACTAAGCCTCTGACTTTCTTTTCACAGTCCAATTGTGATGCTGCAGAGCAAGAAATAACTCTGGCAATGTTTAGAATATTGGTTGGTTATTCTGATGCTTTTAGCTCTTTATGCCTGTAATATTTGGGCCAAAATTTTAAAATTCAGCATAAATTTTAGAGTCCTAAATTGCTATAAGTCTGGCACTCAGAAACATAGAGTGCCGATTTTTTAAGATGTTAGTGGATACATACATCTTCTCTAGCCAGACTGAGATGGTGGAAGAAGGTCAGAAAATAAGGAGTGTGAGGGAAGGATGACTTAATTTCATTTGTTTATAGGTCAGCTTGAAGTCACAGAAACCCAGAGGAGACCACCATTGCTGAAAAATTGATCTTGGGCTTATCAAAGTGGTTTACCAAAAATAGGATCACAGAAATGAAAGCATTTTTTCAAAGTATTCTCATGTTCAATGAAATCTACAGTAGTAAATTAACTGTTGAGAGAAACATGTAAAAGAACAAGGGACATATTGTGCTTGAAAAGGGACTGGTTTCAACTAGCTACCTTAGGAGGCAGCAGACGTGGAAACAGTTTATCAAAGTCTATGAGAGAGAGAGAGTCACAAAGACTAGGGAAGGATTTGAATTTGAGAAGGTAATTTACAGTCTGGAAAGTCTACCAAACACAAATCAGAAACAGTGATTACTCCTGTGAAACTAGTTTGCAGGCTGCCAGACATACTGACTGTTAATGACCGGTTCTAATCTGATGGACATATTTACTCAGAAGAATATTACTGAGATTTATCAGTTTGAGAACTGTGTCAAATCACAAAACCTCTTGCAGAGCTGTGAGATGGCCAAAAAAGCAATTCAGACAATGAAAAATCTGCTAAATTAGTAATAATGGTCAATACAGTACGTTGTGGCAGTGTAAATACTATATGGAAAGAATTCCCCAGAATAGATGATTTATTTTTGCATGTAAATTGGAGCATGTAGTTGATGTTTGACCTTACTGAGAAAAATAACAGGACACTTATAGCTGGTATTTCAACAGCTACTGAAAAGAAGGCGTCTAAACCTGAAAATAGACAATAGCTGGCTTGAGTTCAATTGTTAGATTCAAATAGCTTGACATGCTCTTTTCCTGTTTCATTACTTTCATTCCATGTTATCCATGAGGAAGTGCTAAACAAGGGTTTAAAAAATAAAACATTTGGATGGCATTTTAAAACTATGTAATTTACAGAATTTACAAAGGCTAATAAAAAATTTTTGGTGCTTTGAAAAATTTCCTTAAAAAAGAAAACAAAGTGGATAATGGTCTCCTTTTCTGGATGGAGGATTCTGAAAAACAGAAAATTAGAAGTTTTGCTTTCTCTGTCATTTATTTTGCAAAGAAGTTTAGTGAAAACCAAGCAAATACAATTGTAATATCACAAGGCACGCAACACTAACAGATGTTCCAAAGTACACAACCAGCAACTTCAAAGCTCAAGGTTGTAAGAAACACATCAAAGTGATCATACACTCAAAACTGTTCTCAGTCGTGCAAGTTTCTTTATATAATTTTTGGAAAATCCAGTCTTTCTAACCTTAGAAAGTACAGATGATGCTGAGCTCACAGCTTTTATTTTACAGATACATTTAAAGTTTAAGCCTAAAATGTCCTTCTCTCATGCGAATTACACAAGATCTTAATCAAGTGATGGGCTCTCTCCTCAGCAGTCTTCCCAGTATTTAAGGGAGATATCCAACACAGCAGACATTTACCTGTGGAATAAAGACTGAATTACTGTAGTTCTCAGTTATAACCATAATTGTGTCAGAAGTATAGTCATCCCAAAATAACTCTAGGAAGCTGAAAAGTAGGATTATTTATAATAGTTTTTTTCAGAGTGATCATGGACTACATTTGATGTGTTAAACCAGCAAGGAGAGCAAAGTGAGATGGACTCCTGCTCCAGGAATCCCTGGGTAAGGTTGGAAACAGACAAGTCTTATAGCTCACGGTACCTCTGCTTAACAACCAGCTCAGACCCTTCCTGTGTCTTCAGGGCCTTTGACCCCAGTTGCTCACTTGAACTGTCATGCTGAAGGTGCTACTTGCATTTATATCGGAGATACATTTTTCCCTGAACATTGAAGTTTCCCGCAAATTGGGAAGTATTTGAACTTCCCCAGTTTTGTGGCTTGGAGATCCACAAGTAGCACTGGCATGATTTTATATTCCTAGCTGCAGTCCTTAATTTCCTGACTCCTCTGCCCCTCTCTGGCATGCTTACTAACAGCACATAACTTGTAAGGAGAAACATTTAGGGGTCTAAAATAGGTCAGATAAACCTGTCTGTAACCTATGTATATTTTTTTTTACCTTTCACCCTTTTTCCTTTTTTATTAATCTTGGAGTGCCTCATTCCAATATTTGACTTGTAAGTATGTAAAAATAGGAGAGATGAATCTTACCTTTTCTTCAAAAATGATTCTTGGATCGCAGATGACTGCAGTACAAGATAACGACAGAGAACTAGTGGGGTGGTTCATGTGGTATGGTTTGATTCAGAACAACCTAGCATTTGACACCGTGTAGTGCAAATGTTCTCTTAATACCTTTGCCAATTTTCAGTGGCAATTTTCCTTTTTTTAAAGGGAATAATAGAATCCCTATAATGCTTAAATTTCACTTAGACCTTTGAATTAAATTCATTAAGCTGAAAAGAAAATCAGTGAAACCTTTTATGTTTAAAAGGTAGTGATAATAAAAATCATAGTTTCAGCAATAAATTTGATTTGTAAAGATACTAAAATCCTACTTAACATAACACAGTTTGGATACAGAAATTAAAGACAACTCATTTCAGATATCATTTGCATCATTTAGATTTTATAAATCTTAATCACATGATGTTATACAGTCAAAAATAACTGAAGGCCTTGGATGAGTGTAGAATAAACTATTACTCTTCTAAGGTCTGAGTTAGTGTTGGATGGTATAGGAGACCTATGGTGCATCCACTTAAAAGATGTCAACATGGCAGAAGTTTATTAGAGATATGCTTTCCTCATACATGGAAAAGATAGAAGTTTCCTGGGAAGAGAAAACTTTAGCCTTTGCAATTCAGTAATAACTGGCAAATGAGCACATGTCAAAAGACAAATTAGAGTCAAAGAAATTTTATTAACTTCTTTAGAATTCAGCATTTCCATGTCTTTGGTAGCTAAAAAAATTGAGCTTTGATTTAAAGTTGTGAATGGCTTCTCTTTTCCTTCTTCAATATATTTTACAGGTATTTTGTCCGCTTCTCTCTGCCAACTGAATTTTTAAAATTCTGAATTTCAGTATTTTTGTGGTTTTTCACTCTTCTCTGATTCAGAGCATATATTTGATATTTTCAGCATTCAGTTGTTTTGTAACTGAAGTCAGTGATAGAATTTTCTGCAATTTCAACAAGACTAATATAAAGATCATATTGTGTAAGTTTGGAACCAAAGGTTTCTGTTATTTATAAAACTGATATATGTCTTTCTTCCATAGAGTATTTATGACTGAAATTCTAGAAAGATATTTTTAGGAGCTATTTTGTAATTATTTACACATTATATGATTTTAAAATTTGAATTATTTATTTATTTATATATTTTTTAATGAAAAAGAAGTTGAAAGTTCTATAAGAAACAAATAAAGGCCCAATCTCAAACCTGCATTTGAAAAACAGAATTCTCAGACCTAAAAAAGAATCTTTATATAAAGAACCTCAGCAACCACTTTTGATGCTGAATACATGTGCAACAATCAACACGCGCTCCTGCATCCCTTCTAAGAGGCTCTATTTATCTGTTTCCAAAACAGTTGATCTTGGTGATTCCTCATAATAGAAAAATAGCTTTTTCTATTTTCCTTCTCCACATAGGAAATGTGTGAAAAACAGCAAAACAAATTCATTAATCGTAAGTCAAAGGAAACCTCCATTGAAAGATCTCAGGCTACATAAAACCTGCAAATAACCATTGTTTATTATATATGTAGGTATTTATGCCTGCTTTGGAAGATCCAGGGTTTGTCTGGTCACACAAGCTGCACAACTGAAATACACACCAGCCAGATAAAGTACTTCCTTGTAGTACTGTAAATATTGAGCTTATTATGTTATGATAATCTCTAAAGTTATCTTAACCTCACCTTCTTCCTACCTTTTAAAGATGCAGGCAACCTTCCTTATTTATACTCTCTACTCACCAGCCAGGAATATGTAAAAAAAAAATAATTGCTACATTCCTTTTTGAGGAAGGCTTGCTACTGCTCTCATGGATGAATGCATTTGTATAGAGAGTGAGAAGACAGGCGGTGGATGTGAGGGGAATCCACAACACATGGTTCTCAGCCTTCCCTTCCCACTGTGCATTTTCCTGCCTGGACCAGGATCAATATCATCATATATTTCAACAACAGTGCATCAAGGCCCCTGGAAAAGCTGTGTTTTGGATGATTAAATAACTGCAAAGTGAAATTCTCTTAGAAATATTTTCTGCTGAGCTGGGATTAAAACAGTCGTAATAACGGGAATTGTTCTGGTCAAATAATTTTGGAGTTTTAGGTTGTATTAAGACAGTGGAAAATGCAGTGATAACTCCATTATTCCCTCCCTCCAGTG
This sequence comes from Oxyruncus cristatus, assembly GCA_013399855.1. NCBI lineage: Eukaryota > Metazoa > Chordata > Aves > Passeriformes > Cotingidae > Oxyruncus > Oxyruncus cristatus. The sequence goes on from VXAY01005118.1 coordinate 2,651,451, forward strand.
TGTATATCTGAGTGGTCAAAACCAGCATATGACTGTCTTAGAACAGATGATAATGGAGGTCTTAAATCTGTGTATTTCAAAGAGTAAAAACTTACTGGGTATTGCCTATAAAATCAATTCATGCTACAACTGGGAAAGCTCTGACTGCTATGTTTGTCAAGCACTGAGGATCCAAATGTAGTTAGACCCTAGAAATAGAGGGAAGAAAAGTTCTGTGGTATGAATTGCTTACAGAGGTAGAAAGGGTGAAAATTATTTGATGCCATGAAGTAATTTTTTTTTTTTATTCATTGGATTTATTACGTAAAAAGAAATTCTTTATGTTCTGTGAAGAGGCTGCAGGGAAAAGTGGGAACTGAGGGTAACTATTTTGTATGAAACTGAACTGAGGTGGTTCTGGAAGATGAAGGCAGGGCTGACTGATTTACTGGGCTGACTGACGGGTGTAGAAGCCGGACTAGGGTCGACATGAAGCAGTTTAAGTGTTTTTCTCAATCAGTTGTGGCACAATGAGAGGTAAATTTGGGAGCTGGTAAGCTACAGAGAGAAGGAGTGATTTAATGAGAGAGTAGGTAACAAGAGGTCAGAGAGGGAGAATTTATTTGCAGCACAGGAATATATTTTTCTGGAATAGACTTTGTTGATACTGAGAAAAACATTGACTCACCCAACAGAACACTACTGTGGCTGAATCTACAAGCTCTTCTGGCTAATAGTGTGTATTTAACAGGAATCACCTGAAAAAAAATTGCTTTGATGTCATACTTAATTGCTTTGGTGGAAGAAACTAAAAAATACCCACAAAAACACCCTACTATGGCTTTCAATACTGGGGATTTTCCATGGGTATCACTATTACCTTTGAATCACTAAATGCCTCCTGTAGGTCAGTGGGTGATATTTCCTTAAATGGCAGACTGTTGACGAGAAGTCAAATCATGCAAAGTGCTTTGTAGGAATGGAAAGCTTTTGAAAGTGCTAACTACATGCAAGTATTTCTTCTCTTTAGTGTTGCTTTTCATTTCTTTGACAGTATAACCTGTGGGGATGTAGGGACCCCTAACTGACCTTATTCTTGGGCATACATATTGCAATGCCGGTGTTTCCACTGAGCACTGGAACAACTTTGCGCGGGGTCAATTCTAGAGGCTTTTAGAAGTTCTATGTTTTGCATTCCTTCTCTAATGAAATATGCATAGATACGCTGTTATGATGCTTTAAATGAACTGCTGTTAAAAACGTTAAACACAGAAACTATGATGAAGCTTATACCACCTTGTAATTTTCATTGACATTTAACCTAATTTAAAATGACTGCTGCTTAGTCCAGGTGGATACTCAACTGCAGCTGTTCTTTAAACATTATTCTGTGTAGCCTCCAGAGTTGCTTCTAATTTGTTTGCCTTCCTTTCAAAGCACTGGCTCCCCTGTTAGGGAAAAAAAAAGTGATTTGCTACATTTAACAGGCAGTTAGCTAAGAAGGTTACATAGAATTATTCAGTTTTGAATATCATTTGCTGTGAAATGTTACTGCAACAGAATATATTGTTGTTATCCTTTTTGTTACCTCAAAATTTTGAGGTTATGTCAGGACTTTTCATGTCAAAGATATCTTGCCTGTTTCCTTAGATAAATCTTTATTTTCATTCTTTCTTTAATTTTTCTTCTAGATTGCTCAGGTCCCTCCTGTTATCAAAATACCATAGAAAGGCACATTAAAATTTCAATGGAAAACTTGGTGAGTTTGTGGACTTTGGATCCATCTAGGAGAAAGATAGTCAGACCCTAGAAAGATATTCGTTATTTCAGTTTGGTTTTTAAAAACAAATTACATAAAAATTCTTATGTTTTCCTTTTAGTAGAATGCTCTCTTTTTCTGACGCTTTTAATTTCTTTCCAACCATCAGTTCCAAAAATATCAACAAACAGCATGACTTAACAGAAGGAATTAGTATTTGATATTATATGCTCTAACAACTTTCATCATCCAACTAGACTACTTAAATTGCACTGAAGTTATGTATGTGAGAAATGATATGCTGGACATATGGTAAAGTTTTAACTCTGATATTTCCTTGTCCTGAAGAATTCCTTTGGATAAATACTTTAGTTATGAAAATGGGGAAGAAGGGATACCGTATCCATACAGATGCCTCTCAACAACTAACCCATGTAAGGTTTCAACCCTTTACTTTGAAAGCACTCGATGAAAAGGACCAAATCCTCAAATGGTAGTAAAACATCCAGTAGCGTAAAAAAAAAAAAAACCTATATGCAAGTTCTCTCCCCTCAGTTATGCAGTGAGAGGTGTGCTGTGTACATTACTCTATAAACATAAATTTACACGTAATGATAATAATATGTTAGAATTATAGTGGTCAAGTTTACTGGTAAATAGTCAAATGATATATGTACAGAGAATAATGAATATATTATTCATTATTCAGTATGCCATTTATATTGCTCAAGAAGAAGATGGGTAGAACAGCCGAGGTGATAGTGGAAAATGTTAAGATAAGTTTCTCATCTGCATTCTTTAAAGCCAGAAGGAGTTATGCTCCCTGATGGACCATACATACAACAAAACTCCTAAGTCCTACTCACCTTTCAGCTTTTACTTACACCAAAGATAACCCAAATTTAAGCCTGTAAAAGCATATAGATTGCACATGAAAACATGGAGCAATATTTTCTTTCATTATTTTTTCTTATACAAGCTCATGGACACAATTTTAGATATGGCTTTCAAATTGGACTGCTAATGTTCATTTCTCCTGTTGGAGACATTCAAATGCACTTTCTAAAATGATGTCTTACCTTTATAGCAAGGATGTGCATGTGACTAAGCTTGAAGCAAGAACAGATGAAGGAGTATACCGTACAAGAAGCATCACAGGCTTTTTGTTTGATCCCTGCAGCTATTCCTATGAGAATTTTTTTTAATTATACATTAATAGTAATAATGGTCCAAAAAATGTCTGAGGAAGAAAAATTACAGAAAAGCAGTGATATACTTCGGATAGTACCTTATTCTTGAGTGAGTATGGGCTCTAGTTCTTCAGGGGGTTTTTTGATGTCCAAAGGTGCTTCAAAAGCACAGTCCTTAAAATATGCTGTGGTGCGTTGACACTGACTGGATGCCAGGTACCCACCAAAGATGCTCTATCAGTCCTCTCTGCAACTGGATAGGGAAAGGAAATATAACTAAAAGCTCATTCATTGAAATAAGAACAGGGAGAGACAGCTCACCACTTACTGTCGTCATAGAACAACTGAAGCAAGCAAGCCCCTTTGGAGATCTTCTACTCCAGTCCCTGCTCAAAGCAGGATCATCTAGAGTAGGTTTCTTGGGGCCATGTCCAGTTGTGTTTTGAATATCACCTAGGACAGAGATGCCTCAAGCTCTTCAGTCAGCCTGACCTGAGTATTCAACTACTTTCACAGTAAACAAAACGTTTTTCTTGTATTTAAATAGATTTTTTTAATACAGCAAGCTGTGAATGTAGTTTTGGTTTGGAGATCTTAAAATGAGAGGGAAAGAAATGATTGCTTGCAAAAGAACAAGACTTCCTTTTTGAGGGGAACATGGTCTCTGGGGGGCAGGGTCTTGGTTTGCCACTGTTATACTATAGAATGTAAAAATCTGAAGAAAGGGGTCAAGCTCTCCACTGTTACCTGGGAGCACAATAAATCCTGTGAAATAGAAAGCTCTTTCTTAAAGAAGAGTGTAAATAAGACCCCTGAGGGATTCAATTCACTCCATGGCTGAAGCAGTTTGATGCACTAAGAAGTATGGCAGGTGTAACAGTAGTAGCTTGAGCTGCAGTGAGTAAATGAAATACAGAATTCATAATGATACGGCATAATGACACAAACTGTCTTCAGAGAGCTGATTTTCAGGCTGTGGTTTGCTCTCTTGAGCAATGAATTTCATTTCTGAGACTCAGGTAGCTCACCTAATCCAAAATGTGGTGTAAAACTCCACTTCAGTGACTTAATCTTGCAATTAATAGTAGAAATTAATGTGGCAGTATGAATAAACTCATCACTTCATGGATAAGTACCTGAGAAAAGTGTCATTTCAACATCACTTACCATCTGAACAGATAATTAGGACAGAAGGGACAGGAAAGGGAATTAAAAATTCAAGTGGATAGAGCATTTAAAATCAACACAAGTTCTATTCATCTTGTTTATTTATTTGAAAGTTTTCTACTGTCCATTATAGCTCTAACTATCTAAGAAAAGTTTGGGATGTAAAGACTATTTTGAAAGAATACTATTAAGAGATTTCTAAGGGACCCGGGGGCATTACATAAATCAGCAAGCACATCATAAAGAAGAAATGGTCAAACAGTTTCCACCAAATATTTATTTCCTGGAAGAAAGGAATTTTTTTGCCACTTCTGTGAAGGTGCCACTGAAATATGCCTGGATTTATATTCTAAGATTATCAAGGTTTTGTCTGCAAAGAAAAAGCCCAAGTCTGGTATTTGGTTTTCGATGACAAGTTGAATTGTTACAGTGTAAAAATAATTGAAAAAGTATTTGTTCTTCAAGTTTTCTCTAAAATTAACCATAATGCCTTTTTCAATCCAGCTCTACTTACTGACGTAATCACAGAATATGTTGAGTTGGAAGGGACCAACAGGGATCATCTATTCCAAATCCTGGCCCTGCACAGGACCATCCCCAAGAGTCACACCATATTCCTGAGAGCATTGTCCAAACTCTTCTTGAACTCTGTCAGGCTTGGTGCTGTGACCACTTCCCTGGGGAGCCTGTTGTACCCAACCACTCTCTGGGAAAAGAACCTCTTTCTAACATCCAACATAAACCACCCTTGACACAACTTCAGTCCATTCCCTCAGGTCCTGTCACTGTTCACCACAGGGAAGAGATCGGTGCTTGCCCCTCTTCTTCCCCTCACAAGGAAGTAGTGAATTGTGATGAGGTCTCCCCTCAGTTTCCTCTCCTTCAGGCACCAAGTGCCCTCAACCACTCCTCATACGATTTCCCCTCAAGGCCCCTCTCCAGCCCCTCAAGGCCCCTTCACCCTCCTTTGGACACTCTCTAACAGCTTAATATCTCACATTGCAGTGCCCAAACCTGCACACAATATTCAAGCTGAGGCCACCCCAGTGCAGAGCAGGGCGGGACAATCCCCTCCCTCAATCAGCTGGCAATGCTGTGCCTGATGCCCCCCAGGACATGTTGGCCCTCCTGGCTGCCAGGGCACTGCTGACTCACATTCAACTTGCCATCGACCAGGACCCACAGGTTCCTTTCCGTGGCACTGCTTTCCAGCATTTCAGTTCCCAGTCTGTACACACATACAGGGTTGCCCCATCCCAGGTGCAGAATCTCGCACTTTCCCTTGTTGAACTTCATATGGTTAGTGACTGCCCAACCCTTTGATTGTTGAGGTCTCTCTGCAGGGCCTCCCTACCTTCAAGGGAATCAAGAGCTTCCCTCAGTTTTGTCTCGTCTGCAAACTTGCTTAAGTATCCCTTCCAGTCCTATGTCCAAGTCATTTATGAAGATGTTGAAGAGCACAGGGCCCAACATGGAGCCCTGCAGAACCCCACTAGTGACAGGTCACCAGTCTGATTTCATCCCATTCACCATTACTCTCTGTGCCTGCCCCATGAGCCAGTTGCTCACATGATGTGTTTATCCAGCTGGGTGCTGGACAGTTTGTCCAGAAGGATCCTGTGGGGGACAGTGTCCACCGCTTTACTGAAATCCAAAGAGATAACATCACCTGGGTTCCCCTGATCAGCTGGGTGGGTTACCTTGTCATAGCAGGAAATCAGATTTGATAAGCAGGACTTTCCTCTCACGAAGCCGTGCTGCCTGTGACCTGTGACTGGATTGTCTTTCAGGTGTTTTTCAATATGTCTCAGAAAAATCTTCTCCATAACTTTACCAGGCAGTGACGTGAGACTGCCAGGCCTGTAGTTTTCTGGAGTCGTCCTTCTTGCCTTTCTTGAAAACTGAGACACCATTCCCAGTTTCCATTCAGGTGGGACCTCTCTGGATTCCCAAGACCTCTCAAAAACCATCAAGATCAGTTTTACAATGACATCAGCTGGCTCTTTAAACATTCTGGGATTAATCCCATCAGGCCCCATAGATTTATAGGGATCCAGCTGGAGCAGCAGATTTTGCACAATTTCAGGTTCAACTGGGAGTTGATCATTTTCATGGTCATGGTTCGCCAACTTGGGGCACTAAGACCCCCTTGGTCCGTCACCTGTGTTGAACAAAGAGGCAAAGAAAGTGTTAAATACCTGTGCCTTGTCTCTGTCTCTGTTTGTAAGGTGACCATCCTCATCCTCTAATGGGCTGATGATATTTCTATACTACCTATTGCCATTAATGTATTTAAAAAATCTCTTTTTATTGTCCCTCACATTTCTGGCCAGCTCCAACTCCAGTTGAGTTTTGGCAGCACAAATTGTCTCCCTACAGCAGCAAGCAGCATCTCTGTATTCTTCCCGTGTCACTTGACCTAGCTTCCACTGGGCATACACCTCCTTTTTTGCTTTATTTCCAAGAAAAGATTTCTGCTTGGGCAGAAACCAGCATGCTTGCAGTTTCATTGCGATATGAATATAAATAAGAGAAAACACTGCTTTTTATTTTTATGCAATATGCCTTTGCACTAGGGTTGTGAGAAAAGTACTTTCAGTTTCCGCAGACAAATTTTCTTCTGCTACATGCATATTACTGTGTACACCACCACAAGTAGTTGTTGAAAATTGATAATGACTAATATTCTTAAGGGTATTAGAATTATGCAAATGAATTTTTTTCATTTATTGATTGATACAGCTGAGCTATAAATAATATTTCATCATATCCACCTCTGGTTTACCAAATCATGTGAGATCCCTCAAAGACAAGTACATCTTGTGAGAAAGATAAATAGTATCTTACTCACACTACTTTTTGACAGCTAGTTCTTTTTATGGCACAACTCCTTTTTTTCCCCCCAAAGACAGAGCAGGAAAAGAAAGGTTTAAAAGTTAAATGGAATGAGACGAAAAATTTGGTTGCTTTGGTTTTGTCATTGGAAAAGGTTGTCAAGCAAGAAAATAAAAAAACAAGAATGGAGGTAGAAAGGAAAAAAGAGTAACACCCCTATGTTCTGATTCCAACAAGGATACATAAACCTTTCTAAGCATAAAATTTTAAATAAATAGTTTTCAGCTTCATATTCTCGACCTTATTTAGTTGTCCTTATTTAAAAAAAGGAGGGATGAAGGAAGTAAAAATTCCAAATGGTGTTTCTAGTTATATTTTTATTTAAAAGATGGGTAAAAATACATTTCAAACTCTATTTAATATTTTTTTAGGGAAATTAAAAAAAAAACACCACCAGAGAAAGCTACTGTTTGAATAAAGTACTTCTCCAATAACTGTTAATAAAAATATGTATTCTGGAGAAAAAAATTGACAGTTATGCTTATTGAAAAATGCCATTTTTAAAATTTGTTTCTTTTTAAAATTTTTTTAGACTATAATTTCTGTTTTCTTTTCATGTATTTTTTTTCATGGATAGTTAGTGTTTTCAGGAAAAAAGCCCCAAATCTTATTTGTGAAATTTACTTTTACCAATAAAGCCTTCCTATATGTTTTGTTCTTACAACAGAAAAAAAGTGCCACTGTATCTCCACTGAGCTATTCTCACAGGTGTAGTCCTCACTGAGTTTTCTTTGCATTACTTTATCATCCTTGGGTTTAATGGAACTTAAATTGTTGATGTGTGCTTTGGAGTCCTGCTGCTTAGCTATTTTGTTGAACTAAAGCATAAATAAGTGGTATTGACATCAGTAGATTAAGGAGAACAATTAATAAAACTCATGCTTACACGTATAGAGAAAGGGAAGATTTCTGGGATTTAAAGTGAAACATGAACTATAACTTTAAGAAAATACTCAAGTTTGTTATAAGAATAACACACACTGAAGTTGTGTTTTGACCAAATAATCACAGTGGACTTTGAATGAATATAGTGAAAATTTGGTGCAATTCATCTTAGGACAATGTGGATAAGTCAAATGATATTCATTACAAGCACATTTTTAAGACAATACAAGGGTCACTTTCTCATAGTTCTGCCTCTGATCCTTGCAATGTCCACGAAGTACACTTTGCAGTACAAGAGAAGATGTAGAGAACAAAAGGTTCACTGGTATGAAGTGAAGATGAGAGATAAAGACAATATTGTTCAGATGCTGAAATATGGGTCTAGATTTCTATATCTAGAGATTATACTTGACTTTTTTTGGTGTGTATTAGCAAAACAGCTAAGCACGTTGGATCCAGGATAATAGTTACTTAGTATAATAATTACAATAAGAAGAGGTTTTTTGTTAAAAAGTGCTTTTTTTCTTGTAATTCCTTTTTAAAAAATGGACTTCAGAAATTCTAAGTACTAAATATCATTTCTGATGACAATTTTTTTTTTCTTTTCAGTTAGAAAATAGCTGAAAATATGGAGGTCAAATGTTTTCACTTTCCCTTAATCTCACAGTTATTTGCCAAACTTTATTCAAATTTGTAAACACTTCTGTGACATAGAGTCATGTTTTAAACCCAGCAAAAAAAAGGTAAAAATCATGGCTTGAAATAAGAACAGTTTAGCAATTGAAATAAAATATAATAATAATGGTGGTTATGAGTATGATGATGATGAAAAGGGAGAAAACAAAAAAGAGAGAGAGAGGAGTAAAATCCAAGAGAAACAAACAGTGATCAATGTAATTTCTCACCACTCACTAACCGATGCCCAGGCCGTCCCCAAGCAGCAACTGGCACCTCACAGAAAACTCCTCCCAGTTTATATACTGGGCATGACACTCTGGCATGGAGTAACATCCCTCTGGTCAGTTCAGGTCAACTGCCCTGGCCATGCTCTCTCCTGGCTTCTTGTGCACCTTCTTCCTGGCAGAGCACAGGAAACTGAAAAGTCCTTGATTTAGAATAAGCACTACTTAGCAACAACTATAACATAAGTTATCAACATTAGCCTAGTAGTAAATTACAAAACACACAGCCCTGTATCATCTACTAGGAAGAAAATTACCTCTACCCTAGTCAAAACCAGAACACCTAGAAATTGCATCCTCTGGTAAGTATTTTTTTCCGAGTATTTACAAAGTTACACTACTTATCCCTTTAATGGATACACAAGCTCAGAAAACTCGTAAAATTTCCCATCGTCATACAATTCCTGGAAGTAAAGACCCACTGAAGAATTTGCAACACTGCTTACTTCAATCCATTTTAGACTCTTAGGAATATGTTTCAAAGGTAATGAGTGGATTTAACTCCCTTTGACTCCAAAAACTGGCAGCAGATTGTTTGTCTTAGGAACAACAGATTTAGTACGGTCTTATTTAAATCTGAATTGGAGAGATCTATTATAGTCAGGCAGATTAGAAATAGTTGGGTAGAAACAGAAATAGAAATAGTTTTCTGAGCAACAAATGTTGTTAACAATGTGGTACATCATGATAAGTAAATGGAAGGTGAGGTAAAGCCAGGAAAAGCTCAATCTATATTGAATGCAGACTTCAAGTTCACCTGAAGGTCAAAGAGAGATAAGATGAAAAAAACCATAGCATAAAAAAACCACATAATGCTTCCTTTACTCTTTCTGTTTATATTCTGATGGTTTGGGGATAAAGCCAGGCAGATCTGTCAGGATGAATGATTTTTGGATTTTGATTTCAAGAAAGTGCCCTTGTGAGAGTCTGCGGAAGAGTAAATTAATGGAAGGAGAAGTTTGAAGATGTTAAAGCATTCTATGTAAGCTTTTTGTAGTTACAATTTAAAGGACCAGTTATGACTTTCCTCAGTCAAAACCTCAGTACATGCATGCAGTTTACATTTTAATTCCATTGGAAGAATTTGTAGTTTACTGCAAAGGCGTTTATCACCTAATCAGAATTTCCAAAATTAATGTAAGTGTATTTAAAATCTTGGACTTGTCTTTTCTCCAGTGAGCCAGTAATTTATTATGTCTTGGTTTTGAAGCTCAAAAGACATTTTATTTCAGTATGTGGATATGATGTACTAAAACACCATGATAGTGTTTCAAAGAATGCATGCACTTTCTAGAGCCAGGTAAATACTTTTATATCCGAATGCTTTACACAGAGACATGGGGTGTCCCTTTAAATAACATATAATCTCTTTTAGCTCATTTACCATGAAGATGCAAACAATCTTTCCCCCCCCCTTAGGAGATATTAGCCAACTATTTTCATACCTGCTCTTAAAACTGGTAATGCAAATACTGTTTCCAGAGATATACTGGGTTCTGTCCCTGTCAGCCAACTTCTTACATCTGTAGTTTATTATGTGTACATACTAGCTAGTAACCCAAAGTTCTCTTCAAGGTCAATGGAGAGCAATATCCAGTGATTCATCTGACCTATTTTAATCATCTATTTTAGGATGAGATGACTCACGTTTTAAAAGTGCCAATTTTACTCCACTCAATGTGAAAAAGTCTTGACAACTAGCTAACATGAAAATATCTGTACTGCTGTCTATATTTGTGATCTCACAAATGTCATTCTATGTGTCTATCTTCAGAAGTCTCTGATTTCTCCATCCTTTATTTATAAAAAAATCTAGTCATCCAATCAGTGAGCCAAAATAGAATTGTATAGCACTGCTGAATATGCATATACCACAAGTATCAACTACTTAGTAGCATATTTTAAACAATCTCCATGGAAAAAATTCACATGGTGGGCTGGATTCAGTAAGTAATTTCTGAATAGAGAGAGACAGAAATTTCATTCAGGATAAAGTGTTTTCGTAAAGAATATGATTGGTGCTAATATAACTAAAAAGATACAGCCCTCCCTTTCCTATGAATGGATGCAGTTACGTTATTGTAAAAGTGTTGGAAAAAAACAATATGCATAAAACTGCTACTGTTTTGATAAGGCTGAGGTGCTTTGCACCTTCGTAATAACATTTTAACAGCCAAAATAATGTTCTCTGTGAAGCCCGTCCTGAACACTCTTGATATTTAATAAGTGATAAGAACAAAAATTGTTGGACAATTTGTATAAAATACAGTCATTAAACATTATGATAACTGGTTACGTGCTGTAAAAGGTGGAGACAACTGGTTGCATATTGTAAAAGGTGGAATGTTGCAGATGAATTGGCCTTTTCAGTACCTTCCTTTCTGTCTTTAATGAATGTGACATCTGCTATAATGATAACAGTTATCTTTTTGAAGATTATTAGGAAGATGAATTTTCATCAGGAATGTGGTAAACCAGTGAAAAGATTTCTAAACCTAACATCTTACTCCGTGTATCAAGATCATATGTCAATGCCTCAGATATTATTTAATCAAACCTAATTTTCATAAAGTATCCCAGTTGTTGCCATATTTGGCAATTTACTCTTATTCATAAAAAAACCCCCACTATTGATGAGTATGGATTGGATATAGACTACTATATTTCTCTCTGAATATCAAAGCTCAGTAATAGCTGAAACTTGCTTTTGTGTTTTTTCAAGCATAATCCTAATGTTTAACAGTGTTAAACCCTACTGAAGCATGTATGACCATATGAGTAGAGAGTTTGTGAAAGCAGCTTTTTTTTCAGGCTTCACTGCAAGTGCAACTAACCAACTAACTGTAAACTAATGATAGCTGCCAATTTCGCAGGGATTTAGAAGTGTGATATAGCTTTATAACGTATAGCAATTAATTTTGGAAACAAGCAGATTTTCTCCTGCACGTTATTGTTTGTTTTACGTGTCTAGTAGGTTAATTACATGGCTGATTAGGAAAGGGCAAAGTTATTAATATCTTAATAGAAATGAATTGTGTTTTTACAGGAACTATCAACACCCCAAACCAAGCCAGACAGTAAGAAATATAGTTAGCAGTATGGATGAAAGGAATCTGGCCCTTCAGCCTGTGTCTTGGACAGTGTAGATACTGCCAAGTGTTCTGTCTTCAAAATTGTAGCTTTCTACATTGGGCAGCAGAATTCACCATCTGTATGAGCTGCCTTGCAATTTCTACCTTTAATTGTCTTAATTTAAGAAGTTAAATGCTTTACTAGATTTTCTGTTATTTTGGCAGAAGGCTAAAGAAAGGATTAACGAGAGTAGCTTCATCTTGCTATAGGATGGAGTTGGATCAATTTTTTTCATGTGCTAGTCTGTTACTGGATTTGTAATCTAATTCTTTGCTTTTGTTGCATGCAAAGGCAGTTTGAACACTGTAGATGCACAGTTACCTTCTTGTAATTTTTTTCTAAAATTGGGTTTCTGAAACTGCCTGTAATTACTTACTTGTCTGTTATGAGTTTTTTACTCCTGGCTCAACATTGGAAAAGTTGGGAAACTCCCAAGAAATGCTAAGCACGTCCAAGGTCTAAAAAAATCAGTGGTAGCAGAGGTCCCTCACTGGATTATTATATCATATAAAATCAGATCTTCAGTGAGCCATGGACTTTCCATTTAAATCAGATACACCTGTGAAAATTGATGTTCTCTGCCTTATTTTAATAGCTTTGGATGTACAAAGATAGTGCTCAACAGCACCATATATAAAATACAGTCTGCATTATTTATCATGATTTGTATTCTTCTTATTATTTAGTAGCAGTGTAATGGAATTCACCAGCCAAAAGACACAAGAAATTAAGGACAGCAAAGCTACGCTATTAAGTGCCTTCCAATAATGAATTAAAGAATTACACATCGTAAAGACACTGTTACTTAGGAGAAAATGCAAATATGTCTAAGAAATTATTTAATATCTAATTTATGATGTTTTTCTCAGTTTTAATTGCATTCTAATTTTCTAATTAATTTTAGTAGGGATACTCATGGGGATACCTACTTACTAGTGAATTTTAAGATAATTTTTCCTTGAGTGAACATCATAGAATCTTAAAAAAAACCCAGAGCATAGAGTTATAAATAGCAGCATGTTGGAATTAAAAAAAAAA
>VXAY01005118.1:2665476-2732344 GCA_013399855.1 Oxyruncus cristatus
CACATGATGTGTTTATCCAGCTGGGTGCTGGACAGTTTGTCCAGAAGGATCCTGTGGGGGACAGTGTCCACCGCTTTACTGAAATCCAAAGAGATAACATCACCTGGGTTCCCCTGATCAGCTGGGTGGGTTACCTTGTCATAGCAGGAAATCAGATTTGATAAGCAGGACTTTCCTCTCACGAAGCCGTGCTGCCTGTGACCTATGACTGGATTGTCTTTCAGGTGTTTTTCAATATGTCTCAGAAAATCTTCTCCATAACTTTACCAGGCAGTGACGTGAGACTACCAAGTCTGTAGTTTTCTGGGGTCCTCCTTCTTGCCCTTCTTGAAAACTGGGACAACATTCCCAGCTTCCCGGCAGGTGGGACCTCTCTGGATTCCCAAGACCTCTCAAAAATCATCGAGAGCAGTTTTACCATGACATCAGCCGGCTCTTTGAGGATTGCTGAATTTGAAAATTGTTCAGGTACAAGCAATAAAGTATAGCCACTACCTTTCCAGAAGAAAAGAGCTGAAGAATGACAGTTCATTCAAGTAGAGCACACTGAAAAATATACGGACATGTAAAAAAACATTAATAAACAGATATGCACGATTATGTTTATTTCAGATACAGTTAACTTTATTGATGATCATATGATTATTTCACGAGGGACAATTTCAGTCAAATCTCCAAGGAGAAAATGTAAACTATAAAGTTGTGGTCAAAAATAGGGATGGAAAAGTTACAACTTTTGATAGCCCTAATCTGTACTGACATACTTCAGTATGGTTTCTCTTCTGAATTTCTCAAACCTTGTAATGGTATTAATTCTTAAAAGAGCTTTAATATTTCCTTACTAATTTTTCTTTTATTAAAGTCCAAAATTAATCTGGTCATATGATGATATCTACCCATGAACTAATCATCTTTATCTGAAAGGAAATACACAATTACCCTATGTCATCCATTAACACTTACAACTATAAAAGTAATATCTCTTTGTGGTCAAAAATGTGGTTTTGCATTTACATTTTTTTGACAAAAACTTCACATTTTCTGGACTACTTTGCTCATGTATGGATTTACTTATTGCACGCTTATGAACACTTACATTACTGATGCTATGCATTTATCTAAATTTTGAAATAATTTCTACCACCTAATTTCCTTGAAATTATTTTTTGTTTAAAAACCAAGAAATTATTTTCATATTTTTAAGACATGTTTTTGAGAAATTATAACTGTGCTGGAAATCAAATATGTATTTTCTCTAGAGGCATATGCCTGAAAAGCATCCTGAAGAATCCTAGTCAAATGTCACTTAAAGAAAGCTTACATGCAACTGACTGTATTACTTTAAACTGAAGTTTTACTAACAAGAGCACAAAACTACAAAATAATGGTATTTTTGGTTTAATAAAAGTATTTGAGGCTTCAAAAAGTGCCTTCTTTTCTTCTGTTGTTATTTATTTCCTTCTCGTGCAGCCACGATTGTTTGAAAATTCTCATCAACTTCAGGATTTTAAAGAACATGTTTTAAAGGGGGTTTTTTTTAGAGGTTCTGAAAGCAGCTGCTGTCCACTGGATCACTGATGCTCTGAAATGCTGACAATCTATGTTTTACACTTTAGTAACAGACTGAAATCAAACACAGAAGCAGAAGTAGAATAACCAGACATTTGCAAATGTAGCTCCTTGCCCTGAGAACAGGTTTGCATTCGTCCATGCAAATTCCTGGAAACACGTTTTTTACACAGATGTTCATTACAAATTCTCTAGTACAATACAATATAACATCAGTGGTGTCTTAAAAATATACATTAGTTAAGATTCACCAGAGCTAAGTATTTGACTAAGTAATTATAAAATATAACACCATTCTTTTTCCACAATGCTGTAGCTGCAATATATCAAGCTGAGATATTGGTATATCCTTTTGATCACTCATATTTCAATTATTAAAAAACCCCAAAGTTTTATAAAAAAATTTTCACCAATATTGTAGAGCAACAGACTGCATTTGAGTGCTTTTCTGTGTTTCTTTTGCTTATGGCTATTTAAAAATGCAGAATTTTTATTGTCTAGCATTGTCTACCACCATTCCAGTGTTAAATAGATACTGCACTGTATATATGAGAAGTATTCTTGCCTCTAGATCAGCTTTGTTTCGTTCTTTCTTTTCTATCAAAAAAGCAATAAAAATTTTGTTAACTTCAGTCTTCTCTCAAACAGTAATTTTAATCTTTGTATGCTTCTCTGAGGAAAAAGGAATTAATAACTCTTGCTAATTTACTGCATTGATTTTCTATTAATAAAGTATCAAAATCAGCAAAATACTATGCGAGAATTTGGTAGATTAGGATTATTACAACATTAACTGTATATAGCAAATTATAAAGCAAGTAACTCACTCTTGGACTTATTTGTTAGAGTAGATTTCATTAGTAAGTATAGCACAAGAAAAACAAAGAAATCACATTGTTCTACTTAACTATAAAATTAAATGGTTTTTGTGTTGCTCAGCTTATAAAATGCTATCCCCCCAGATAGTGTGATCTCCTTAAAAGAGTCACTGTTTTTTACATTTTGGCAACTATTGTAAAACATCTGGAGCAAAACCATACATGTTCCTAGGATTTGTGCTTTTACCTACTTTAAATAGCTCTCTGTTTAGGGTCCAACTCTGCTTCTATGGCTTCCTGATGAAGAGCAGAGAGATATGACCAAGTACGATAAAGCAGTTATTCCTCATTTCTGTTGCTTAAGGGGAGCAAGTCTTTGCTAAGATACTTTTGGAATGAAGTTAGTCCTCTTACTCTGTCTTTTGGATAGATACTGTACTAAGCTTTCAGGATGATATTCATCTGTCAACATAGCAATTAGGTGCTCATAAAACCATGAAGTGTCCCTTGAATATCAACCCTGCTCAATGTTGTTGATTGCTCTCAATTGCTGACATGTCTACTGATCACAGAATCATATAATCATAGAATCAACTGGGTTGGAAAAGACCTCTGAGACCATCAAATCCAACCCTTGAACCAACACTTCCGTGGTTACTAGACCATGGCACAGAGTGCCACATCCAGTCTCATCTTAAAAACCTTGAGGGACGGTCAATCCCTCACCTCCCTGGGCAGCCCATTCCTATGTCTGATTGTCCTCTCTGTAAGAAATTTCTTCCTAATATCCAACCTAAACTTCCCCTGGCAGAGCTTAAGACCGTGCCCTCTTGTCCTACTGGTGGTTGCCTGGGAGGAGACCAACCCCCACCGATACTCAGGACGCAGAGCAGTTTGATGATCTCTGCCTTCCTCTGTGTATGATATTTGTTTTCTCTCTTGATCTGTCTTCAGCTGATTAAAAATATGGACCCATGAGTGTAATTCTTTATGAATAGGTTAATTTACGTGAAGTTTAAAAGGGATTAGTCTGCTTTTTGTTGGGAAAAGAACACCTGAGGGAAATTATTTGCTTCATGAAAGTGGGTGCTCTACAGGGCTCATACAAGGATATGGAATGTATAAGGTCTGACTGCTTTTACAGAGAGTGAAGTGGGCTTGAATAGCCCAGAATATTCTTATTATTATTTTCACAGCTACACATCACAGTCAGTGAAGGCAACCACAAATAACACCTAAGTGGACATACAGGTGGAAACCCCCTTCAGTTCTACAAAAATACACTTGAAGTATGGATATGTTTTTATTTTATTTCTTTCTATTATTCTTAATACTACACTGAATAAAGGGTATGATAATGCTGCTGAGAACAGTGAACACTCCTTGGGACTCTTTTTGCCTGTAAAGTGCTTATCAGTCAAGAAAGAAAAATCAAAAGTAGAAAAGGAAAACAAGAAAAATAAATTTTCAGTCTTGTTATACCTCTTTTGAAAGAACAGACAATACAAAATATAAATGTTCAAGTCGATAGCTAGGTTGCTTTTGGGAGCTACATTGTTCCTTCCTTGCCCCTTTGTTTTTTCTACATCAAATTAGTGTAAAAGCTTTGGGGACCGCAAATTTTGTATTGTATTTATATTTCATTTGCTTACTTTAAAACAAAAATTTGGATGAATGAATTCTGGAAACTTCTGGAGTACTTTGAAGGAAACTTAAATTTATTTCCTTGAAGAAGCACAAAAGTTTAATTTTGTGTGATTCATGGCATCACATTCTGAAGTAACAGGAAGGTACATGAGCATCTGCTTAAAACTGTGAGTTGATTTGGAAAAGTGCATACAAATCTGCAAAACAGCCGAACAAACAAAACTGCAAATGCACAATTTCAGAAATGAGGAAAATCACGAAATAATGAAGGAGGTTATTGTACAGCAGAACATGCTGAGACCAATAGGGCAAAGCACCTGAGCTGATCTCTCCCCACAAAGACCAGCCTAAGCAGCCATGTAAAGAGAAATCATCACGTAGACAGAATCCACCCAGCAGAGCTTCCCATAAACACAGATTTGTCTTTGTTGCCATACTTTGTACTTCCTCAGGGTGATGGTTTCCTTGGATGCTGAGATGAGGAGAGGAACTGGATGCTGCTGTGATAACCATTTATCTTAACTGAGGTGGTACTGAGGCAAAAGAGGCAGTAAAATGCAGTAAAGCCTGTACCATCTCTTTTTCCTGCACAGATCATCTGTGACAAAGCACTCGGAGGGACTATGGCCAACAAAGCTGTAGAAAGGTAGAGGAACATGCCAAACAATTTTCTGGGCACAGGCAATAAAGGGTCAAGCAATCCTTCTAGGACACTTTGGTGATTGATCAGCTATTCTGTTCTCCTGGGAAGAAAGTGAATCTGGGGAAAAATGAGGAATTTGTTTGGGTTTTTTTTTCATTGTTCTCGGGTTTTGTTATTCACTCAAAACTGTAAATTATTCTTATTCTACTTCCTTCTCAGAGCAAGTGGGAGCCTGGGCAGACAGTCTCATCCTTGTCTTAGCTGCTTAAACAGGTCAAAATATTCTCACTGGCATACATTCCTTACAAACATGTCATGACAGCAAAACATCTCCTTTAGCTAAAGTTATCATCTATTCCTTACAGCAATGTGTTTGTTGCTGGCTTCTCATTGGAATGGGGGTCTCTCAGACTGTGAAGTCTAACAGAAGTAAAGGTGAAATATAAAATCTTGCTCTCAGAGCTAGCCCTTACGGGCTTACTCAGACCCAAATAACTAAGTGATTCTAATTTCACATTCATTTTTCTAATGAAAACATTACAAATAGGTTCTGCTCCTCACCTCCTAGAAAGATGATGTAGTGATGCCTTGTTCCATAATGGTGGTGTCCTTTTTCTTGTGCTTTTCCTCCACCATAAAAAGAAAGCAGGGGCAAAAAAGGGTGTGGGGTTGGCTTGACCAGAGGCGAAGCTGAAAATCTGTGTCTCCTACTTTTCAGACCCTGACAGTCTGGATGTGAAACTTCTGAAAGTCAGAACTGTTTCAATTCTGCATATCAACCAAAGATATAAATATCCAAACTGCTTCTCTTAGTGTGATATGGTGGAGGTAAAAAAGTCAGAAGTGATGAAGAGTATGGGCATACTATCTAAACACAAAATAGCATAGCCAGGTTGGATTAGAGAGGAAATACAAATTATAATGAACCTTTCCCCAATGGATGTAGGAACTCCAGCAGCTAGATACTGTTAGCATTTATTTTCATTTCCAAAGCTTAGCAAATGGATTTAGTCTGCTCTTCAGCATCCTGACCAAAGGCAGCTTTAACTGCAACAGAGTCATGGTGTATTTAACACAGTTTATCATCTCTGATTCCACATATTTCTCTGTTCACAGACTGAGTCCTGCAGAAACTAGTATTACACAGTTAATGGAAAGTCTTGTCACAGAACTGATGCAGCAGTAATAATCACTTACAGAAATGAACAGTGAATCCATGTGGCCATGTGGCTTTAGGGGACTGACTTAGATTTAAGGACCACCGGAGCTAACAGGACCTTTCTGTTGTACTGTTGAAGAGGAAAACCTGTGGATTAAACTTCTGTTCTCTGCAAATGTTGTGCAGATGACATCCGGTTATGTTGTAAAAGTTGTGCTGTGTGGCACATCAGTCAAGAATACAGCATTTGTTCTAGATGCCAGTAATATCCATTACTCTTCTCTAGGGAAAACTCTGCTAGGTTGACAAAATCTCTTTATCCAGTTTAATTAAAGGTTTACTCTGGCAATCTTAGGTACTTAAAATACTTTGCTAATTGCTACTCGAACAAAATGAACTATTTACAAATTATCATTCTTGAAGGAAGCATGGAAATTGTAACTATCTGCTCAAATTTTATTCCTGGCAAGTGCTTAGTTGAGATCTTGGAAAACATTTAAACATGTATTTATGAGTAAAAGTAATAGTAGTTAGAGACTTCAAAGACTTAATCTCAATAAGATTTAATGTGAAAAAATATCATTAAGGTAGAATTAGCATCACCTAACTTTAGCTATATGAATGTTCTGTATCTAGTAAGCTAGTCTTCAGGTTTTTTCTGTAATCAATGGTAACGGGCAGGCAAGTCGAAAGGTTATCAGTCTTGACTGTATTAGACATTTTAAGTTTGGAAATGCTTCTTTGACAGTTGACTCCAAAGGGAGTCTAGATAATGAACTTAGACTTAATGCCCAACCCTTCTAAAGCTAAGTGAAATGAATCTCATCCTTCATTCCCATATAATAGTAGATGCAATCATTACAATAGCTCCATTTTCACAAGCACCCACAGTTCATTACAAGACAAAGGCATAAGCATGGTATTATTAACATAATTATTCTGGATAAAACATAACTATGCACTTCAAATAAATGGGAGCAGTTTATTTTCTCATATCTTTTTACTTAATTGCAGCCCTTAATGTACTTAACTGTTCCTCATTCTAACATGAGAATATTTTGTATTATGCCTTCTCTGCCTGAAACACTGTTTGTTCCTGGTTTTCCTTATGTTCTTCACCTCCGTTCGTTCTCCTATGAGTAAAGTTGTTTCGCTTCCTTCCTTAAGAGCTCGGATACAGCTTTCCATGCCCCACTGTATGTCCCAAAGTTGCACTCTGCCTCCTTTGTAGGTATCCACACTGCTGCTTTGTAAGTTATCATTATCAGTTATACATCATCAAAACCTCCTTGGGTGAAATCCTGGTTTGCTATGGAAGCCACTTGAAAAATTTGACTTGAAAAAGTCTTCAATGGGACAATATGTAACTCTGTTTGTGAAGACATGTTTCTGAAGCATTTAGACTTCTACAAATCACTCAGTCTGAATTTCTCTCTCTGGAATGCTAAGGTGTTCAAAACTTTGCCCACTGTTCAGGGTTTAGCTCAAATAGGAAAACATAGGCATGCACTTGGTTATTGTGGTAATAAGCGTCTTGACGATATAAATAACAAAATACAAATTATTACTAGAGTAGTATTTTCTTTGTTTCTAAACAAGTCTAACTCTATAATATTAAAGCAGCCTTATTCACAAAATTCATGTTTTACACTGTACATCCTTTGTTACATACTACATAACTAATTACTTTTGAAACAACATTATTCTCGAGTAACATGGGAATTGAATGCTTTAAAAAATAATAATAAAAAAAAGTTCTCCAACTCTTGCAATGTTGGCTGTTTCTTTTCTTTGTTCCTTCATCATTGCTCTGATGATAGAATTTGCTGAGCTTAGATTATTCTTGTTTTCAAAGGCACAGATGTTCAGTTTTTCAGAATATTTTGGTTTCCACCTTTAAAAAATAAAGGTTGTTAAGGATTCTCCACTTTGCAATAACTTCCTTTTGCAAAGCTAAGTTATTTAACAACTGCAAAATATGCTGAGATCTTGCTGTAAAAGCTGCTATGATATGGAAGCTGTAGAATGATATTACAATGCTCACAAATGCAGAGAACTGGGAATGGGAACAGATTCAGCAGTTTGGGTGACAGGTCATTTGCAAACAGAATGTGAGGGAGGAGGAGGTCTCTGGGGAGTAATTTAATTCATTGTCTGAAGATTTATACCTGCTGGTGACGCCAGCTGAATAGGTTTGTTCCATACAAAAATAGGAGTTGATCTATTATATGACTTTTTAAAATTCTTTCAAGTCTTTATTTCAGAGAGAGATGTTAATCTGGTTAATGTACATGCTACTGTAGCAGGATTGGGTTGTGCATTTGGAATATGCCAGTTTAGGGCAATTGCATCATTATTGTGACAAGTTCTTGTGACAGGCACATTATTGTGGCATCATAAATAATGCTTGTTACAATAATGTGCTTTGTTTTTGTGTGAACCATAGGATTTCAAACTGGATGTCATGCTAGGGCTGCTATAGAGGACAATAATTAAACCAATAAAAAGTCCTAAAGAGATGGCTCATGATTTATTCTGTCTTGGAATGCTTATATTCTTATAAATATTGGTAGATTTTTATGATTGTTCTAATGGTTCTGAAATAACTTTTCAAATTATTTTAATGGTCTCATAATAGAGTTTTTTAATAGGATTTTTTCCTCCTGTCATATCAGTATTTTTCCCTCCAGATGCTGGTAACAATGTAAGCCTGGGATAAACATTGTCTGCTGTTTTGTGCATTTCAGTGTTTAACATTGTATGAAAAACACTGTCTGATATAACTGTGCAGAAAACACGTCTTCCCATTAACATGAACTCTGTAAAAATCCCTGGCTTATTCTTGCATAGCTCAGTTTTATATTAAATAACATGACTTTCTCATAAATGGAATTTGTGGAACTAAACTTCTCACTGATTCTCACTGTGTCACTACTCTCAAGAGAGATGCAGCTGCCACTCTGAAGCATAAATGCTGCATGACAATCCCCATAAGAGCATTTAAAATATTATGCAAAAGTGAAAGAAATACCTTGCTCATTAATTGACAAAGTTCTTTCTGTCTGTCCTATCAGTAGCAAGTCTCTCTTTCCCTTTCTATCAAACTTTCATCCAGTTTGGTTGATAAGAATTCCCTTTGATAGGTAGAGACAATGTAAAGTGAGTAATAGAGAAAAAGAAATTGGAGAAGCACACCAGCTCGTCCTTATCTAGTAAAATAAACAGAATATAAAGATTAGATCTGATTAGAATTCACGGATTAAATGATTGCATTGAAGAAAGTGAATTGTAATCCTAATTTTTAATTCTAGACCAGGAAAGTGAAATATTTTATGATAATTAGGGTATAATTGAAATACTAAAGGACAGAAGCTTGCAAGGCTGTTGAGAAGAACACTTATGAATCAAAAAAAAAAGTTGACTTACGTCTTTTTTTGACATTTTTCTTTCTTTGTTGGTTGTTTTTTTTTCAGGTCGTACAACAATGCCTGCAACCTATTAGAAAACAGATGTCCAGGAATCTTCTCCTGATGTGGCAAAACTCAGTAAAAGATATTTCTATTAGTATGAATGGAGAGGAAATATGAATCAAGAGTATAAAATAGCAAGAGGAAGAGAGATACAAAAATGGCTGACACGTGCAGTAGAGAGCCATCACAATCCTGGCACACATCTATCTGCAGCTCCTCAAGACAGCTAGAATCAGAGATGGTGAATAAATCCTATTGACTCACAGTTGTGGGACATTTGGCTCCTGACACATCAATGACACTCATCCACAACTGGTACCCTCCTAATAAGAACCCTGCAAATGGGGGGATAGATTTGAAAACTGGTGCTGCTTGTCATTTCAAGCCATCCTATACACCCTCCCTGTATACAGATGTTAGTGCTTGCGTACTGTCAGACTACTTACATGCATTTTTGTGCTTGTGTATATTAAAATGTGAGTATTAGGGCCTGAATCAGCTGTGCTTTAAAATAAATTAATATTTCCATTCTATGAGATAGTGCACTTGAGTACTGCATCAACCTTCATCAATGCTGTAGACATAAGAACAAACAAGTACACACAGCCCCAGCTGCACAGTGCAAATTTCCCCCAGCTGGAAGGCAGCTGGAGGCTCCCCAAAGTTGTGGACAGGGGGAGCTCTGCATTACCTGCCCCATATGTCTGAAACTGATGTGGAAATTAAATTTTCTGATTCATGAACCAGTTCTTTTATTTTGTGTGGTCTTATGGGAGAAATATCCCAGACCTTTTCCTTATTGCCCTTATTATATTGAAGATCTCTATATATACCTACAGAGAAAAATATATCTATATATATGCATATAGAAAGTGTACCTTTATCTTCCTCATGGGAAGGAAACAGGGAGTCAGTTAGAGGCTGCTCTGAGATCTTCTGAGTGTGGCACTTTCAAAACACAGAAACCAGCCCATGACAGAGCAGTATGCAAACATGCTTGGTGTGAGCCAAGACACCTCAGGATGAGGTTATTTGTTTTTACTTGCACAGTTGGGATGTTCTGTGCTCTGCCTCTGAGAATTTTCACCAATAAAGGAAAACATTTAACTTACTTACCTATTTTCTCCTGGAAAATATCCATTAGCCGTTGAAGTCTCTGTGTACTCACATAAAGTTGAATATTTTTCCTATCAATTATTTATTGATTGAAATATTTTCATACATTGCATCAAATCCAGGAGACACTTTACTAAAGATTTTTTGTTCCAATAATTCATCATGAGGATTTTTTAAACAAAAAAACCCCTCAGATTCTCAGAAATACATAAATATAAATCACTGATAATAAGACAATACTCATGTCTTAATTATATCTTGGTAGCTTCTCCAAATCATGTTAGAATCCCAGCTTAGTCAAGTACATAAGGAATTTTCAATGATTCAGATGTCTCTATGTTAGACTATGTCATGAGAGCAGTCACAGGACTCTTAATTCCTGCTTAGTGGAATCTCATTTGCTGTCTTTTTATGATTCTTTATATTACTATTTGAGTCAATGAGATTGCTAATCAGGTAATAAATATGAAACAACTAATGTACAGGAAGAGACTGTCTAGAGGAGACTCAGAGCTTTACATTAATCGAGAGTTTAACATCTGTGATGTTCTTTTCTTACTGTCTGCTCTGATTTTTCAAGCCACAGCTCTCGCAGAATTGTCAATGCGTAGAAAAGAACTGCATGAAAGTCTTGTTTTGCAATGCCAAACGTGACATCCTTGTGTTGCACCAAGTGTTGACTACAGCTACTGGTGCAACATAAAGAGTGCTATAAAAACTGAAAAGATCTGTCTTGATAAATATTAGTTATGTTGCAACAAATCACTTGGAGGTGTTGAAGTAACACAGGTGCAGGTGCAGTGCCCGGCTCAGTGGATTACACCGGTCTACGCTAAGTAGAAGGCTGCCTTGCCCCAGTCTGTCACTCAAGGACAAAAAGAGTGCAAAGGAGCTTTGCATTCACTTTGAAACAATGTCCTTCCCAAGAGCTGAATCCTGATTCAAAGCCCATACAGTTAATGGTTAAAATACCTTTCATGTGTGATGATTTACTGACCTGTGATGCATAAGGTACCAAACCAACTCATATTTTGCCCCAACTCAATTACTTCTTAAAACCCATGAAATCAGGTCACTTAATCACATTAGGAATGCCTGATCACTCACTTTTAATTATCCTGTGTAGTCTGCAAAGCTGATCTCTTGTGTTTCTGTGGTACCAATCTGGAGTTTCTCAGTTCTTGTATGATATCTGAACACTTTTTCCCCTACTGCTGATCAACATTCTTGTATTTTACTATTCGTCTTGTACTAAATGCCTTAATAGGTGTGCACGTCTTCTTCATGGGGCCATTTGTTTGTGGGTCAAATGACAAAAGACATAGATTAGGATCAAATGATTCGGTCTTAAAAGGGTTGCTTCTTTTTTTCTCTAATGACTATAAAGTGAATCTTGGGCATAACTCAGCTATAAGCAGGGAAGGGTGAAGTTCAGTAAAAAGTAAATCATCCTAGCAGACCATGAGTGGTATAACGGACCCTGTGTCACACATTCTTATGCCATCTTCAGTTACTCTGTCTGTGTTTATGTTATAGTTCAGACAAATGCTTTGCCTGTTTTATACTGAACTAGAGGTCATTCTAATGAAAACCATTGCCCAATGCAAAATATTTTCAGTTAAACAATACTGGGTCCAATATTGAAC
This sequence comes from Oxyruncus cristatus, assembly GCA_013399855.1. NCBI lineage: Eukaryota > Metazoa > Chordata > Aves > Passeriformes > Cotingidae > Oxyruncus > Oxyruncus cristatus. Next base: position 2,677,545 of record VXAY01005118.1, read on the forward strand.
CTTGCGGTACACCACTAGTAACAGACCTCCACCTGGACTCTGTGCCACTCATTATTAACCTCTGGGATCTGCTGTTCAGCCAGTTCTCAATCCACCTCACTGTCCACTCACCCAGTCCACACCTCCTGAGTTTGCCTATGAGGATATTGTGAGAGACAGTGTTGAAAGCCTTGCTAAGTCAAGGCAATATTCACTTCTCTCCCCTCATCCATCCAGGTGGTTGACTCATCGTAGAAGGCAATAGTGTTGGCCAAGCATGATTTACCTTTAGCATATCCATGCTCACTACTTCTGATCACCTTCTTGTCAGCCATGTGGAAAAAGATGATTCTCAGAATGAGGTGCTCCATCACCTCTCCAGGGACTGATGTAATGCTGACTGGCTGCTAGCTCCCTGGATCTTCCTTCTTGCCCTTTTTGAACACTGGGGTGACATTTGCTTTCTTTGAGTCCTCAAACATTTCTCCTGATCACCACAGCCTTTCAAAGATGATCGTGAACAGCCTAACTATTGTGTCTGCCAGCTCTCTCAGCACTTGTGGAGACATGTCGTCAGGGCCCATGGACTTGTGGATGTCAGGTTTTCCTAGGTGTTCTCTAACCCAACCCTTCTTGCCCGAGGGAAAGTCTTCCTTCCAACACTCCTTTACCCTGCTTTCCTGGGTCAGGGATTTCTGAGGACTGGTCTTATTGGTGAAGACCAATGCAAAGAAGGGATCCTTTGAAGCTGGCCTCTTATAATCTCATGTTGTTGTTCCCTGGAAGGAAACACTGTCTGCTCAATGAAAATAAAATGCTACATATCCTGAACTACAACTCAAATGTTCCTTGGAATTCACAGAATGTTGAAGTCACACATCTACAAATCTGTACCTTATTGCTGACTGTGATATCATGCTTACTGCCTTTCTCTATCAGTATGATGAGAGTGGCTCTAGACATGGTACCTCATAGTATGTTTCTAAAAGGTCACAATGCTCTTGGTAGTGTAGTATCTGGAAACCACGTCTGTCAGTCGTCCTTACTTCAGTCAAGTGTGGCAGTGCAAAGCAGAGCTTGCTTGGGAAACTGACCGTTAGAGTAGCTTTCACTTTTCATTTTTCAATTCAGACTCCTTGAAAAGCCCAATGTTTTCCCTCACTTACGTGTCACATTTTGAAATGAGGACTTCTGTTGTTGAAAATAAAAAGTTCAGCTGTCCTTCTGCCCTTGGCAAAATCATATTTATCAGGTTTTTACGACTTTTTATGACTTTCTTCTCTCCAGTGTTAGAATGTGAGGGAAATGGCCTAATGCTGAGATAATTTCTTCAGCTCTGTTAAATGTACTTAAAGAAAATACACATAATTAGCCATCTTTCACATAATAAGATCACAGAATCAAAGAATATTCTTAATTAGAAGGAACCCATAAGGATCATCAAGTCCAACTCTTAAGTGAATCGCCCATATGGAGATCAAACCCACAACCTTGATGTTATTAGCAACATGCTCTAACCAACTGAACTAATCTAAGGATATTCAGTTGTGCCTCCCTCAACTGCTTTTGAATAGTGTATATTACTAAGTTTTAGCCATCAACGTGCTTGTAGAAAGCGTGGGTAGAGTCCTTCTCAAATCTTCTTTCGCGAACCCTAACCATGAATGAGCGAGTGATTACTAAGTAGCTAAATCAGTACCTTTCTATGGATGCAGACTAACTATATTAAAATGACATGATGGTTATCTCTCAAATATTTATGTTTAACTTTCAATGTGGAGTTTCTAATCTCACAGATAAGCCCTAAACCAAAGCCCACTGAAGGGATTTTTACAAATGTCATTCAGTAGTTGGGAGTCAGCCTCATAACACACTTTTTACCATCAAATATGGGTGGATATGGCATGTAAACCTAGCATGTAAGCAACAAGCTTCTAAGCATTAGATTACAGAGGTATTCAGGGTAAGAAACAGTAGTCACACCCAGTAAACATGCAGCTGGTCTCCAGCTGCAAATACGCAACTTGCTCAGCATCTGGAGGGTGAAAGTTTACTATGTCTTCATGTGTATGTATTGTTAGAAACCAAAACATGTTTTGTATTATAATATATAATTTGTGTTACTTTTAGCGATTTGAAGTCTTACGAGGAGAGTAGCTACAACGCTACTTTACTGAGACCATAGAAAAGGGTGAAAGAAAATCAAGGATTCCTAAGGTAAGGATTCTAGAGAACAAACACTAAACCTTCAGAGTGTGAGTAGTTAGATTTCTAAGGTAAGAATTAAAGGAGCCATAAGTGACTGTGTAGCCTTCTTTATCCTCCATCCTTTCTCATGCATGTCACATTGACTCACGAACCCTCTTTCAGACTGAGGTTGAGATATTTTCTGTGGAAGAGGCCACAGTACCCAGCGGTTTTGTTGTTCTGTGGGGTCTCCTGGTTCTGATTTGAACTTCTGCATACAGCTATAATGTCAATAAACCTAGTTCATCATCTAATTTGCTGACAGTTGTATCAATACTAAAAGTGAATATGCAACGCAAAGTAACCGATACTTCAATTGTTATAATTTGCAGATAATTGCTGGCTATAATGCTGATAATGATGAAATCCATATGAATTTTTTGTGCTCATTATATGAAATGTTTTTTTAATGACAACTCACTTTTCTTTATGTATGTCCTTGTCATTATATATTATAACTGATGCCAACTGTCAGTTAGCCTTCCTACGCTAGTAAGTAAGGAAACAAAGATCCAGGAAGTCTTCAAAGAAGGACAGAGGATGGAGTTGAAACCCACAATTTCTAGAGGAATTTAATAAGTGTGTTTTATTTGTTTAATCTTGAGACAACATTTACTGAAATATATGTTTATTTACCTCAAAAGAGTTTTCACAACAGTATCTAAATGTGGTACGGATGATGGAAAGCACTAAATAATTCATAGAATTATTACTACTAGTAAATCACTTGGGCTTCTTGGCAGAGGAGACGGTTGTTTTATTTCAAACAGTTCTTTACATCTTTTTAGAACATAAGACTGACTACACAGACTAACCTACTACATATTAGTGATTAAACACACTTGCGTAGATTATGAATAGGCTATTTTCTTTTTGACGCTTAATATTTTATATGAGTTTTTAGGAAGCTAGATGATGATCTAAGAACAGTGTAGTAGAGGAACCTAAAACCCGCAAGTTAAAAATAAAACAGCAGAAATCTGTTGTATTGAATTTGCTTCATTGTCCTTTATAGCCCTGAACTCAATTCCTTTTTATAAGGAAATTCAGCTTAAAATTTGCGATGTTCTGAAAAGAGCTGATAATCCAAATTCACACCTTCCATTTAGAAGGAGGGAGATAGATACCCAAAAAATAAAAAAGGAAAAATTAAAAAACTGCAATACAAACTTTTAACATAGGTTAGTGTTACCATGCTCTGCAAAAAGGTTATCACCCTGTAAAACATTAAAATTGAAAACTCAGATGAGGGCATACCCATCTTCTGTGGATTTCTCAATTTTCTACGAAAATAATAATTAGAGTTCTTACACCAGCTTTATAGTTCATATTAATTGGTAAAACTCTATCAAAAGCAAGCAAGAATAAGTAAGCTGTGTTTATTCATCAAAAGTGAGCACAGAGTCCAATCTAATATTTTTGTATTGCAAATAAAAGGTGTCATTAAATAATGGAGTGCATTTAAGAGCCTTTAGTTCTGTTCATGCTCAGCACTTCTCAGATGTGGTTTGGCTTTCCAAAGGGCAGAACATCTTTTATTTTAAAGAATCTATTGCACCTTGTTGTGCCACTTGCTCTACAGTCAAGCGATAGACCCGAAAATAAATCTTTTTCTACTGGTTTGTAGATCCTGTAGCTGGTAAGCAGGTGAATAGTCTTCATACTCTATTCTTTTTCAAGAATCTGTCCTCTAGATGTTGCTCAATTATTTACCGTATTTGTTTCTATAAAGCTGTATTCCATTTATGCTGTTACAGCGATTCCCTTTAACACCAACATCTGTGAAAAGGGGTCACAAGCTCTCTGGGGCAGATAACAGATCTCCTTATTACTACAAAGTATTTGTGTTTTCTGTAAATCTGTATATTTCTAAATACTTCAAAGGGACAGAGTTCATTCAGAATAGCACAGGATCAGATTATATGTGTGTGTATATATATATATACGTATATATATATACGTATATATATATATATGGATTTTTGACAAATGCAGTCAATAACAGAAGGGAATATTAAATACCATAATATGTAAAAGTAGGAAACTTCACATAGCAGGAAGCTCTTCAACTTCATATAATTATAGAATTGTTTAGCTTAGAAAACACTTTTAAGACCACTGAGTCCAACTGCTAACCCAGTGTTGCCAAGTCCACACTAAAGCACCACATCTACACATCTTTTAAATAGCTCCAGGGATGGTGACTCAACCACCTTCATGGGTGGCCTGTTCCAATGCTCGGCAACCCTTTCAGTGAAGAAATTGTTCCTAATATCTGATCTATATCTCCACTGGTGCAACTTGAGGCCATTTCCTCTGGTCCTCTTGCTTATTACTTGGGGGGAGAGGTTGACCCCACCTATCTACAACCTCCTTTCCGGTAGTTCCAGAGAATGATAAAGTACCCCCTGAGCCTCCTCTTCTACAGGTTAAACAACCTCAGCTCCATCAGCTGCTCCCCATAACACTTGTGATCCAGACCCTTACCCAGCTTTGTTGCTCTTCTTTGGGCATGCTCCAGCACCTCAATGTTCTTCTTGCAGTAAGGGGTCCAAAACTGAACACAGGATTTGAGATGCAGCCCCACCAGTGCCGAGTATGGAGCGATGATCACTGCCCTGCTCCTACTCATCACAGTATTGCTGACACAAGGCCAGATGACCACCTGGGCACACTGCCAGCTCCTGTTCCACCACTGCTGACCAACACACCCATCTTGAGGCTGTACAAAACCCTAGGGCATCTACAGTGGCATAAGACACCAATGCTTATATAGCTTAACCACTCACCAACCACACCACGAAAATCTAATGGGACTCTTCTAGTCTTGGGACATACTTGACAACACCACATAGATGACCCATGTACAAAGTCAGCAGGCTTGTGTGTTTAAGGATTTGAATGTCTCAGTTTTCAACATAGAAAAAGACAAACAAGGTGAATAGCTTTTAGGGGCATTGGGCAAAGCTTAGTATTTTTCTCATTCCATAATCTTTTGGGGATTTCATTTTTTTCTTCTCACAGTCTATCTGAAAGCAATAATGCACCAGAGATTTCCGTGAAGGACATATTTGAATCTAAACCTTGACCTTAATTTTCAAAATTTTATTTTTACTGTGATATTTCTTTTGACAGGGTGAGAATATGTTTCTAAGGAAAAAAAGCCACTTAAAAGTACTGTTAAGGGATTTAACAACAATTTTACAGTGTGATTGCCAACAACTTTTGATCTGGAAAAATTACCTGAAACCACAATGCTCCTATGAATAGCTTCAGTTTAGATAAAATAGCCTTATTTTTTAGGAGAAGCTATAAAACATTTGCATGCACCATTTTCATTCAGTGCCTGAGTAGTGTTCTGATGGATATCTGCTGATAGTAGTTTCTTCTTGTTGCAGGACATTCACGGTTGAGTGATGCTGAATGACCCCATGGCTGAGCAGTCCTAATTGTTTTCCAGTGCAGAGCAATAAAACAAGGGTAGAATGGGAAGGTGGTTCAGTAATTCAAAAGTTATGACATTTTAAAGAGACTTTTCTCATGCATGTGCCTTAGCAGGGTAATTTGGACATATGTATGATGCAGAGAATGTATGGTCACTTATGGAGTTTGCACATAAGTCTTCCATAGTTAAAAAATACTCTTATTGCCTGAGTTTAGGCGTCCAGGTTTCTGGATGCTCAATGAAATGTGTACTTTTGTGTTTGAGTGAAAAAACTCTAAGTTATTTAATACATATTGCTGCAAAATGAAGACAGGCAGAAAGCAGGAGTAGGACTCTTGAGTGGAACTTCTTCTTGCTTTTACTCTTTGCAATCTCTATGTCAATATAAATTCACTGATTCCAGTTTCTGACTTATAGTGATCAAAATGAGAGGAGATTTTTGTTGCTTCTGATATGGAATCATCATATGAATTTGAAAAAGAATTTAAAAATCATCCATCTCTGTCTTTGCCATAGATAGAGAAGCTCCTTAGAAACGTGGGTGTCTGTCATGTAGGCACAGAAAGAAAAAAGTGAGAACAAAGTGGTGATTAGTTCTGTTTAGTGCTTTGAAGCTCTCACTGCTAACAACACACGGGCTTCCTCTTGTTGTTAACATCTGCCTTTTTTGTTTGAACAGTGTGTTTTTGCAAAAATAGATCTAGACACATAGAAAATTTCTTTATAGTCTCTATAGTCTTTATAGTCTCTCTTTTTAAATACATATTAACACCAAGTCAGACACAGTATTATGACACTTTTAATACCATGAAGTATCTATGCAGAAATTATGAAGCAGAGAAAATGAAGTTGTAGGATTTGATGTTTGTATCAGGAAAACCTGATGGAAGCATTGGCAATGCTTCCAACACAGGTATTTTTCTCAACTCTTCAAATTTGCAGCATTGTTTCTCTTCATCTGATAGTGAAATGATATAGTTTTCTACATAACAAACAACCAAAATGGAAGTCAAGTGGGCACTTGCCATGGATGAGCACTATGGATTACAGAGGCTATAGAGGTAAACAAAAGCTGATCGCCTAATTCAAACAGATTTGTACTGGTAATCTGGTATCTTTTCATTAATGACTGAGTTGGTCTATGAATACAATGTACAGTTTTATTATGAGATGAAATTATATACTCAGCGACATTTAGGCTAAAATGATAGAGAAAATCAAAAGATGGCACATGCTGAGGCAATTGTGGAAACTGGTAAGAACTTCAGAGCTCCATTTGTTTACAAGAATCAACAAGGAGCTGGAAAGGGCAGTAACACCTCAGCATTCAAAAATGAATACATCAATTCAAGTATGAACAAGCTGATATTCATAAAGTTTCCAGGTCCAATTGCATTGTTATCTATTCCATATGGAAATGTATACTCCTCTCTATTTGCCATTTGAGAAATGAAATAGTGAGAGGGAAAAGGCAGTGTATTTCATTGAAGCATAAGAATTAAAGTCAGATGCTCCAGCCAGATTCTCTCAGACTGATTCACCTCTACAATTCTACGTAAATCATTATCATTTCATATTTCAGTGAGCCCACCAGCCCATAAAGACTGCAGTATTTCCCCATTCCACAAAGATGTTGCATGTATTCATTTGTATATATAAAATATTTTTACAGATAGTGCAGCAATTATATTTGCTTGAAAATAAACCTGGTATTTAGCTTTGAGAAAGAAAAACCTTTCTGATCAAATTCCCAGAGAAATTTTAAGTTCCCAATTTTGTTTTACTACTTTGACACTTTCAGTACCTTTTATAAAGAATTAAAATGCCATTAACAATGAAAAATACCTTAATCAGTCTAGAATGTTACCAACAGTCATGATTTGTTTGTAATGATCTCATGGACTATATTTTTTGTATTTTAAATGAATGCAAAGTTGATGTGTTCTCTTTCAGCAAAACAGAGTAACTCTCATTTTAGCTGCAAAAAACTAATTTGCATTTCTTTATGCAAAACCAGATCTCCCTCTGAACATGTTAGTTCCTCTATGGCCCTCCCAGGATGCCCTAACTTGACCAATAAAGAGCAGGATGTGTCTCATATTGTGCTTTGGATTTTAATATGCACATTCCTGATGATTAATGGGATACACATAATAATTATTAGGGTGTAATAAATTAAAATTTAGTCTTATAGAATTTATAAAGCTTAAAAAATAAAATAAGCAGACATAATGTCTCCTAATTAGTTGCCAGTTGCCTTAAGTTTTAATTGCAACAACATATCTGTACTATGTGCTCTTATTTCTTCTCTGCAAACAAAAGCCAGTGGACACAGAAAGCCATTTCAACTCGGTCATGTGCATCCATGACAATCTATGTATCCACATTATCATGTATACCACTGCCACAGGATTTCTATACCTTCCTGTGATTCATCCCTTATTGACTCCTGTCTATAAGATACGAGGACCTGGCCTCAACGAACTTCAGGTCATATAGACATTCACGAGGAAAATAAAAGAGTTCCCTGGGCTCTGTTTATTTCTCACATTAGGTAATTCTGTAGTCAGTTTAAGACAATGGTGGACGCACTCTAGTGTAAAACTACAGAGATCCAAATGGAATTAAAGTGAAACTGCAGTTGGTACCTCTTTGCTATTTTTATTGGAGATAGGCCCTCTCTGATTTGAATCTTTTCACACATTATCAGGACAAGATCATGTAATGTTTTCTGACTTTTATACTTGCTTTGAGTTTTGATATTGAGCCAAGTGATTGAAAGTGAAATGACTGTATCATGTAACAAGAATTGCTAAGGAAAAAAGGCAGAAGAGAAAGGACTCATAGTTTATGACTATTTTATAGCACTTTTTTCTGAAATTACAGAAGCAGTATTGTCATATCTCACAGTGGATATAATTAGTGTGAAAGACACAGTAGTCAAAGTTATGGTGCTTCTACAATCACTATGACTAAATTTTGAAATAGTTTAATTCCTCATCCATATGGGCAAGTAAAGACTAAAAATTATTCTGATAAAGAGATATTTACAAGAGCTGAGATATCTTTTGTTTGATTCTGTTATTGTTGGATTGGTGGACCTGATTGCTAAAGTAATTTGCAAGGTGTTTGATATCCAAATGTTTGCCCACGTAAAGGTTACATATGTCATTTATAAATTTGAATAACATTAGAAATCATCTTACTAAAAAAAAAAAAAACAAAAAAAACCCAAAACCAAAACCCCCAAAACCCAACAAAACAAAAAGAAAGAAACAAGCAAAAACACCAACTCCAAAAAACAAGCCACAAAGTAGAGGTTTTGAACACATGGTAATATTTTGGTCATTAGAAACGGGAAGATACAGAGCTGTGAAATCAAAGAGATTTGTATTTGTAGAAACTCACTACCTATGATTAGCTTATTTATACTTCATTTTTACAAGTGCAGTAATATAAGAACAAACAATGCAGAGTTATGGATTATGTCAGTGCAACATTGTGTTGAATAAGACTCAATATTTACATTTTAGGTGTAATCAGGCAGTTATGTATACAAATTAGATAAATTTCATAAGCAATTATTGTCCATGTAAAAGTGTGTCCACGGTTTGGGAACAGAAAAGGTATTCCCATAGGCAAATACCTCTATCTTCTGTATTTAAAATGAAACTCAGGGCTAGATGATATTTTGCAATGGCAAGACTGTAAATCCATTTTTAAAACCATGACTTTAGCCAAGTGGTTGATACTTTATTGTATTATTTTAATAGCATGTTACCTGCTGAGTTCAATTTCTGATGTGAAACCAGAAAGAGTTCCCTGACATGGTGATACTCAGAAACAAAGTATGTGCGTTTATCAGATGATTTTCCAGAAGTGAGATGAAAACAGAATATGAATAAGCTATAGTTGTATGCCTGGCTATAGTCATACTCTGGATAAAGTTTACCATGTGCTGGATGATACCCTAGAGAGGAGATTAGAGGGGAGGGAAGGGCAGGGGGAGGGGAGGAGAATATGAACAAAAGGATTTTGACTCTGTTCAAGTCTGTTCCCTGAAAAAACTTTTCCTTTGTCCTTTTCAATAACAACATTTCAAACCTTCAGATAATTTCATGAGGAACAACTTCTGCCCATATACATAGGCAGAAAGTCTGGCGCTCACAAGCAAAGTCAGAACTCCCTGGGAAGACATAAACTTTTTCTATATTAGTGAAAAACAATGACAAATCAAAAACACATAGTGTTTCCTTACTATCTCATTAGCAATGAATTAGGATTATGAAAGAATAGTTTGGTAAGAATATGACTATATTTGCATTAAATAAAAGTTTGCTGAAGAAAGATTTCTGATGGTTTATAGTTTCATCAGTATGTTAATAGAAAGTCAGCCAGGTGTATTATTATTCTTTCTATTGCCTTGAAAGTTATCCCTTAGAAAACTTTACTAAAATCAACATTTCCATTTGATATTTGAAAAACATATAAAATTAGAAGAGAAGGAGGAGGCAGAAAACTTGTATCCAGTTCACAAGAACATCTTGCCATTGATTTATGCTTCTGCCTTTTGAAAGTGTAGTTTAAGATCTGCCCTTGAAAACATGGATCATATCACATTGCCAAGTATTTTCCAGATAGCTTAAGAAATATGTCTTTTGCCAGTGTTATGAAATCAATTTGCATTTCCTGAATAAATATTTGGAAATATTCAGTATTAGTGCAGTTCAGGATATGTAATTAGACTTTGTATCTTCTATGATTTTTAGAAATTATCTAGCAGAGTCACAAATTAGTTGTCAAATTCCAAATGAAAACTACTGCTTCACCTTGAATTTCATTTCATAACAGACTTGCTTCTAGCAGAATTTCCTGCACCAATTTTTAGATATATGGACATTTGTGTGTATATAAAGAGATACATATATACCATAAAAGTCAAAATGTGTATGTCTCAAAGTGCTTTCCAATTTAGTAATTCTTTCTATGAAAATAAAAATATCTAACCTCCTTCTAATCTGTAGCTGCTCCAGATCTGATAAAGTACTTCACAGGTCTCTTGAGCTAAATAGTTACTGCAAAAATGACTAAAAAACTTCTGAGAGTTTAAGTTTCATAGATAGTATTATAACTAGTTTTTTGTCTCTGAGTATAGTGTTTAAATACTGAAATAGCTGTTCTGAGGAAATTGCCAATATTTTCACATTTATTTTCTTTCTAATTGGGATAGAAAGTTTGACACCTTTTTTTGTGAAAAAAACTCAGAAAAAAGGTTAAATCTTGATGTTTGTGCTTACAGTAAAATATTTAGATATTTACAAAACCAGAGCAGCTTAGGTTGAGATTAACACGTCTCCCAGGCACTATAACATCATTCTGAAGACATATGCCTCTTCCTGCTAAGCTTTTCTTTTCAAGGTGTAATCATATGATTTTCATCATATGTTGCAATTTAAAACACAAAAAAGCAGTGATATGTCATGGAAGATGTAATCCATTCACAGAGCTATTTTGTTTGAGATAGTGAGGAAGGGTTGCTCTTGAGTTATAACCCCTGTGAGGTCCTGCAACAGCAAACCACAGACTGAAGTTAATGCAGAATGTAAAATAAAATATTTCCATTAGTTTCAAAAACCCCCAAACTTTTCTCCTTCTGGTTGACCTGACCAGATTTTGCTTTTCCTCATAGAAAACAGTTTCCTTGGAAAAATTATGTGTGAAAGCTGCACCTTCCTCTTTTTTTAAAAAAGTTCATTACCAGATTTTTATGTGAATCAATAATAAACCAAACCCTTAAAACAGTATTTGAAAGCACTTTGCTGCTGGATATTGCATTTTTACATGAAATTTCATCAAGATCCTGATGGTTTATTACAACATGAGCTTCAGGGACATGACAAGTAGATAGGAGATGAATGGATCTGCCTGGGATGTGTGAAGGTGTGCGTAATGGGGTACAAAGTGAACAGCAGCAGGCTCAGATGTGCACAAACTGCTTCTAAGTCCCTGCACTTTCTGTACAGCTAGGTACTGCACAGGCTACATGCAGCTGGAGGTGAGATTTGCCAGTCCCCGTGCACACAGCTGAGCGGTCAGCTTTTACCCTGACTGGGGACATGGAAGCTGGCTGTTAATTACCAGATTTCAACCCACTATTTCAACTTGCTATAACAGCTCCAAAAACGGGTTAACAGGAACCCATCTCTTGTTCTGAAGAAAACTTTTCCCCCAGTTATTCAGACACAACAAACCCTGGTTCCTCAATCCTGCCAGGACCCCTCTCCCAGGAGGGCCAGCACTGAGCCATGTCCCATGGAAAACAGAGAGGAGCTCTGGACTATGCTGTAGGGAAGCCATGACCAGGTCCAACCTACCCCTGCTGCGATGGCTCTGCTGCGAGGCAGCCTTGCCCAGCCCTGGCCACACCCCTGATGATCCACAGTCTAATGTTCCGACCTGGCCTCAGACTGTCCCCTTCCCAGTGGCGATGCCATCTGCCTGACCCTGATTCACCATCCTGATCCACACCCATGGGAGGCCTTCACAGTGCCCTAATGTTTACAACCAACTGAGTCCCAGGAAGCTGGAACAAGTGTCTTTTCAGCATTAATGAACCAAATCCCTAGCCCTTCCCTTTTTCTCAATGGAAAACACCAAGACTTTCTCTTGTTTTGCTGCATACTGCAGTTTGAGGGGCTGATATCCACCCAAGGGTACTGAGAGAACTGGCAAAAGTGTTCACTCATTTCCATCATTTACCAGCAGTCCTGGATAACTGGGGAGGCCCCAGGTGACTGGAAGTGGGCAAATGTGACACCCACCTACAAGAAGGGCTAGAGGGAGGATTTGGGGAACTACAGGCTTGTCAATCTGACCTCTGTGCTGGAGAAGGTCATGGAACAGATCATCTTGAGTGGGATCACATTTAAGTGGGATCACATTGTAGGACAACCAGAGGATATACGCCCAGCCAGCACAAGTTTGTGAAAGGCAGGTCCAGCTTGACCAACCTGATCTCCTTCTGTGACAAGGTGACCCACTTAGTGGATGAAGGAATGTGGATGTTTTCTGCCTGGACGTTAGTTAAGCCTTTGACACATTTTCTCACAGCATTCTCCTGGAGGAACTGGCTGCTTGTGGCTTGGCTAAATGTACAGTTTGATGGAAAAAAAATTGTGTGAATGGAAAGGCACAGAGAGTGGTGGTGCATGGAGTTACATGGTTGGTCACAAGTGGTGTTCACCAGGGCTCAGTATTGGGGCCAGTCCTGTTTAATATTTTAACAATGATCTGGATCAAATGCATCCTCAGCATATTTTCAGACAACACAAAGTTGGGCAGGATTTTCAACCTGCTGCAGGGTAGAAAGGCTTTAAAGAAGGATCTGGACAGCTGGATTGGTGGTTTGAGGCCAATTGTATGTGATCTAAAAAGGCCAAGTGCCAGGTCCTGCACTTCGGGCACAACAATCCCATGCAGAGTATTAGAGCACTAGAGCAAGAGGGTCCTGGTAAGCTGCTTATCAGAAAAAGACCTGGGGGTGCTGGTTGACAGCAGCTGAACATGAGCCAGCAGTGTGGTCAGGTGGCCAAAAAGGCCCATGACATACTGGCTTGTATTAGCTATTGTGTGATCAGCAGGACCATTGTAGTGATCATCCCTCTCTACTCAGCACTGGTGAGGTTGCATCTCAAATCCTGTATTCAGTTTTGGGCCCCTCGCAACAGGAAGGACATTGGGTGCTGGGACATGTCCAGAGAAGGACACTGAAGTTGGCAAAAGGTCTGGAGCACAAGTCTGATGAGGAGTGGCTGATAGAGCTGGGGTGGTTTAGCCTAGAGAAAAGGAGATGCAGAGGAGATGTTATTGCTCTCTACAACTACCTGAAAGAACATTTAACAAGGTTGGGGTTAGTCTCTTCTTCCAGGTAGCAAGTGATAGGACAAGTTGCACCATGGGAGGTTTAGACTGAATGTTAGGAAAAATTTCCTCCTTCAGAAGTGTTGTCAAGCATTAAAACAGGCTGCTCAGGGAAGTGTGAAGTCACCATCCCTGGATGTATTTAAAAGACTTGTAGATGTGGCACTTGGGGACATGGTTTAGTGGTGTACTTGGAAGTGGTGGGTTAGTGGTCATACTCAATGATGTTAAAGATCTTTTCCAACCGAAATGATTCTTTGATTCTGTGATTCCATGACTCTATGATTTCCATTTAACACGAATCACAACTTAAAGATCTTTCTCACTTAGTTATCCAATTTATGCATTTTTTCATGCCAGTACTCGTATGCTACTGGATTGTAAACTGGTAATGCCAACAAATACTGTGTTGACCACGAAGCAGGCAAAGCACTGTCCTATTCACTAAAATGTGTGGAACCCAAAGCCAGGATTTGCTTTTCAGAGTCCTTTATATGATATGCCAATTTATCATAGAAGCTCTAAGTTAGCCTTAAATGAATCTCTTAAAATCACATGTAGCTGCTTGTTGACTAGTTTACATAAGGACTTATGCCATTTATAAAGCCAGTTTACAAATTTAAAATATGAAGTGACCTATTGATTCGTATTTAAGTGCTACAAAATCAAACAGTGTAAACAGTTTCAGTAAATAATTTAGGCACATTAAGAAAGGAAAAAGGAGAAAGAAGATCAGCACTGACAACTGCTAAGAGCTGAACACAAGATGTATTTGAACATCTTTCACAGTTTCTGTGCTTATAAACAACACATTAGTGGTTAATATTATAAATTATTTTCTTATGAACTTGGAGAAAATAAAACACTATGGATTTGTCAAAATTGATTTTTATGTGAGTTATGATTAGACAGGGAAATACTACAGCTTGCTGAGAAGGACCCAAGCAAGAATGTTATATGATTAAGATCCTGGCCATATAGTCAGTCTACAATACGTTACACCAGTTTGTATATATTGTATATATATATTTGCATATTGCTATACCAGACTTATTTGTCCATACATCTTCAGCATTTCTAATTGTCTCCCACAGACTTTCCAAACCTCCTGGGTTTTGTCATGGTAACAGCTTAATTTATCTCATTTCAACAAGTATGATGAAAAATTGTCAGAAAACTCTCTGCAGTACCCCCAAACATTTGTTTGTTTTTGGTATTCTGTGTTTATACCTGACAATATAGAAAAATTTCAAAGTCTTTTTTGACTTACCAAACGGAATCAAAAGGAAGATTTGTTAAAATGGATAATTTGAAATAATTTTTATCCTATTTTCTTCTTAGATTTGATAGTATAAGCCCTATTATGTTACTATGACATTTTAAAATAAAAGTTTCTAAATATTTATTGCTCAACAGACAAGAGATGGACTTCAGCAGTCATTAAAAGTATGCTGGAATAAGGAGATACTAGCCAGGTGCAAAAAATATCCAGATCCATTCTAAACTAAACTAAACTCGGGAAGGTCTAACCAGCAAAACCTGGGAAAATGAATGTTTCTGTATGCTTTCAGTTCAGTGTCCAGCATTTAAAACAGACTTTGCTATTGAATCTTGCACTGAGTTCCACCCAAGTCCATATTTTAATTTTGTGTATTACTACTGGAAAACAATTCCTTGAAAAAATATTTGTGAAGAAAGACATTTTAAACATTTATATTTGCAGGAACATATATTTAGTCGTACTGTTCCAGCAATATTTTTCTATGTGAAAAACTGCCTCTTAAGATGGAGTCTGCTCTTTGCTATTAGTAGGACTGGGCTTCTGCGAATACTCATTTGAATTATTTAAGAATTATTGGAAGAAACAGATTTTTGGCAAAAACCTCTGAACATAGGTGAAAGCAAACGGAACATTTTCTTACCATGAAGCTTTAGTACAAGAATTTCAATCAAACAGAGAGTAGTTTTTTCTATGTGACAGTGTTCACTGTCTAGTGTGCAGCAAAACCCTGACAAATCTGAAACCTTGAAAACTTTGTGATTACAGTTTCTATGTGTATGCATGGGAATGCAGATTACAAAACCTTTCTGTGGTGTTCCTCTGTCACTAGCTGTGCTTTGACAAGAAGCTTCTTCATACAAGAAAGTTAAGCAAATTATCCTGGCAGAGGTTTATTCACTAATCTAAGGCTGATGTAAACATACATTAGACTTGCTATGAATCTCCACCTTTATTCCCATTCTTCCCCATTTCTTGGGACAGTCAATAGCTTCTACCTCAGTGGGAGCTAGGTCAAAGCTGATCCAGAGCCCGAGAATCATATCCTACTTGAGGGGAGACAAGAACCCTTAAAAAATAAAATCTGTTCAAAATGTGAAAACAAAAAAGAGCAAAATGTGTCATATTACTTAGCACAGATGCTCCCGGAGTGAGTCATTTGTTCAATATATTATAAACACAAATAAGTTCAGTTCTTGGAAGAGGAAAACACAGAAAGAAACTTGAGCTTGTTCATATTCACAGAGATATCCCATTTCTATTTTGAAAGTTTGGTCTATATGAGGTTAGCAGAATTGGGAACAAATTATAAAAGATGTCATTTGTTATTAAATCCTCTCTTCTGTTAGCTACTCAGATTTGAAGGGCCTGCCAAATGATTTTTAAAATATTGGATATGTCTTTTAATTAAAATTTGTTCTAACTCTTTGTCTCTTTATTTTTCTAGGCTTTGGTTCAGCAAGCACTTAAATATGTGCTGGGTTTCAATGAAGTAGTCTCATAGTAGCCAAGTGGACTGAGCATACAGAAATGAATGTGCATGAGGGGATGTGTGCAATTTGTAAGCATGTGGTATAGAGTAACTATGTATCCATTTCTTTTTCATATATAATGTTCTTGTATTTTCTATCTTCCCTATGTTCTTTAATCATCCATTCAAAAATAGCATATCAAAGTATGTTAAAGAAATATGCAAGCAAACTGCTGCCAAGACAGTTTCAATTAAAAAAAGGAACTTTTTCATTCACCTAGAAACAAGACACTTCAATTTGTTGATAGTTTATTGTTGTTTGCAAATAGTTTATTCTGAAATTTGCACATGTACTTAACAAGTTGTGCATTATAACAGAACGGTTTGGGTTTTTTTAATAAATATGGCTTGGAATGAACAAGCAGACTTCTTTTCCCTTTGCTTACAACTTACTGCTAACTAACTATGGCTAATTTTAAACAAGACAGTCTATAATGACTGGATAGAACCTGCTTTTGGAGTATCAAAACATTATTTTTTATGATATGGATAGAGCTTCTGGGTACTTGCTTCCACAACAAATCGGCTACTACTTTGTCCCATTTTAAGAATAAAAGCCCTTCTCAGTTAGTGATGGGACATGGATGAAGTTTTATTCTTTCTAAGTGCTTCCTATGATCTGCATCCTATGCTTACAGAGTTTCTCAGTCAGACAAAATAGAGCCTCCTTACCCTCCAATAAAAATTGCTAAAAAATAAGAATTTTACAAGGTTTCAAAATTATTAAATTCTGTACATCTAGAAAATTCACAGCGTCCCCCCCCCCCCCAAGGTTACTATACAAGCTGGGATGTTATTGCACATTCTGCACTGAATTTGTGTCAACTTCAGTGTGAAATCCATGCACTTTGTAGGTTTTGTGCCACTGAGCATTGGAATCTGTGCATGCTACAACCCAGGGACTGATCTTTTGAGTTTTGGGCTTTCTCAGTGATGAAGACACATCTCATTCTCACTCCAAGGCATCACCTTGCTTTAGATTAGTGGGGAAACCCCCAACTTTGGCGGAAGTTGGCCTACTGTAAAAGAAAGTACTTAGTATTATCAAAGAATGGTGCCTGGCTTTAGAATTTGCTATATCAACACTTAACTGAAGATCTTCAGGGTATGCAGCCAAACACATGTGTTTTTTATAAGCATTTTCAAATGGAGTGTGTGTGTGTGTTTGTGTGTGCATGTGTGCAAGCGTGTGCACTCTGTTGCTGGAGAATCAGTGGGTGGTTTACATTCTTAGAGTTTGGGAATGCATAACTTTGAATTGTGCTACTGTTTTTTAGGTCTGAATAAAGTTTTTATGGAATTACAAAATAAAATTGAAGCGACTGAAGGCTTTCTATCATTTCAAAGTAATAAAAAGACAAAAAACAAATAAATGCTAAAGCTTTGTCTGGTTTCAGATCACCATATATTCTCATTGCCACCCAATATAACTGCAATCCCTTTCTGCAAAGTTAACATCACAATATAGCTCACAGAATTATGTGTCTCAGAAATAACCCTATAAATTGTGTATGTTATATTTACTATACGAATTGAAACTGCAGAGGTTTCTGAATCTCCCAAACCCTCACATTATATATTTTCTTTCTGCGAGGTTGAAATGCAGTAGACCATTTTCTAACATGCTATGAATGAGAAATACTCACGATAAAATAAGGCTATTATACTTGCCTTGAGACTTCTAGAATAGATTTCTGCTAAACATGGTGAAAGTCAGAACTGAAATGAAAGTATTTTGTTTCATATGGGTTTATACCAACTCCTAGAAGTGTCACTTAATTGGCCACTGTTGAAGGTATCGATAATGAATCAATGGCATTGTTATAACAGTGGGGAGCAGCAGGTAAGAGTGAGCGGGTAGGAAATCTATACTATTTCAGTATCTTGGAGTTGGTTGCTAAGCACTAGCATGAAATGTAGAAAGTATTTTATACCATTCAGAGCAGAGGAAGAAAGAAAGAAAGAAAGAAAAAGAAAGAAAAAGAAAGAAAGAAAGAAAGAAAGAAAGAAAGAAAGAAAGAAAGAAAGAAAGAAAGAAAGAAAGAAAGAAAGAAAGAAAGAAAGAAAGAAAAGAAAGAAAGAAAAGAAAGAAAAGAAAGAAAGAAAAGAAAGAAAGAAAAAGAAAGAAAGAAAGAAAGAAAGAAAGAAAGAAAGAAAGAAAGAAAGAAAGAAAGAAAGAAAGAAAGAAAGAAAGAAAGAAAGAAAGAAAGAAAGAAAGAAAGAAAAAGAAAGAAAAAGAAAGAAAAAGAAAGAAAAAGAAAGAAAGAAAGAAAAGAAATTGTGTATCAAATAAAATGCAGCTGCTGTTTATACAGTTACAATTATTGGAGATGATTCAAAGATATTACACTTATCAGAACTCGGCCAAAAAAGTAGATTGCAAGATAAAGAAAACTTCTTTACAGTATCTTTTAACCCTCAGCAGTTCTATGGGTCTATGGCTGGAGTAAGGGGTGGTGCTAGAAATAAGGGGCATAGTCAAATGCTGTTTTAATATAAGCACGTATTCATGATTTACACATGCTTCAGTTTCAGGCAAATTCAACCAGTTATCCTGTCTGGGGACAGACTCTTCAGCTTTGGAAAATCCAGAGAAGAGGTATCAGACAGATCTGACTGTAAAGCAGAACAGGAAACAACTATTCACTTTTTCTCACATCACAGGAACTAACAGACATGAAATTTAATTATGGGGTAGCAGACTTCAAGCAAAAAAAAAAAAAGTTAATTTTGTGTGGTACTCACAATTAAGTTGTCCAACTTACTGCCACATGGTACTAGCAATGCCAAAGGCATTGATGAGTTTAAAAAGTAATAGGAGAAATTCAGAAAAGAAAATCCCATCAAGACCTATTAAAAGAAGTACCTCAGAGTCTGGAAGGACCTAAGTCACAGACAGGGAGGTCATATGGGGAGCTATAAGTTACAGTTGCCCCATATTTATTTTATTTATCTAGGATTTTGTTATGGAGCCATACCACTCAGGTTCCTGGACTACGTGAAGCTCCGATTTCACCAGGTATGACCAGGCATATTTTCTGATATGTTATAGAGGTCATTAGGTTAATTTATCATGTGATGGAACAAGATTTCAGTTTTAGGTTCGTTCTTGACTAGACACTGCTGCCCTACAGTAATGTGATTTTTACAGCCCCTACTGTTAACCCTGCAGACTTGAATTTAAGAAACTCCCACGAATATAAATGAGAACACTACAAATTGTGTCTTCTTTATAGGTCCATTATATGGATTGCACAGGCCTTTCTCTATAAAGCAAGCAAATTAAATGCAGACTTTGCTGTTATGGCACATTAGTACCCTTACAATATCACTTGAACAGGTAACAGAAAATACTTTGACAGTCACAGACTACTTCCACTGGAAAGCGGAAGTTCCACTTGATGCAAACTAACGCTGCAGCTCAGAACAACATCTTTCTAGACAGGAAGAAGCTAAGCCAAATCTAAAGGGGAACAGCAAAATTCAGTGAAGGCTAATACCCCCTTCCACAGGGTATTACAGGAGTTCCTGCAACACTACACATACTATTTTCATTGGACCACAGTTGGCCTGAGATGCCTCACAGAGTTTGCAGTCTTCTTCCTGGCTAATGTGGGACCATCTATAGGATCATCAGTAAAAGTTTTCTCCCAATCTCTGATGTTCCAAAATCTAGAAAAAAACCAAGACTCTAATATTTGAGTATGTATTACCATGATTAGTGAATCCTACCAAAGATCTTGGTTGATCATGACAATTTTACACTGCAAAAAAGCAAGCACAAAGACCCCACACAAACAAAAAAAAACCCAGAAGTATCCATCCTGACTTCCATACAAGTGTCAAAACTTGCTGGTTTTGGATTAGGTAACTACCCCTTATGTCCTTTTCCTTTTTTTTTTTAGCTCCTAACAAGTCCTAAGTAAGCCAAAATCACTTAAGTAGCAAAGTAGTTGTTCAAAACCATGAATTCTTGTCTGCAACTGCACCATTTACATCTGTGGCCACTGTAAATGGCCACATAGCAAAACTAAACTTCTCCTGGTCTCATAAAATGTTTCACAGATTCAAATTGTTATATTTTTATGATTTTGGTTGTTCCTTTGCATGGTGGCTTAGCTCTGTGAGCTGGAGTACTGTGGGTGAGAAGTGATACAAGGCCCTACTTATTCTCTGTTCCACCTCTTACAGAGAAAGTGTAGAGCTGGCAGATACAGTAATGCCACTGTTCTTTACCACGTCCCAAGCCTAAAATCCAACAAAAGTGCACAGGAATTGCAAAAGATATAATTTTTGGGTTTTACCATGTCACTGTATTACTATTTGTAGCTGGTTTATGCTTTTTTTCAAAACAATGAAGCACCAATTATTATATAACAGGCAATAAAAGCAGTAAACTAGGTATCGTTGATACCCCAGCAGACTTGTTAGTTTTTCCTTACGGGCTAGTCTTTTTGAGTTTTTGCAGCTAAACAACACTATTCACTAAGCACACCTATTACTTCTGAATCTCTCTTTGATGTCATTGGAGTTCTTCATATTAGATCAGTTAAAGTTTCAAAGCTGTAGTTACCTGTGGAGACCGGTACAATTAATTTCACACATTTACTGCCCATTAGCATGTGTATGAAGCAGTTTCTTGCAGATTTTATATCTGTAATGAATATTAAACCATCTCATCTACTCATAATAATATAATGGGTCCTGTGATGACAGTCTCTGTTTGCACAGGAAGCAGATGTTGATGTTTACCTAGATGTAATTTGGAATGATGAGTGGTGGTGAGCTGAGGTTTTTTCCTGCTAGAACAATTCAGTCTATACCAAGCTTCTGCAAAGTATTTTGCATGCCACTGTGGTCTCTGAGGTCAATATAGATATACACATTATCTTCAGTGAATAATTGTGAATTCATATTAAGAAATTAAATTATGCATTCAAGGAAACTATTTATTTAAAGATATATTTACCAAATCTCTGAAATGTGATGTCTGGGAAAAATTGTGGGTAAACCTGCACTGAAGAAGACAATAGTATGACTTGCGGTCATAAATGGATTTCTGAGAAGTAAACACAGTGGGAAGAAAGAATGCCAGCAGCAAGAAACTGAAATCAGTAACAGGTAAAGTTGAAATAAGACACATTTATTTTAGTACAGAGAAGTGCCATATACTACAATGGATTACAAAACAATGACATGAATTCTCCATCATTTAGAGCCTTTTAGAAAGATTTTCAGCCTATATTTAAAGACACTTTTTAGTTTAACTTGATGCAAAAATTGTCAGAATTTTCTAACCTGTGTTATGCTAGAGGGACATAGTTATTTCTTTCTGCTTCAATACCTGTAAAATCTATGATATCATGAAATATAATCAGATAATCATCTCTATTTTACTTTTAGATTCAATATTTATTTTCACTTTTGGACATCATTTAAAGTTTTAGGAAAACAATGTCTGTTTTGAATTTGGAGATGTGGCTCCTTATGTCTGGTTCTTTTGCCATCTCTCTGTATATTCTCAAACATGTTTTGTCATCTTCTCATTAATATTCAGAATTGGGGACATACCACTCTTTCTTGATGAACATCAATTTATCCTTCTAGTTTTAGGCCTACTTCCCTGTATCTTGTTTCTTGTTGTCAGCATCTTGCAGGTATTTGATCTTTTCTATACTCCTCACAACTTGGAATCTTGTGATCAAGTGTTAATGACATTCATAGTAAGATATGAATCTATAGTTGTTGTGATCATGTCAGTGCTATATACATTTTCTAAAACCACCAGTCATCTATGAAAATATTGCGCCTTGAACAGAAAAATGTGTGTGTCCAGAGGCAACCTTTTCCTTTGTTGTTTTCTAAATCATACCGTTGGCTCCAGAGACAAGAAAACCAGGAAAAATACAAATCTTTTGTCTCTCCTTATTTTCATCAAAGTGAAAGTGGCATTGTTTAGCTAAAAGTGGTTTTCCAAACTTAAATTGGTTGCAATTATAATGGGCTTAGTCAGATTTTTTTTCCAAATTTTGCGTTTCCTTGTAGATTGACAGTTGTTTAAACCTTAAAAAGCAAAACAAAATAAAATAAAAAGCCCAGGCTTTAATGTGAATAGAGATGTGGTCTGATCCCTTGCAGAAAACTGGCCTTAAAAATTCAATTTCAAGGACATTTAGAATAATCTTGGATACCAGATGCATTTGTAAATGTATTCATCTATATTTATATCTATGTCTACTTTTTTCTTTTGGAAAGACAACACCTTTCTACTCTCTCAGGTCTTCCTTTGGGGGCTCTTTTTAAATTCACTCTCTTTTTTTCTTTCACTAATTTTGTCCTGGTGTATTTCTGCTGTATCCTGAAAATGCCTTTCCCTCCTTGACATTTAGACTCTTCAAGTATTTATAGATTGTTGCCATGTCCCCCTTAAGTCATTTCTTAGCCAAACTATGCATATTTAGCACTTGCAATCAATCCTCATACATCAATCACTCCAGAAGTCTAATCATTTTTTGCAGCTTTCTTCTCATCTTCCTCCAATATGTGAATATCCTTGTAATAAGATGCCTAAAATTAAATACAATGGGTCATGTCTGCAGCTCATGTAAATCAGTGTAGCTCTGCTGAAGACTGTGTTGATTTCTGCTAGCTAAAGAGCAACATTTCTAATGCAAAGATATCAAAACTGTACATATATTTTTCAAGTAAGCTTGGAACCACATAGAGCTTTTTTTTCATAGTAAAGCTTCTTTGAATTAATTTCCATCACTAAGCTATATTTTTGAATGATGAATTTCCAGTTTGCTTCCTGTAAAACCTCAAAATAATCGGCATTTTCGTATTTTTTATTAGTGTTTTGAGGAGCTCCTTCAGCCTCCCTAATACATTTCCATTCTATCCTCAGCACAGCCATGTGTTCCAGACCTCCAGCTGGAGGTTTCTGCTTGCAGACCATGACCACACAGAGGTGATGAGGGTTTAGAGTGGCTGTGGGAAGGACTGTTCTATCCCAGATGGTCGTGAGCATCAGTGGCTGACACCCTGCCAAAGCATATCTACTGTGAAAAGGAAGCTTATAATCCACCTTGTAGTAGCTGATCTACCTTTGGAATCTTTTACCATCTTTGTCACTCTACTGGCCCCATCAAGCAGCTTGTCCCTCAGCATGTTTAATCCAGAATCATCTCTGTGTCATAATCCAACAACGATCATGCAATCTCGTAATAGAGAAAGATATGGCGTTTTTAATATTTTGTTTACAAAATAGCTATGGTGAAAGGGCAAAAGTAGCAGCCCTAAATGGGCTCCTAATAGCTCTAGACCTCCTGTATTTTCAATGGCGATGAATACTTTTTTTTTTTTTATAATTAATAGAGCATTTAGTGGAACAAAGTAGCATTGAAAATAAATAAAAATGAAATTTTAAATAATTTACAAAATAGGCTATCACTCCTAGATGAAAAATGGTGATTCTCCTTTATAAGTACTGAAAAAGTGGCTTAATATTGAATTTCTCAGGATTCACCTCCTGTAATACATTAGAAATACACACACATACAATTAGTGAACAACCCTATTTCACTATGTCACTATGGTCAATTCTGTCCTGAATTGAAACTGTTTAGAGGGAGGGCCCAGATTTCTGGATTGTAGTTAGTTTGTTAGTAATGGACTATTGTTTTTGATAGTACTGAATTGATACTTTTTGTTTGGTTGGTTGGGGTTTTTTGTTATCGTTGTCAATAATGTATACCACAAGTGGTTATGCTTTGGAGAAATCTGCTTTATTGCAAATATTTTTTGGGTGAGGTGGTGCTTGGTTTAAAACCAAGATAGCATCTTCTCCGGGGAACACTGTTCAGACCTGAAAAAGGTCAGAAGACGGGACACTTTGTAATTAATAATCTTAAAAAAACCCTATTGACCACTTTGCTCTTTTGTAAACTATTTTACGTATGCTTTTTTGGCCCTCAAATTTTTTCAGTTTATATAATTTTTCTTTGGTCTTTTCACTTTAAATGAGCTTTTTGTGCTAGATTTCCTTCAGAGCTGTTTAGTACAACTTTTATGACTTAAAATTCCACAGGGAAGAGTACATCAAATACCATCTAAGCCATAAGCCATATGTCAAAAGAACTTTGTGTTCAATACCAAGCAAGTCCCATAATTACATAGATGATAGTATTTGTTCAAATAATTGTGGTGACAATACTGGAATAAAGGAGATTATTTTTTGCTGTACAATATATATTTACAGGGAGAAAAATCAAAGTATGGAGAAATTTTGAAATTTCGAAATTTCCCTCAGTATTAATCAGCATACAATCACCGTTCAAATAGTTTGCCTTTCAGATGCCATGTAGGCTGCTGAGATATACTGACAACCAATTATAAATGGTATGAGAACAGGAATTTGGCATAGAGAACACCTAAGGAATGAGGTGGTCTGCTGTGTTTGTCAATGCGGGGTTGTTCCCACTCGGGACACCTTTGCATGTTATGCATGGTACTTCCCTAACTACTTCACACGGTGAAATTCCTTTCATCAACTATAGGGGTTCATACTGCACTCTAACTGTAGATTACAGTTAGGTCTATATTACTGACCTTTTACAACTCTTAAATTTTGGTCCCCTGTTTTGCAAGGGGAGCAGAGAGGGAGTAGAAAGTATTGTGAGGGAGTAGAAAATATTAATTTATGAGGTATGGTAAACCACCAGGCTAATATTGAGTTGCCTCCTCTCTCTTTGCCTTGAAAGCTCAAGGCTGCATTGTCAGAGGATTTATTGTGAGTGACTTCAGAAAAACTGCTCAGAGGCTGCTTCAGTCACTGATGGTGGACCAATAGCTACATGTACCTATTTTACATCAGTGGTTCCTTGTCACTGTAGACAAAACAGAGGTTTTCTCTTCTAAGGATGAAGGAATGAAATTGAACTGTGCTTCCTGTCAGAATTCACTGGGAAGGAGGAGAAAAGAAATGGGAAGAAATGGTGAAAATATTTGAACAGTCTACTACTATTGCCAGCTGTCCCTTTGTCCACGCCTTCAACACTGTTTTCTAGGCAAAGTTAAGATGTCACATTTTAACCCATTTGGCCCCCTACACTCAAATGGTAGTGCATCTTCAGGATTGGGGTATTAAGGAATAACCACCCCTGCCCTACAAAAAAGCCTGCAGAGCCTGACCACAAGGAGGTACAGAGGAATCTTGAGATTGACAGTGACACTCAATTATTGACTGATAATGAAATGGTCAATGAACTACAAGAAACCGCTCGTTGAGAAAAGTAATCATATCTATGCAGATACAAATATGATTGCAAAATTAGTTAGGACTATTTTACAAAGGGATCACAAAATAGCTATGATGGTTCCTTGAAAAGAGCTTGATGTCCAGTATGCCCAGAAAGGAAAAAATGTGATATTAGCAGTTGTTAAGGAAGGAAGGTAGAATGAAACAGAAAACATAATTAAGGCAGCATATAAATCACTAGGACATTTATATTTTTTTAGTAATACATTGCCTTCTAATATTCTCATCTGAAAAGGGTTAGGCAGAAATAGAAAAGCAGGAAGGAATGTGACAAGGATGAGCAACAGTGCAGAACAGCTCTGGTTTTAAGGGAGATTAAACAGAATAAGAGTTCCAATTTGGAAAAGCTGGGATATGGTACAAGTATATGAAATCTGAAGTGATGATCATTCATTAACACTCAAAGAGAGCAAGAAGTTGCCAAGTGATATTTTTCAAGCAGAAGGTTTAAAACAAGTGAAATACTCTTTTTAACATGATTGTAATTAAAATGTGAAACTGATTGCCACAGAATATTATGAAGAACAAAGGTAGAAATGGATTCAGACAAATTTATAGGTAGAACAAAAAATCCTTGAGGGGTTGTTAAATACAAAGACCTGAAGCCATGCCTGATCTAAGAAATCCTTAAATGGCTTATTATCAGATACTGGTAGCATTCACACTTCTTTTGTTCTTATATGACTTCCCTACGCACCCAGTGTCCACTACTGTCCGCTCACAGAGCATAGTTTCAGATCTTGGACTTCAGTCCTTTCAGGTGTTCTTCTGTCATCGTCTGCCAAATAAAATGCCAGTGTTCAGAAGGAAAGAAGGCTGCCTTGGTTGTCTGGAGCCTGTTTTGGGGAGTCAGTTGGGGTATAAGACCGACAAAATTCTACGTTTTTCTAAATGTCGTCTGCAGAGCTTCTGAAAGTAACTGAAGCTTCTCAGAGCTTCTGAAAGTAATGTTTCTATGCTTAGCAATGATCAGCATACTTGTGAGGGGGAGAGAATGAGCATGTACAGAAGCAGTGTGATCTCCTACACATCTTGTCAATGTGCTTCCATTGCAACCTCCTCCTCACAGGTGTGCTCAGAGAACTGTCCATACACCCAGTTTGATCCTTGGCTTCTACAGACATTGTTCTAAAATACTCCAGCAAAATAGATTTACTTCTTGTGAAATACCAGACATCAGATGGAAATTAAAATTTGTCATTCAACTTTTTGGCTGTATTGTTCTGAAAACAGGCCAGGAAAATATGCTTCAGAATACAAGTTATGAAATATGGAAAACTATCAAGATTTAGACACATACCTCAATAAATTTTTCAAATATCTGTAAATTAATAGTATTTTGTTTTGTGTTCTGTCACATTTTAGTAACTTTTTAATCTACCAATTATAGTCTGAAGTTTTGAGCAACCAGATAAAAGATTCTTCTATTATTTTTTTTAAAATTAATTTTCTAATTTATCTGAACAGGAGTTTGCAATGCTGCATTTCTGCCAAGATTTGCCATTAATGTGTGAGTCCAGAGATGCGATTGGCTGTGAAATTGTATCCTTCTGAAATACTACTGGTTTCTCCTTAACCTTTCTAAGACCAGAAGAGCACTGAGGAACTGTTCTCATAAAGCCAGTATACTCTGATTCCTCTGAAGATCAAGACAAGGCTCTAGAAGAAAGTAAGTCTGTAGCTTGCAGACAGAAGCTAGATTGTATACATAGTACTATCTGACAACAACCTTTCTATTCTCATTATAACTTAATTAAAATGCACTCCTGGTCTAAGGCTTCAGAAGATTTTTCCTCTCTGCTGTCTCTGTTTTGCTGGGTATTTATAGTCAGTAGTAGCAAAGCCCTTCACTTCCAGTAAAAACGGAAGAAGTAACAATTTGTTTTTCTTTCAAAATTACATTTTGGTAGAATACAGTCCAGTTTCTAACTAACATTACTTTAGTTTTTTTGGTGTTGAAAAGGAAGATTTCGCTAGAATCAGGGATTTTGGGTTGTTTGAAGTGAACATTATGGAAAAAATAAACAAATTCTCTATTTCAATATTTTTCAGCCTTTGGGAACTTAGTCCTTCAAAAGAAAGAAGGAGGAAATAACATCTTACCTTTTAAAACTAATTTGTTTCACGTTGGTAATCATCACTTTCACTTTTACATGTTTATTTCACTTCAAAGTGTGATCATGCGACTTCATCTCCAAAGAATGATTTTAGCACTCTACTGTTTTAACACAGTTAAACTGCAAGGCAGTCAAGGGCTGTGAGGAAGTCACTTGTTGTACACTTAATGGTGTGAAATATCCACCAGGGAAAACTTGAAAGATTTTTCTGTTTCCTCATAAAAGTGTCCATGAGTGAAATTCCAATTTCCTTAGTAGTTCTCTGATTAGCTTTTCACAGCTCTGTCCTGTGTCAGACAATTGGCAAGAAAACAAGGATCAGGCTTTTGTTGATATTCATGAATATTACACCTTTATCATCACCCCATTGGTGACGTCTCCTGGATTTGCTATGAGGGAAGCTTCACAACTGCCGAGCTTATCTTCGGGCACCAGTCCTGTGGTGCTCTGCAACTGCACAAGGCTGAAGCTAATCTGCTGCTTAACTCTGCTCCTGTGGGGATCTTGAACACTGCAGCAGCTTAGAGCAAGCTCTGTGGAGCTCAGGCACTCTGTGAGTCACGGGCTGCAGCATATCTGAACCATCGCTTACCCACTGGTTTCTCAAAGCTCCCTTTGGACCTCCACCACACAGGAGTCTGCACTCGCAGGCTCTTCTGTAGCCCAGGATTCAAATGAAGAATATCTTTCCAGGAATCACCATTTAGCTCTTCCTTAGAAAACAAAACCAAAGCTAAACAAAACACTGTTTAGAGGAAGCTTTGAGGGGATTCTAGGCTAGAGCTGCACGACACAGTTCTTGACACACTGAGGAGTTGAATTAATACCATAGTGTTCCTTTAAGTAACATAACCTCCCTACTTTTTGAGAGAATTCCTGGAACCGAAGGAGCAGATTGATTTATTTGCAGCCTGCACTGAATCGGGTATGGCATACTAGAGTTCGCCTTCCCTCCTGAAGCTGGTTTAGTATTTGCTTTCAGTTAAATAGAGAAAAGCCTCCAAAGAACCCCTTGAGTCACTCTTTATGAGACTTTTGTGGTCTGTTACTTGTGTTCATACTACCCTATCCATCTATATGATTAAGTCAATCATATGCTTAGTTTTCCTTAAATACTTTCTTTTCATAAATACAATGTTTGTCACAAAAGAGAAAAGTATTTTATTATTACTAAAATAAAGGGCCCGGTATAAGTGGCTTTTTATGCAATTTATATTTTACTGCTGTGAGCACTGTTTAACCACAACAAAACTGTCATGTAAGCCCTTCTGCTCATAAATAGTACTTATATCACCACCAAAGACAACATATTCAAGAAAAAAAATACGTGGGACTTTTTTCTAGCTCAAGCAGTAGAAACAGATGTGTGGGTTTGCATGTTCAAGAGGCTTTCGTGCACTGTATCAACAAAGAAAATATTCTTGTATCCATCTGAAAAATGTATTCCAAAATAAAATTCCAAAGGTTGAGCCTTAATGCCAAGGCATTAAGGCAAAACTAGCAGTTTATTGAGTGGTCTTAGAGATTTCTTCTACAGATAAAAACAGAAGTTATTTCAGCATTTAGAAAGAGCAGTATGTACTGAAGTGTGGAAGTGTTGGGTTTGCTATGGCTGTTACTTTAACACATTTTCTGATTAATTCATTAATGCGTCAGCCCTCAAAAATGAAATGGCACTTCACTGCGGCAGTCTGAGAAAATCCTGATAATACCTTAATCTACAATATTTTCAGCAAACTGCTTGAGGTTTTCAGCAAAGCAAGGTTTCCCTGATGGAGTTATCTTTTAAGAAAATCACACAGAGTCTGCCTCATAGCACATGTCATGCAGAACAAAATTCAATATTTTGGTCAATAACATGGCAGCAACATAAAAATGTATGATCTTCCACACCAGGTCAGTTTCAATCTAGTCTCCTGTGTGAAACCATGCTGCACAGGAAATGAAAGGAAAGTCTATATGAAGAGGGCAGGTACAGTGACACTTTCTCTAGCTTCTAGTACTCAAAAGTTTTACCAGTTTTGTAATCAAGAAAAAGATTTTTTATATACTCTCTTAAAAAGAGTCACAACTATAAGAGAGACAAAGACAGTAGGGTGATAATTTTTTTTATTTAAGGTGTTGAGTCTTTAAGGTGTTGTGGTTTGCACTGTGAAACAGCAGTGTTCCACTTACCAGGGGACTTTTTCTTTCCTTTTATGTCAGAGGAGAATACTGTTTAGTTTGCACTAACCAGATAAGCACAGAGAATTGGGCTGCTATCAACCCAAATGAAATGCCATGCAACAAAAAAAAAGCAGTTGAGCATTATTTTTATCCACCCCCATCCTACCTGCCTACCTCTGTGGCTGAGATCATTATCTGGTGTACTGCAGTGCTGGTGTGCTATCACTCTGGAGATTCTAAAGGAAGAGTGAACTCCCTCAGGAGAAAGATAATGGTCACCATAACTGCAATGTTTATGGCTGTTTCCCAGATTGAGTAACATCAGATGGCTGTGTGTGAGGTAAGTGATGCGGTCCAGTGTCACTGGGGAGCCATATGACATAGCAATGACTTCTGAAAAGTCCCACTGGGCTGGCTGTTAGTTCCCTAACAAAATAATGCTACTACTCAACATCACCTAAGGGTCTCCTTTTCTACTGAAATGTGTAAAAAAGAGAAAACAAAAAAGTAAAGGACTTGGATTCTGTATTTTATATTGTTTGTGTAGTTCTAACACAAGATAGCTTTACTGAAGGGAAAGGATAAAAAAGTTAATGAGACTGATATGCAAAAAAAGTGAAATTGTGGCAAGCATTGAGCCAGAGGCTGTAATCAATCAGCTGATTGCTAAACTTCAGTCCCCTACATTTCATCTGCCAGTAGCAGTGAAAGATGTACAGCTGAAAATTACCCATTGCAAAACCACAAGCCTGTAGAACTCTAGGCATAAATACTTTAAAAGGAAAGGATCTGCTCTGGTACAGATTTCATCTCCTTGATAATCGGCAGCTTTCCAGTGGTATCCACTTTATAAACAGAAGATCCTTGGAAAAGAGAGATGTGAATGCAGTTGTCTGACATAATAAAGCTCTAACTAGTCTCCAGTATTTTATTAAGGAATCATTAGACTGAACTGCTTCAGGTGAAATCTTTCTCCAGTGATGTTAGCAGCAAAATTCCCTCTGACTTCAGATAGCAAGAAATAAAACATTTTCAAGACAGTTATTAAGCTGGAGAATGGCTAAAAGGTAAGGAATTAATTTTGATTAAATGGAAATCTATATCTATCTCACAAAAATAACTATAAAAGAGATTCTATTAATTTTTACCTCATTCGCTATATTTACTGATATGAATTAAACTAAGAACTGGTCTTTGAGAGTCCTTTTTTATTTTCTGGCAATATTTTCTGATGATTTTTTTTTTTAATTGTATTTTGGAAAAGGTGATTTTAAGAACAAAAAGATAATCATCTTGCAAATAACCAGGTAAGTAACCCAACTTGTGGTGCAGCAAACTGAACAGTCCTAGAATGCTGCAATGAGCAGCACTTGAGTAGAATATTTTGCCAAGTGTTTCTGACTCATAATTAGAGTTTAGGGAGATACATCTATCTCCAATATTCAGTGAGTTGCCCCAGTACTCACTGGGCGTAACTTGGTTACTGGGGGACATCTGCTGTGTTCTGAATTTTATCTGATAGGTTTCTG
The DNA here is from genome assembly GCA_013399855.1 of Oxyruncus cristatus. NCBI lineage: Eukaryota > Metazoa > Chordata > Aves > Passeriformes > Cotingidae > Oxyruncus > Oxyruncus cristatus. The sequence continues at coordinate 2,709,074 of VXAY01005118.1, forward strand.
GTTTTTTACTATACTAATATGGCTCTTTAAAATAATTAAAATAAAATTTAAAAAGGAACATTGTCAAAACAGAGAGGTAAACCATAGCCTATCAACAGAAATTTTCAGAAAATGAGATTTCTCGTAAGCAAACAGCAAAATTATACAGATGACAGGATTTGAGTGTAGTGAGGCACTTTAACTTTGTGTACTTCTGTTGGGAAAAGATGTAAACTGCTCACAAAGTCCTTGCAATGATCTGATGATAACTGCAAATGCAGATGACAAAGAACTCAACTAAAAGAGAGAATTGTTTCCTTGTTTATGATGACTAGGGAAGAATTGGTCAAGAACAACAGGGTAAAAGGCAGAAGTGAGTGAGAAAAGATGTAAAATAATAGAGTTCATGAGATGTATGGAAAAAAAGGAAAAAGCAGCAAAATAAAAGCATCGGATTTCAGGAAAGTAGGCTTCATTATACTCAGAATTGTCTTGTGAGAAAACATTGGAATTCAAGAAATCTAGGAGTTACTTAAGGAACCGATAATAAGCGCATAAATCCATACTATCCCAGAACAGAAAGTATAAGATTTGCTAAATTATGAACAATAGTGCTTTTTTTTGACCTTTTCAGGCAGCATCTGAAAAGGTGAAGCTGGGTCACTTCCTAAGGGTAGGGAAGCATTGCATAAATGTGATGCTGCCGAATCAGAAGTTACCAAGGCACACAACAGATTTCAATCCCAAAGGCCATGATGATAATAAAAATCATTCTTTCATCACAGGAAAAGATAGGACAAAGACAAACTAAATAGCTGTTCAAAAAAAAAAAAAAAAGAAGACAAAACGCACTCAAGAGCTGATACTAACAACTTGTTTTTTATTACTTTTTCTGAATCACTCTTATTTAAAAGAGTTAGAGGCAGTTCAGCCTCACACTAATAAGTAACAATGAAGAAAATTTAAGCTCAGAGTGGGAAGGAACAGGTTAAATACTTAGTAATAAGTAAGATGTTTTCAATTAGCTGATGCTGATGCTGTGATACTTGATGAATTAGCTGATGAAATATCAAAGATGATAGAATTAGCTCTAAAAAGTCAAGGACAATGGGTGATGATCAAGAATGAATTTGGTAGTGATCTTTGAAAGGAATGTGAAACAATTTTAGGAAATTAGATAAACTTCAGTTCCTGGAAGAATGCTAGAACAAATAATCAAACTATTTGTAAGCATCTAAAAAAACCACCAAGGCAATTAGTCACTGTCAACATGGATTTGTCAAGACAAAATTATATCGGAATAATCTAATTTCCTTCTGTGAGAGAGCAACTGTGGATAGAAAAGAAGCAGCAGATGTCACACATAGCTTTTAACACTGCCTCATAATATTCTCATAATTAAGCCAGGGAAGTCTGTTCCAAACAAAACTATAGAAAGTGGGCACAAAAAGACTGGAATCATTTTACTTATAAACCACTTACCAATAAATTACTGTCAAATAGGAGTGATTCTATGAAATGGCTTACAGTTCTAGCTCTTTTTTTTCCCTTCAAGACTGGGAAGAAGTAATTGGCATAGTGCCTACTAAACCTGTAGGAAAATTCAAAGGACTCAACAAACTGGTGTAACTTGGCCAGATCTGTGACATTTGACCCTTCATGCTTCTATTCACATGTATGTCTGGACTCCAAACCTGTATTTCCAAGCACATGTTAAGCATAGAAATAAGTAAACTCTAAATTTGGCTGTATTAAATGCACAGGGTCACAAAACCATATTGCCTTTTCTGTCAAACTTTTGGTAGTTTCATATCTTTCACTATAAATTTTACTCCTTTTAAAATTCCTCTCTAAAACTCATCATAGCCTATTAATAAAAATAAATTGGAATAAGTTGTAATAATTTGAGTACTTTGGAAAGATACTGAAAAGATTAATATTTCAGTGGGTTTTGATAATCAACACTGACTCATTCTCAAAAAGACTATGAGTAGTTTATTTTTAATTTTCTCTCTCCTACACTATCTGGCTAGATATGTGGATAACATTGTGTATTTCCCTTCCTGAATGAACAAGCAAAAATCTTTAGAATAAAGTGAGATTCTTTAGAGTAATGTTTCTTACTTTTATTAGTAGCATTCATAATTTGAAAAGTTGTTTTTCACTGCTATCTTCATTATCTACTTAAAAGTCACTGCTCCTATAAATATTTTTCAAATTGCATGGAGGAACAGAAAACATATAAAAATGACAGGAAAAAAAAAAGAAAAGCATGATTTTTTTTTTATTTAATGGACGTTTCACTTTTGGAAATCAATTAGCATTTTATTTTTGTACTATATTTTTGGCTTTATAGCTTGCAAAGTTTGCATCGCCTGCCAATAGGTGGCACTAATAATTTCTGCATTAACTGAGTTGTTGACTGTTGTATTTCAACATTGATGGAGTTATATCCTAACGTATCTCACAATTTCATTATCTTCATTTGGTTTTGACTTACATTTTATGTTTAACCAAAAATGATTTTTTGTATAAAAATATGGGTGCTGTAGATCTGAGAAAATATTAGATCTATATACACGGTAGTGATACATTAATAAACTCAAAACAGCCATTATTTTTTGCCTGAAGGATCAAATATTAATTTGCCAAATTAGCAAAAGCTGGAAATTGCTCATGCATAGCATCTGAAGGATACACTTAACATCCGAAATAAAATTGAAAGAGTTAATAGCTATAGTATAACATTCATATTTCTCACTTTGACTTAATTTATTTCTTAGAGAAATATTTCAAACATTGTTTTTAGAATAGTTGAAGTAAAAAGCATTTTTCCATTGTAATCTGAATATTACGGTTATGAGTCACATGTGTCCGTGACCAATGCTTGATTTTTGGGCACCTGCAAATATCTGTCCTTTTACCTGTGAGCTCTGATTTCTTTATTACCCTCTGTTTCAGCTTCATGGTGGCACGATCCTACTGCGAGAACTGAAAGGATAAAGCAAAGAAAAGCCAGTTGTCTGAGTTTTCCAGGCAACTCCAAGAAGAGTCAAGTTTCTTTTAGCTCACCATGGACAAAGGCATAGTTTTTGAAAGAGCATACATTGCAGTGGAAGCTGGATGCTACTAGACCAAGGTACTTCTCTTCCTCTCCAGCTGAGTAAAATTCAGGATATGACACGCTGCCAACATCATGTCAAGTTCTTCTGAGTTCTCAAGTGAGCCAGCCTTTGCAGATGTGCTACACAAGGTCATTTATGATAGCTTGTGCTGTGCTGCAGCCCCAAAATATACCTGTTGTGTCAACAGGTACAGAAAAACCCAGTGTCACTCCAAAGCAGAACTCATTTCTGAAGACAAGGAGGTGAAGCCAGTTATTTTAGTAACACAACTTTCAGATCTCAAATTTCATGATTTCTCAAAAAAATCCAGTTGAGTCAAATTTTGTCTTTTACACTGTACCCTACAAATCTGCTTTTTGGAGGATTTTTCCTGCACCAGCTGCCTTCTGATGTATCACTGCAGCACCGGCCGTAGTAGGCATGCTGGGATAGGAAAGAGATGTCAAATAGAGTTGAAACTGATATGCGCTTAGGAGAACTGCCTTCTCAGTAGTATTTGGCAATTAAAAGTAAATTAGTACATGCCTGAGGGTTAGAGGAATATGAATGTTTCTGACATATTTCCCTGTGAGATGAATATATACTTTGAAATTTCTGTTAGGAAAGAAAGGCGGCAGCAATAAAGTTAACACACAAACACCACTTTCTGTGAAACCCAGAAAGCATCTATTGACACTCTGCATGTTAGAGGTTTATTGCATCATATCTGAGGAGAGATAGAAGAGGCCCAGAAGGATGAAGGAGAGAAGGAAATACAGAATAAGGACCAAAAAATTGTATCATAAAGATGAGAAGTAAATATGAATTAAAAAGTACTGCACAAATCATCTTAACACTGGTATGTTACTGCAATACAAATCATAGACATTTTCCACATGTTGAATAGATGACATGAATTATGACCAATTGATATAAAGCATCAGCCTGAGGCACTATCCAGTGTGTGTAAAAACTAAATCTATCCTGAAGACACAATTTAAATGGAAAACATCCTTGATTATTGGTAATAAGGTTGCAATTGAAACAAGGAGGAAATATGCTTTGAGTCAAGAGAATTTTGCTGGAACTCTGTAAAACACAGTTATTGCCTACAGAAATGAGCAACTAATAAACCCCTTCAGCTCATGCTTCTTGCTGGGCACCAATCTTTAAGTCAGTTCCCTGGTGGCCTCTGATTATGCTCAATAAACATCACTCAACTTTTCTGTTTTCTTCCCACCTCACTCTACTCCCAGATACACACCAGGCAATGCCTGTGTTTCCATGAGAATACAAAGGCAGGGTCATCTCAGACCCTAAGGTGAAACACTGATAGTCCCAGCCCCAAAGGGACACTCACTTTTTCTCCTGTGCTCTGCAATATCAGTAAAGGGTATCACACCATAAGCATCACCTTTGGCCCTGTTGGTTACAAAGTCCTCAGTGAAGGAGGTCATTGAGGAGGGTCTATTCTGTTAAGCATGTACTTGTTCCCACAACCTGAACAGTTCTCCCTTCCTTCTTTTTTTTTTTTTTTCTCATTACGATCCACTCTCATGGTTTAAACTTTATATATCCTCTAAAGACTTCTCAGAGTTGGAGGGAAAAAAAAAAACACCATGAAGAGAAAATTCTACTTTCTGCTCTCTCCAGCGGTAACCAAGATTATTAATCTCTGGGGGATTTTTTAGTAATTTACTGGTAGAAGAAGGTATCTTTCTCCCTTTCCCATTAACATGCCTGCATCTTCACCTGCAGTTTTCATTTTGGGCACTTAATATCCATGCTGTTAACTCTGGATCACAATCTTACACGGTTTTATCCCTGTAATGTCCTGATGAACTGGGATATGCCACTATACCGAATTTATAGGCAAAACATTAGGCATCAATACATTGTGAGCTCGGGCTTGTGAAAAAGCCATTCACCACAAATGTGCCAGTTCTCTATAGGCATATGCAAAGTTTGTCAAGATCTTGCAAATGCAAGATAGCGTTACCTTCTCTGGCTTTTCCTCGAATGGTTCTTCAACATACTTAAAAACAATAGAAAGAAATTGTTACCTTCTTTTGCCATATCCTAAGTTAGTTCAAAATAGCTAGCCACTGCTGTTGACTTATTTGTTATAACCTTTTACTCTGAATTTTTATTAATTGACCCAAACTCACAGTTGACTACATAGTAAATAAAGAAATGGAATCTGATTTTTTTTATTATTCTAGGCTGACTGATGAAATGTCCTTGCCTTCCTTTCTTGCAGTATTTTGGGATGTGATGGTTGATGGGATATAACATCTTTCATGTTTAAGTATCTCAGAAAATGTTTAACAAAGAAATGACACCACCAGCTCCTGCAGTGTACTGCAACGTGATGGGTAGGGTTGAAAAGGCAGAGAGGAAAGCATGTTTCAAAAGGACAGCATGAGAAAAAGAGGGATGTATTATCTATCATTTTCACCTTAAAATCTTGTGTTTCAGAACCATGAAGCGCAGCAAATTACACATAAACTCAGCTATTAGAGTTGATTTAAGAGATCTTGTGCTCACAGTGGAGTAAATATAGGTATATTCATGAATATAAAATTTTATATGTAGCAAAAGCCTGTTTAGGAACAAATCTACTGTCAATATAGATAGTGGAAATATTGCTCGACGTGTTTGGTAATGCACTGTCAAGATGAATTAGATCCCACCTTTATTCACAGAATGATGTTGTTGCAAACAACAAGAAAAAACTGCCTGGCTCTGTTATAGACTGCAGCCCACTGCCTGTGCCTCAAGGGTGGCAAATGAACGGCCAAAGCATAAAGCAATATGTAATGTCAAAGGTAAACTGACACTCTGAGCAATACAATTAGAATAGGATTGTTTATTATTGGTCCCAAACACCACAACAGAAATCATTCCCCCTTGGCTAGATTTCAGACTCTCCACACTGAGTTACCTCCTGCAAGTCAGCCTCACTAAACATCTGTGCCATGCCTCCATCTATTTCTAGTCAGCTCTATATTTTCTAAAGTATTAGTTTGGACCTACCACTTTACAATTTGTATTATGTTTAACACCATGATATCTCACCAAAGGAAAAAAAAAAAAGGAAGCGGCAGTCATTTTGACTCTGAGACAAGAGGATAAAGAGTGAGCTTTCAGGAAAGGCTTGACTCTTGTGATACTCGAATACAGTAAAGCGCACAATAAACAACTGCATAACCTAAATTTAAACACTGGTTTTTAGATTATTAAAAAAAAAATAAAAAACCAAAAAGGAAAGCAAGAAAAAAACTAAACCAGAGAAAATTTAGGACACACCTCTCTGTGTACAGTAGACAAGAAGGATTTGGAAACTGAAAATGTCATTCAAAACTCTGATATAAATTATTCGGTCAGAATTGGAGTGAAAAAAGTTGAAGCAGATCTGAAATTCTGTCTCTCCTGAAGAATTCTAATTTTTATCTCAGGGTGCACTGAGATACAACCATGAAGCTCCGTCAGTGGCTCATACAGAGATTTTTTATTTTGACAGAAATCCCCAAAGAAAAATTTAAACTCCCCAAAAGCCTAATTAATTATGAGATTTGCTTCTTGGCAAAAATGACTGATTTATCAGTATAACCTTGCTCAGAAAAATCATTGGTAACCAGGAGTATCACTTATTGTTTAACTGAAACATGAAGGTTGGGAATCAGACATTGTTTTGATACAGGGTGTTTTATTATGCTAGTTCCATGCTGAAGTTTTAATAATAGTATAACCACAGTAATTGCATAGCAACGGCTAATTTGAACATAACACATATAATGGAGAGATTTGTGTAGCCTGTAGAAATTAGGAGTTGAGGGTGGGCTTCACCTTATCTAATTTTAAAGCTCTGAAATGTTCATGTCTGTCTTCGAGTTGGTCATCCTTGAACTCTTCAAAGGAGCGAAGCTCCTAGGTACGCAACTGGCCTATTTCAAATTTCTCTTTTGGGACAGTGTGAACTGTGCTACAAAAGCTCATAATCTCTTTCCACTGAGAGTTTAGCTGGAATGTAGATGTGCATGCTATAGGCATTTACCTTTGGTCAAATGTAATCGACCCACATTTCATTATCTGGTGTTATTAGAAATGCTTTGTAAAAAACCCAAAAGTGTAAGAGCAATAAGTATTTAAGACTTTATTCCTTGGAACACTCCCCTAGGTCATATTTATAGTTACTATGCTGCCAGTCCCCTGGCAATGAAGTATTATGAGAAAGGAACTGAAGCAACTGTGGAGAGCAAAACTTTACTAAATCTGAATTTTTTTCTTAACAAGTGTTTTTGAATCTATTGTCACAGAATCTGAAGCTCGTATGATAGTTTTAGATGAGTTTGGTTAGTTTTGAACCTCAAAAAAGTTTTCATTTTTGTTCAAGAAATCTTACTCTAATGCAGTCATGAAATGTCTTTGCAAAGGAGGGATTTGGGAAAATTTCCCTACAAATCAAAATCTTCTGATTTCTTCACAAATCAAAATCATGTTCAAGGTTGCAAAAGAAAAGACAACCACTTTTTCCTAAAACACAGTCACAAGAGGATGAGTGATGTTATCTTTTCCAGGACAACTAGGTGGGTTTTTTTAAAATTGGTTTATCATCTGTAGTATCTTTTCCTTTCTAACTTACTACAGCAGAGGTTGAGTTCTGGACATGATGTGCAACCCATGTATGTCAGAGGCAAGAACAAGTGTTAGTGTATTCTTATTTTCTCTTTAAAAGCTGAATATATTTAAAGAGAATTTCAGTACAATATCCTAAGATGACTCTGTATTTTGCCAATAACATTGCTGGTGCACTCTGTAGTATCTCCAGTGCCTGGATCATTTTGAAAGTTTGTGCTACCAAGCTTAAGAATTTGCAGACTTGAAGAGCATCTTTCAAATGGGAGTGGGGGAGAGTCTGTGCATGGATTCAGTTCAGCAAATTTTATTTCAAACATATATTGTGATTTTGTTCTTTTTCTTGTGAGACAAAGATGCTTTATAATTTGAGAAAAACCATTTTAAAACAACTGAATTATTCTTAGGGATAAAACTCAGCAGAGTGTAGCTGTATGCAAACAATCATTCATCTGTGCTTAGCTTCATTATTTTGGCTTTTTCATACAGCTGACAATAGTTCAAAACTTGTCTATCAACTGCTGCCTTCTTGTGTGTGCCACAAAGAATGTCTTTAAATGCAACAAGAAACAGTGGAGCAAACAAGATATTGAAGATTTTTGGGAGCCAAGTCACAGCTCTGTTTAACATCATTAGTGACAATAAAAGCGTCCGAGAAACATCCTTATTTAAGGATATATGATGGTTTAGTGATTAGAAGAGTACACACTTAGGAAGTGGAAAACCTCCTCTAGCCTGGAGAGGTCTCTTACCCACAGCTCTCACATATTAGTCTTTTCCTCATGTGCATTACAAGATGTTAGGAAGGCACTTTACAATTCTTGTTGAAGCTGGACTGCTGTAAACCTGGAAATGCGTGAGCTGTAAGATCAGAGAGAAAAACTGAACTGAGGGGTATAAAGAGGGCCCCTTAGCTGCAAGAGACATTTCTTACTTTTTAATTCTGGTTTCAGGTTTATTTCTGTTTTTATCCAAGGACACTCTACAATATAAAATACATAAACAGTCCCTGGAGCAGAGACCAGAACTCCAGATATTCCTTTGATAAATCATATAAAATAAATCACCAGAATATCATAGTTCCATTTGATTTCATTACACGTTAAAAGAGAAGGCTTGTGCTATGGATCTATCACTCGTACTCAGGAATGAATATGGAATTCAAACTGATGTTCAGAGGACATTGAACTGATAATTCTGAGTTGTTTTGCACCATCATATGAACAATGGAGACCATATGAGAAGAATATGAGCCCCCTACTAATGTGAAACCTCCATAAGTATACTCATACTGATTATTCAAAGCAGTGATAACTTATTTTTGGTAAGGTGAATTAATGGAGTTCAAAATCTCATTGTGTAATTAATTTCTTCTAGCCCTCAAAAAATTTTTGTAGATATTCCCTCCAATTTTTCACTTGGTAAAGAGTAAAACTGCAGGCACCATTCTAGCCTGGTCTCAACATTGATCACAGGAGAGTTGAAATTATTGTTCAATGCCTTTTCACTGCTTCACTGTTAAATTTTTCCAGGTACTTATTTCGTTGATTTTCTTGCTGCAGCATCAGTGAAAGGGCTCACTACTACTTTGGTTATCAACTATGATCTTCTCATTTCTTTGAAAGCAACTGTTGCGTAGGTTACTCCACTTTGTAAAGGTGGTCTACATTCTTCAGTCCAAATCAAATACCTTTCTTTTGGCACTATTAATTTTTTTTACAATTCTTCCGAATGTAACTGAAGGATGAAAACTTTCATTCATACTATGAAAGTCTGGAAAGCTGGGATTTGGCTAATTAGCTGTAAAGGAATTTGCAATTCTAACCAAAAAAGGGTGTTTCTCTGGAATGAATATTCCAGTCTGAGACACTTTGTAAATATTTCTTGTCTCTTCTACCTACAACTTTTAAATAGGCAAAGTGCTAGTATGTCTGTTTGCATGGTTACTGCCTAGATGAGTTCTCAGTTTGTCCTTCTCACTCATTCTTCTCTGTGAGGAAAACATATATCTGCTTGAAACTGAATATCCTAACAAATCTTATGGATTTTGTTACTCTGCATGTATAGTCCCTTTCTTGTGTTCATTATTCTTAATATAACAGAAACTAATTAAAATCCTCCTAAAGAGCCGGAGAGGGAAAGTCAGTAGCTTAGTTCAGTTTGCCATGTTTTCCTAAGGGCAATTTCATTTTTTTCCCCAGCAGGTGCAGCTCAGTAAACATCTGGTCTGAATTTAAAGAAACGACATGAACTACCACAATATTTTTTATAATTCAGGAAGCTTCAATAAGATGTTTGCTGTCTTGCTTTACTGAGATGCAATAGCACTTCTGAATCTCAAAAAAGGAAACCTCAGCATTCATTTATGAGTATTCCCTTTTCATGGGTATGGAGGATGTCAGACTGAATAAGACCTCCCAGGTCAATGAGTCCAGTCCCTGCTGCCTAGGCAACCACATTATTCAGTATTTTTCAAAACAACTTTTTATCTATAGTGGGCTTCAGCAATGAGGATAGCAATGCACTACATGAGAGACACTAGAGCTTTGCAGAAACAATACTGCTTTTGATAATTTTTCTTTTCCTAGCTGGGAAGGATTTACAGAATATTTTCAGCATCTGTAATTTAAGAGCAACCCTAGCAAATTTAAAATAGATTGGCACTATTACCAGAGTAAAGTTGACCCCTTGTCTTCGGAAAAATAAAAGATGCAAAGGAGAGGGAGTGTAAATGTCCATGAAATTCAAGGCATTCAGGAGATTTAAAAAAAAAAAAAAAATTAGTAGCTGTATTGTTGCTTTTTCACTCTTCAACTTGTTTCTGTCTATGCTTGGAAAAGACATGACAACAAAGACTGAGCAGGATTATTTGTATATCAATATTTCATCTCTTGTTTTGGATGACAAAATCATAGAATCATAAAATGGTTTGGACTGAAAAGGATGTTTAAAAATAATCTAGCCCAACCCCCTTGCCACGGACAGGAACATCTTTCACTAGGTCAGGTTGCTCAAAGCCTGATCCAACCTGGCCTTGAACACTTCTAATGATGAGCCAGAACTGACGTTGACTTTGAACACTTTCAGTGATGCTGCAACCACAAAATGCAGTACATTTAACTGTTTCATTTTCCTGGACAAGATGATTCTTGAAAATGGTAGGGTAGTTGCAACTGTGTTATAAAGGCACAAGTAAAATAAAAACCAACAGTATTTTACCTCACTTAATTTTCAGTGATGGTCTTCACTCCCACTGGATTTTCTGTTCCTCCTAATTCTTTTTCCTAATTCTTATTTATGAATTTTCATATAAAATAGATGATTTCAAAATGCTCAAATGAATCCCCCAGGGAAGATTTAAAGAAAATAATCCCGGAAGGTTACTGCATTATGTAGGTATCACACAAATGCTATAAAATTTCTGAGTTGTTTGCAAATTAGAGAGATACCATTTAGCAGGACATTTTGATTGGTTTTGAGCCATTAAACTTATTTCTGTGAGAAAGAAAAGATGAAAAAGGGTCCAAATAACGGTCATAAAGGGTTTCTCACCACCTTCAACTAGCTGTGTAGTATTAAAAAAGCTAAAGAGTAAACACGAAGTGCTAGATGTGTTAGAAAACCTATGCGGTGATGGCAAACTGTGCACAGGTAATTGAAAGAGGGTAAGAAGTCTTATTATAAAAAAAAATGAGACTAAGCAAAAAAGACAAAACCCAGGGTTTTTTTGCTAGTTAATTATTGTCCTAGGAGACAGTGTACCCTTAATCCTAAATAACCCTAGGTAATCTGCTGTGTAGTAGCACTAATACACCATTCCAAATCAATGCAAAGTGCTGTAACCAGCATGTTACATACTTTCATCCTAGAGCATAATCACTTTGAAATTCTGTTTCTTGAAGGAAGAAACAGATTTCAGATAGTAAATTTTCTATTGAGGAGGAGGTAGAGAAACCCACTGAAGTAAATTCTTGAAGAGAATTTGTGTTTTAATGTTTCCTTTTTTTTTTTTTTTTTTTTTTCCTCATGAACTTACACTTTATTTTTCACAGCTATTCAGGAAAGCTTTCATGAAGATTTTATTCCTGAATGAACCTCCACAGCTGTATAGCCCCCGCCTTGTTGCTGCTTCAGCTAGAGCCTTTGTATATAAATTTAAATAATCAGTTTCTTTAAGCATTTCCTAGAAAATATTCTTTCCATTTATTCATGAACTGAGAGTAAGATGAAAAGGAGAAATATAAACAAATTTGCACATTTATCTGGTAATTATTTACTTTTGTTTTCAGAGAAGCTTTAAAAAGTCTCCAAAAGACCCAAGGAATAAATGTTGGTATCTCTTTTGTAAGGTACTCACTAGATGAACCTAGTCTTAGATCGACTAAAAGGAAGAGGAATAGCAGGTGCTAAAGCTATGCTTCATTTATTGAAAACTATGAACTGCAATACATGAGGACTCTCTTAACTTTTAATATACAGTTTGTTGGCTAGTAATGACATTTGGTGTGGTGGAGGAAATAAATGGCTTTTCCTGTTCTGGAAATCTAAGTAAGCAGGTGACTGATGCTACTGCAGCCAAACCATCTATAGAATCAGTAAAACAGCTTCTGGTTATTGTCTAAGACTGAGATCCAGAAAGAAAGGTATGTAATATCTATTCAGGCTTCTAATTTTTCATTGAGAACGACGTCCTCATGGAAACTCATTGAAAAGTCAAGACAGAGTTGAAAACTCATTACATGAGTTTTGTGGCCAAGAAAGACATTAATTTATAACTTGGAAGACATTAATTTATAACTCCCATTCCAAACTAAGAGGACGAATTTTCATGGAATGCAAGAATTTCTGATTTTTCAAGCTGGTGAGTTTTTCTGCTACTGAAATGTTCATTTTTACGTCTAAGGACTCCATGCAGCTTCGTCATCATTAGTGAAGCTGCATTGGTGACAGTAACGTCAGTCAAATTCTGGTCATTTGACCAGCTGCTCACCATTACTTGATTAGTTCACAGAGCAAGATTAACATACTTCTCTGAGTGCTTCCAGTTCTTTATCTTAATTAATATGATGAAATAGGTCATATTAAATGGAGAAAAATGCGGAGGGGGACGAATGTGGACTGCAATGGAATATCCAGGTCACAATAACAGTTTATATCTGATATTATATCTCTTGAAACATGCACACAGACGTAATTGGTGTAATTCACAGAGAATAACCTACAGGACAGGTTTTTACCAGTGTGATTCTTTGCTCTGCTACTGATGCATTGTATAACCTTGGGCAATTCACATAGCCTATGCATAATTTGGATTCCTTGTTATAATGGGAATAATATGATTTATTAATCCCACAGAGTCAAAGTGAGGTCTTTCCAATATCGGGGAAGTGCAATATAATTTTCATGTCTGAACCTCTCTTAACCTCCAAAGTATTACAATGATTAAATATTGATTAGTTTATAAAAAGCTATGTTGCAGCATTTACAGCCAAGTGAGGGAGAATGTTAATCTGTGGCAAGGAAGGAAAGCATGAAAAGCTGACGGGGAGCTGCTGAATCAAAACACGGCTATATAGATCTTTCAAAATGCCTTTATAGATCCTGTGAAGAGCAAATGCAAGGGTTTTAGGCGGATTATCAGTGGCAGATGTAATAACAGCTCTTCCACCTCTTTCTCACGATATTTGTACTATCTCCTGACGAATACATCCAGGCAGGTGGACTGCTACTACAAAGAAGCAAAACCACATAGAAATTGCAGCACAGGTGCCTGAGAAGGTGGATGTTGTCCCTGCTATTATACAAGTGACACAACAAATTAGTTTTGATAACAGAATGTAGAGCAAAGATGAGGTCCCAGCTGTCTCTGTTCATCAGCTGGATGTTGCCCTAGGCCAGGGGCATGCTGTTGCTAATTTTAGTTTATTTTGCTGCTCAGCTCAGCTTGTGTCTGTGATTCACCTAATCATTATGATTAGCAAATTCAGTTATTTCTGTTTTGCAGACTCTTTGTAAAATGTAAAAGATTAGTTGTAGATGAAAGCAATTTCTAAATGTCATATGACTGCAATGCTTCACTTAGAGGAATCTTTCTGCTTAAAGGAAATTGGAATCCTGATTCTTTGTGCTTCTCTACACAGAATAAAGAGGGATACGACATGGATAAGCAGGAGAAAGCAGTGAATGAAATGCTCTATTTATACTTCAGGTAGAAAATTAAGAAAAAATCATCTGGAATAATTCATTCCTGGCACAGATGTCAAAAATTCTTATAGTATCTCCCCCTAACCCAGTTCGGCACTTGCTGTATCAAAATAAACCTGAAATATTAGGGAGGAAATCTGTGAATAAGCCCTCAAGGTTAGATGCCAGATACAGTCTTGAAGAAATACTTTTCTGCACCTAGTATTCCATAATGTACAGTGTCCTTCTGAAGTCCTGAAGTGCCGCATGAAGGAACTTTTGTTCCTTCATAAATGGAAGAGTGTTGTGCCCACTCTGCTGTGTTCTTTTCTGGAAGGTGAAGGTTTGGTATCATCCTCCACCTGACAGACATAAATTTTCCAGTCAATACTTGTAACCAAGGAATTTTCAGTGTCAAGACTCTGCTATTAAAATTCTTCTGGTTCATATTCTTTTTTCCTACTTGCAGTGATCCAGGAAGCAAGAAAGAAAAACAAACCCATAAACCATATACTGTTTTCCATAGGTTTTATCTGTAAGTTGCTGGTCAGTATGCAAGTTCTGTAAGACCTTATACTTAGATTTTTATATCTTTCTCAAGGTTTTACCACAACAACAACACAATCCTAAACTTACTAGTAAATGAATCAAAAAAAAAGATCTGCTTGGTTTTCATAGGAAAGTCTTGGTTGTTTACTGGAGCACACAGTAGCATTGTACAGACTCAAACTTCTCAAAAGTGATGTCATATTGTGGTAGGAAAAGGACTGTGGGAAGGTAAAGATAAGGGTATCATTTGATGGGAGAGAACCACATGGAAATCTTACCCCTTGAAGCTGCTTCAGGTCCCCTCCTAATGTAAACAAAATGGCTCCTGCAGAATATAAGAGAGATTTGTAGTTGAATATATTTTAGGCTGTGTCCACCTCTTGCTTAATTTAAGGCATCTATTTTCTGCATAATGATTTGATATTGAAATTCAGAAACTTAGGACACTGCATCCACATAATTTTCAGAGTAAGTTTCTAGTGGAAGCATATTTCACAAAATAGGTTTGCACACAGCTCCTTCCAATGGTGTACATTTCACTGGTTGAAGTTAATAAAATATCACAACTTTTTCTCTATTTTTTTATCAATAAATATTATAAGAAAACCATAAGAAATAGACTTGTGAGTTCATTGTCATTCTCCCTGAAAAAATGATAAGACGAATATACCTTCTCAGAGTACATGCTGAAACCCTGGAGATTTCCTATCTACAGAAAAATGATCAAGAGGTTATTTGTTGTCTCTGAGGAAGGAATTGTTTCTTTTACATGGCTTTTATTTATTTATCTCATTATAAACAAGAGCTTAAGAGGCATTAGCAAGGACTGATGATCTACCCTTTCTCTGCTTCTGTGGAGTCCTAATGACTACTCACAGTTTAAAATTTGTGCTGTAAAAACTGAAAATTCAGTTATTTTCAAAGTTTGGAAATTACTGTGAATTCTAAAGGACACCTGAAGCTGAGTCAGTCTGTGGAAAAGGATGTTTAGAGAAAAAAAAATTATTCCAGATTACTTCCAACACTGCTTCCACGTGGTTTTATTTTTTTACATACATGGTGTTATTAGGAAATTGTATGATGTCTGCTTGGTGGTATAAAGCCATAACTTTTACAAAAGAATTGTGCACTGGACTTTGCACAGTGAAGTGGTCTGAGGTATAAGGTGAAAGAACTATGGTGTTTAATACAAAACTTTAACTTACAAAAACATCACCAAAGAGGGCAGGGCACCTCAGGGTCTGGGCAAGGGGATAGCAAACTTTTCATTTCTGGATCACTGCTTGCATCCAGCTGTGTTTAGTAGTACCCGTAGGTCACTAAGTGAAATGAATTGGATATTGCAGATTGGCTTGCAATGGGACGAGAGTTCACATCACTGAACCATCAATATGGACATTGCAATTGGCAGAAGGGCCTGCCTCCAACACAGGTCTGAGCTACATTAAAGGCAGGTTGTGGGAAAGCTTGTGTGCTGCAGAAGCGTAAGTTTTAATGACTCCATCTTCTACCACTTAGCTAAGAACAATTGCTGTGCTTTGGATAGAACTGCAGACTCCAAGGCTGTCAACTTGATTCTCCTGAAACATTGAACTCATCGCAGGGATTAGAGTGGGATGGGAAACCTGCATCTGAAATCTGTAAAATTCAAACTTACACTGTATCAGAAGTTAGTGGTGTCAGGCTCGACACCAGATCTGACATCAAATGAGTACACCTGAAGTCAGAGTTTTGATTTCAGAAGTGGTCTCAAGAGTTCCTTTATGTCAATTTGAAGGTAAAATGAGATACAAAATGTTGAATAATTTTATTTTTGTCAAACTAAAAGAATTTTGGTTTAATTATTTAGAATATCTTCACTGTTCTTGCTGATTTCAGCAAAGACAGGACAGGTGGAAAGGGAAGCAACCTCCATTTAGGTACAAGAAACAATGACAATAATCATAGAATGACAGATATTGGCTTGTTTCACTAATGCATGTGGCAATTACACAGCATTAAGCCTTTGGAGGCTTGAGGCTGGGTACACACCTATTCCTCAGCCATTTAAATGCCTAACTTTTCCTCCCCACAGCTTGAAACACCATTTATTTTCTGTAGTTACTCCTGAAGTCATCCTGGATCCTGTGTTTCTTGGGGGGGAAGGAGGGAGGGTGGAAGGTGTGGTTTCTGCAGAAAAAGCAAAGCTGAAGGAGCAGTTTTCTGACACTGTTCCCACATAACCTGCCAAGCTTCTTCAGGGGATCCTGTAAAGAAGGCTCCAGAGGGAAAATGGCAATTTGATCTTGAGAAAAGCGTGTTTTAAAGCAAATGCCACAAGGACACTTACGGTCTCATGGATCTGAGATACCAGAAAAGTCCCTTCTGGCAAGATAACTCTGGATTTGAAATGCGAGTTTCAAATGAGACAAACTATGAACAGATCATGAAAAAGACATCTGTGTTTCAAATATATTCCACTGAAATTATCTTACTGGGTTTAATCCACACTGCAGAAAAAACTAACAGCCAGGGATGTGTTTCTGTGCCAGCTAAACCTTAAAGGAAGAAACTGAAACCATTCCGAAGAAGTTAAAAAAGTAGATATCGGATATTTCTGTCTAATAGAGCAAGCAGGTGGTCCTGGTTTTCACACCCTTTTTTTTCAGAACCATCAATACATGCAGGATTGTATTTTAGTTTTCTTCAGTGTATCAGTGATGTGACCTTGGTTTATGTATATATTTACATATTGGTGCCTATGTACACATATTTTTTTGTTAAACTGATCCAGCATTTCTTAATGAAAAAAATAAATTTCTTCTTCAGAAACCTATTTGTTATATATAAAGCAATTGATTCTGACAAAATATTCTCCAACTATTCTCGCACATTCTGTTTTAGGGGTTCATTCTTGGTTTTTTTCTCTTCCCTATATTCTTTCAAATAGGATGCTCACCACTGAAACTCTTATGGTCTGTTAACTCTTAAAAAATTATTTTGCTACAATTTGGAAAAGATTTGTAACCCCTCTGAAGCCTAATACAGCTCATTCTAATGTAGGCATCTGAAATAGTGTCTCCTTCTTATTAGTAGTAATAAAGTTTAGGGTGACAAGCTCAGACGTAGACAACAGGAGTGTAGATATTTATAGTTTAATAATGAAGATCCTACACACTGTACTAGGTCCCATGTGTGCCATTCACGTGAACATCAGCAAAAATGTAATCAAATTCTGACAGTATTTCTTCCACTTCTACTTTACGTTCTCCAACAGCAAGAAAAAGTCCTTATTTCTCAGGAAGAGAAGAACACATAAAAACAGTGTAATTCATGTGTTTTCTGTTGATCTTTTCACTATATTGCAAAGGAAGATGTAATGGCAACCATCTGTGCAGCAAGAAGGACCTTGTTTCTTTTACAGGTGTAACACAAAGAAAGTGAGTAATTACAAGCCTTGGTGATATTTCCAACTCTTTCTAGACCTAAAAAGCAAGATACATAAATAAAAGAAATGATGGCAATGTATTTTCTTGAATTTCAATGAATTCTTCTTGTGCAAAAAATTCATGTTTGAGAGTTTAATTAACAAATAACATAGTTCCCCCTCCCCCCAAATAAGCCCATCAGCATTGACTCCTTACATCACTGAATTATGAAAAAAATTATTTTAGCAGATCTCTTCTATTCAATCCTGTTTCATTGGTACATGATGCTGAAAAGGAACAGTGATTACCTTTTTATTGCCTTGTCTCTTTCAAAACTCTGGAAGTTCCGATTTAGACCTAAAAAGTAATTAGAGATTCATGAATATTGTTTTGGGAGTGGCAGGCCATAGATCTGAATCTCAGTTTGGTGACCACTTCTAATTGTTTCCTTGCCTTTTCCCATCCTCTCCCCAGGCAGCACAGATGGCAATTCTACTCAAGCTACGCTCATGAGACAAGAACTTGCTCTGAGTTAAATGTGGTGGTACTGTCTCTAGGCTAGGCATTTTCTCTGTGAAAGACTTGTGGAGAAAATCCTGAGGTAGCACTTGTACTGGTTTGATCTCTTATGTCCCAGAATCCCAAAACCATTGGAAAAGACCTCTAAAATCATCAAGTCCAACCTTTGACTGATCACTACCCTGTCACCTAGACCACAACACTAAGTGCCACATCCAGTCATTATCCTTCCTCAAACATCCCTCATCCCTACTCAGCATCATGGAAAGGGCAAGCCTATGTTTGTCTTGAAAGGGAACAGAAATGCCTTAAGAAATAAACTGAGAACCAAAGAAAACAGGGAAAATTAATAAAAAAAATCATGAAGGAAGTGTTATTGATATTTCAAAAAAAAATCAGAAAAATAAAGCTTAAGAGTTCAACAGAGGACCAAAGAGCTGCGGCTCTCTGCTCACTTGCTCTCTCTGGAGACATCTGAGTGAGGCCCCTGTTGGATGGTGAGATTAGCCAGACCCTTAGGTTAACCTGGAAAAATCCTTCTCTCTTTCTGCTCTCAAATTATTAAAAACTTGGTACGCAGCCTTTTTATTGAGAAAATATACTGCCAGTCAGTATTTCAGAAGTGATCAAGACTTTGCAGTCCCCTCAGTTATTCCTGGTGAGTCTGAATGTGTTATCAATACAGGACCTTGCCTCTGAAATCGAAATAATAGCTTACACTTCTATGCAACATTCCCTTTCTGGAGACAGAAGGTAAGTGCTTCTCTAAATAAAGAATAGATGGGTTACAATTTGAGAGCTCTAGAGAAAAGACATTTCTAGATAGCAAATATTCAAAATCCCAGATGACATCTCTTAGGTGTTTGCTGTAATATTTTAATAAGAGACTCACATAAAATGGGCACCTAGGTAGATGAAAACAATAAATCCTGTGCGCTTGAGGTACATGTGCCATTTTTTCAGTCTTGCTAAATGTCAAGGTTTAAAGTTGCAGAGATAAGTCACCTCTCTCGGATGATTTAGCATCATCTATCTGTTGTGCACGTAAATATCTATCAGAGGGCTCTATTGCTCCACACTACCTTTCACTTAGTTTAAGAAATTTAATAAAACAGACTCCAAGGCTGCTGCGAGGTCCTTCTTGCATATCGAGGATCTGCTGCAGAAGTAAGTAGTACCAAGAAAGAATTGGTAATAGCTTTTTTCTGCTAGCCAGAATATTTGTGTTTGGAAAACTTTGGCTATGCATAGGCAATGCTGTTTTATGCTGGAGACTTAGTTTTTGTAGGCAGGGAAAGTCTGCTTACTCTTTCATTATGGTGAAAGTCCTTCAGAGTAGTCAGGCTGCTGTTTCCAGCTGTTCTGCAGACATATGTTTGTTGTTTTTTTTCATATAGTATTTCAAGTATTGCTAAAGCCATAATGTGTATGCCACTGCAGTCTGAGGCATGGAATGACAAGATTCCTGACAATTACATTTGTTTATCCTATTAAGGTAAAGGGATTTTTAGGATTAAGGTTTCACATTTCAAATAAAGATATTCATAAAACTTTCTGCATGGTTCAATCTTTGTATGGTCAGACACTTTATTAAACTATTGCACAACCACAATTTCTGCTGCTTGTAAATAATTTTGTAGGAGAAAAAATAATTAAATTACTAATCTCAGAATCAACATAATTGTCCAGAATTTAGATGGCATAGTAAAGAACTTGCTACTTACTGGTAAATAATAGAAATAGAAAATAGCACTTCACAGGAGACGATAAGAACATCTTTATAGATATAACCTTCAGAGCTCAAGGCTGTCTTGACATTTTTCCAAGTTCATACAATGTCAGGGTTAAACATAAATAAACTCATATTCATATTGTCTAGTAAAGCAGACTGATGCCTAAACCACCAATTTAATTTTCAATCTGAATCCCCCTTCATACTGGGGCTGCAGTGAAATCTGGGAGCCGCTGGGGTTTTTTTATATAAATAAGACTCCCTTATATTTCCATGATGATTGTAGATGACACACCAAAACACACGTACAGGAGATAATAACAGCAGCAGCAACTTCCATACATTATTGTTTTCCTAACAGTATTCAAACCAAAAGTTTAATAGGGATAGGTAAGTGCAGGAATACTTTTTACTGTGCTCTTTCTTATGTTTCTATGTTTATAAACATGTAGGTTAATTGCTACTTTTGAACAAACATAACTGCCAGGAAATGAGTGTGAGAAGAGCCGCAGTGAAGTGACTTCTGTTTCCTGAGCATAGAAATTAAAGCAGATTTACCTCTTCATCAGCAGTTCTGTGAAAGAGTTGATGCCTGATTTCAGTGGAACTGGATATCTGCTCGCTCTATTAAGTCCTTCATGGAAACAATGTTTTTAGGCTCATAGTATTGAACAACTTGATAGCATCCAGCCTCTACCCCAAGATGCTTTAATTTGTCACAACAAATTTTTGCGGCCTCTCTGAGACCACTTAATTACTGCTGTTTAAAAAACCTCTTGCTTTCAAAGGCTCTGCTAAGCTACCATGGACAGACATACTGAAGGGTTTATTAAACCTCTTTTGAGGGGTGAATCACCAATGCGTCTTATCCAGGCTTCCACTTTCAAGCCTGAAAGTGGATTAGGAAAAGGGAAAAGAAAAAGAAAAAAAAAAAAGAAAACGAGAAAGAAAAAGAAAAAAAAAGGAAAAGAAACAAGGGAAAAAAACCCCCATCAAAACTAGGTAATAAAATCTCAGTACGCAGCTGTCAGTACTGTGCCATGGCTCACTTAGTAGAAGAAAGAGAAGGGATCCAAAGGGGGGTGCACTGCAGCACTTCTCCCTTTACTGTGTGCTCTGAATTGCCATGATGTGGGGACAACGATTCTCAGCATACAGTGTCTCAAAATCAGCATATGAAAGTGTCATTGATCCAGAGCAAAGGAACAGGAAAGCATCACAGGACCCTTCACTTCCTTTCTTCTCCCATCTTTCTTGATTTCTTCAAAGCTTCTTTACTTAAGTCAGGATATGCCATGTTAAGAATGTTAAATATATTTTTTTTCTGTGTGATGTTTTTACACTGGTGTCATTTCATCTGCTAACACTGATTCTGACTCGTGGATAAATGAGTCCAACCTCTGATCTGTAATGGGAAGTGTGTTTCCGCTGCTTGTATCACTTAAAGATTTATGGGAAATGACTGAAGTGATGACATAGACCAGGTCACAGTGGCAGCCTTGCTACTGCCCTCAGTTCAAAGATATTCAGTATTCTTCCATCAGCTAGAGCCTTCCTAAGTAGGACCAGGAGAAGCATGCCAATTACTGCAAATCATCTGCTTTCAAGAAAGGAGTGCTCTTTATATGAACTGTGCCAAATAATATTCTTACAGTTACAGTCAAATCTTTTACAGTTGAATGAAATTATTATCATTACCGCACAACAGAAACACTTTGCCGTAAAGAGTACAGTAGCCAATATAGAGTGTGACATGGGAATAATTCTTGCAATAACGAAGAAAGAGTAACTAGCCATACTGGTTCTTTTTGGTATTTAGAGAACCAAAGGCTATAAAAAGGAGAAAATACTATTTCAGAGAAATGGAGATGTCTGGTAAAAAAGCAGATTATAATTATCGTATCATCATTCATTGGATTTCACCTAAGGTCAGTAAAGTGAAAGATCTGTTTATACTCATTTTTATTGACATGGTCAAATATGTTTTTTCCCCAGTTTAAGACCCAAACCAATGAGCTTAATAGAGGATGTTATGAAGAGTCTGGACTAATGAGGTGATTCCTTTACAATGCAGATCTGCTACAATTTTCTCCTAATGACTCTCTTGAAATCCCAAGAAAAAAACCCCAAGCATTTGGATTAGTCAGATGTCGGGAAAAAACCACAAGGCACAGAAACTCTTGGATTTTAAAAACTACATACTGATGTATTGATTTGCATGAGATTTGGATGTTAAACTAAAGCTCCATCATAAAATGTTCATCAAGTTTGTACATGAGCTATAGGTGTATCATACAAGATAATGAGGTCCTTCCTTTGTCATGATTAGATCTCCCTTTTCTACTTTATTTTCCACTGTTTTCCTTTTATTATTTTAATTAATCTTATTTCTCAGATGCATTTATTGATTTGTGTGATATCTTTATCAAGTATAACAAGAGAATTCAAGAAAAAAATCCATAAGGAAATTTCTGAAATATATTTGCCTTCATCTATCAGAATGCAGTTTTCCCAAGGGAAAAAAAAGATAAATTTAAAAACCCAGAAAATTCATGTTTAGGCAGAGAAAATTATGCATTTCACAGAAGGGAAGACATTTGCAACAAAGATTTTAAAGAATGAGACTAAGTATTGCTACATATGCACTCATACAACAGTGTGGACTGTATGCTGTGAGGAGAGGGAAACTGTAGTATAAACCCTTTAGTTTAAGGACTTCCTGGTTTTGGTTTTCTGAGTATACTTAGATGTACTTTCGTAAAGTAATTCTTAACACATTACCAATAATAATTTTCTCCATATTCATACTTTTTATTTATCCTATCTGCCAAATATTGAATGTATTTATTCCACAGATGATGTTGACTAGTGCAAGAGATAGTTCAATGTGTGCATTTTTTTAAAACTGTCAGTACTAACAAATCCTAATGATGTACACACAGTGTGTGTTCAAGCAGTTTGGGAAGCCTCCACCTCTCTCCAGTTTTAGCCCAATAAGGTTTTGGAAGCCTGAATTATTTAATTTTTGACAGAGATGTAATCTTTCATCACTTTCTAAAACAAAAATTATTATTAGTTACAGAGAATAAAATATACAAGTGGCTTGCCATGTTTTTGAAACACACACACACCCCCCCACACACACCCCCCTACAAACACC